>JAGFPH010001349.1:52082-101943 GCA_018207615.1 Philaenus spumarius
TATAAAAAAGTAAAATTCAGGTAGGTGTGGAGCGGAAACCAGTCGACTGTGCTGACCCTCCGTAGGCTTGAACTTCCGCCTCACTCTGAGTTGAATTTTACTATAAAGGCCGACGGCTGGTTTGCAAATTTGAGAAGCGAGTTCGTCCGCTGCGATCGAAGCGAAGTAGTCAATAATCCGAGGCCGTAATTTCGTGGTGCATAGTCGCATCCACTTTTCAGCTGCGAGTGGAATGAAACACCGCTTGAGCCGGAGTTGAAAGCTGAGGTGAAAACAAGTTCTACTAATATATTTTGTACACGTAGGCAGCTATTCAGCACCTTCCTGAGTGTACCAATTTCCCAAATACTTCTTTGAAACCCTAAAACACATCAATTAAATTTTTGAAATTTCCTTAACTTACGTCAGCAGATTATTTTCAGTTAGTTATAAAAGAAAAACTAATAATTTTGTTTTTTAGTAATGTTCTGTTTTGTTTTTGTTTTTTTTAATACGGGAAGTGATAGTTAAGTGTTTTTAACTGAAATTATATTTTATTTACACAAACAGAAATAATAAACGAAATTATTATTTAAACATGTTTTTAGTTTAAATAAAAAACCTCCAGTGAGAACTATCTATAAATGAACTCATGGTTCAAGTTGATTGCTAAAACCTACCAATTTGTTAAAGTGATGTTTCCCTTCTCCAAGAAGTAACTTAAACATATAAATTATATAAAGGCAATAAATGTGGATATCGTTGTATTTGACCAATAAGTATTCGTTAGTCGATATTTATGGAGATTTCGTGTTTTTCTTTGAAGAAAAACTTTCTGTTTCTTAAAACGTTATTTTTTATCAGTTAAGTTGACAAATAAATAATCTCAATATAAAATGTTACTCTATTTAAATCTGTAATAACTGCAATATAACGCAAATAATTACATTTACGTAGTTCTCGGAAATTCTATTTCGCGGTTAAGCTTTGTGCAGTGACGGAAATTGCGAACTAACTTTGCATACAATTGCCGTAAAAGTGATAATGAAATCGTAATTTGATTTTAAAATAACTATTTTATTTAAAAGCTAATTAAAATATGTTGTGAACTTTCTGTTATGAAAACTAAAACAGATAACCCGAGCATCAGTCTATCAACTATCAATTTATCGTTATGACATAAACGTTATTTAAGTAGTTTTGCAATCTGCGTGATCGAATAATTTTTTCTGTTGAAATAATAAATAGTTACATATTTATTAGCAATGGAATCAGGTATTTTAGTCGTACAAAGAGCACTAGACTATAATTGCTAACTATGACGAAGCAAAGTTAGTGTTTTAAAAACATAAGTGATTTGATTGATTCAGCAAATTGTAGGTAAAAAATGTATTTCACTTTTTTCATAACGACATGTGCGATAGTATGAAATTAAGAGTACACATTTAATAGCCCATATTAAATCTCTTGTACGATGTGGTAAATAACATAAACATTTACTTCTGAATCATAAATGTATTGAAAAACAATTTTAGTAGTTTAGTAACGAATTACTCATTGGTTGCTAGTAAACGTTTACAGCACAGTGTTTGTAAATATAGTAATGTATCGTTACATCGAAACCATGTTGATATTATATATTTACATACTCCAACTTGGCTTAGCAATCATGTACATAAACAGTTAATAGTTGACAGCTGTTTCGCCCATTTGTCACGCATCATCAGAACAATTAAAACACTTGAGTTCCTCAGTTAGAATAAAACAAAAATTCTTACTGTAACGTTAAAATGTTGTATAATATAAGTTTTTTTTAAATATATGTTGGCTATTATGTTACAACAATGTTTTAAGTGTTTTGAGTGTTTCTCTATAAGTGTTTTGATCGTTCTGATGATGATTGACAGGTAGGCGAAACAGCTGTCAACTATTGGCTGTTTAAAGGATTTCTCAGCAAGTAATATCATATTACATTAATTTCAATCGGTTCGGCTAGACAAAAAAATGGAAACCATGTTAAGCTTGACCAAGTAAATCATAAAAGTGATAAAATACCCACCAATCTCAGGTGAGATAGAAGATTTTAGTTCACAACATTATACGTACCTTGAAATAGTAACAATCTCAAATCTTAAATTTGGTTTAGCTATTTAAATATAACATGTTATTTAAATAAAAATACGTCAAACTCCCAATTTTTAGTAAATTGTACAAAATGTATCGAGTCTTGCCGACCATGATTTCGTCAGAGACGGCATTTACAAAACAGCTTATCACAGACTGAATGCAGTTCTACCTTCGGCCATTAGTATAAATAGTATAAACATACGTTCCTCAAAAAACATCAAGAACTTATTAGTTTGCTTACTTTTTCTTGTAAGTTTGACTTACTCTGTAAAGATTTTCTTTAATTTTGTTAAGTATAACTAAGTAAACACTAATCCAACAAAGCAAGATGCATTAGTTGAGCACATAAAGTTTCAATGAACAAGTCTGAGTTAAATTGTCTGAGGAACCTAACGGTTCTGTGTTGACATCGAACTGTAGTCGCCGAACTGTAGGATTAACGTGGTTGTAAAGGCTCTGTTTTAGTTTGTTAGTTTCAGCTTTCATTTCTTCGTTAAGGGTCTGCTGAAGTGGCGCCCATCTTGAATTTTTATCTCGTAATAGCAATGTTAAATCTAAAACCATTTAAATAGTTCATATTCTATCATAAATTTGTTTTCAAAATCTCATTTCAACCACATTTACAATACGCATCCATTTTGCAATATTTTTTTTAATCCCGTTCATTTGTTGTTTAATTGACATTTTTCAAGTACACATGTGACAGTCTATATGAAATTTAAATGGAAACGTACTGGTGAAATAGACTGCACAAGTTAAACCTTAACAAACCAAACCAATTTGTATTCTTACCTCTACTGTCAAACTGGAAATGCATTAGTTGTTCACGTACAACAAGGTTGTTCACTAAAAACCAGGTAGGTAACAAATGTTTGTTTATTGATAAACAAACCCTCCTTTAAGAGAAGTTTACATACATAATTATATATTAAACAATTCAAATTTATTTATAAAAAAAAGGTTTTCAAAATACATAAAATTTATACGCCCTTAAGTGAAAGTTTTTTTGTTACAAGCCCTTAGTTAAAAAATAAATACAAATATAACAAGATTAACCCTTTCCTTAAAATGATAACTAACCCACCCTTTTATTTAAACTGAAGTTAATTGAAGTTTACAATTGACAGAAAAAATAGTACATATAATTAATAATCGTTTTAGTATACAACAATATACTATGTTGGCCAACTTACATTTATATATATATGTTCATTATAAAAGAATAATTTGGAATCTTAAACAAAATAAAATAAAACGTTAAGAGATCAAATGAACCTTGACGTCACTATAATGATAATTAAAAAAAAGTTCGATTTGGAAAATAACCACTTTGAGGATGTTTAAATCCAAAAGGTTGCTAGCATTCGTCCCATCCAGAAATAATCTAAATCTTAAAATTAGACAAAGACATTTATTTTAGCCTATATATATATATATGTTTATAAAAGCACTGTATAACCTCGGTATAATTTTTTTTGTTCACTGTTCACTGTGTAATTGAGCTGTAAATTAAAGATATGAAACTAGCTGAAGACTTGAGTTAGGTTGATGGCTGTTGTTTTGCAGAATTATTGGTAGGTATCTTGGACCAGTATTAACTGCATTCAAAAGACAGAATATAGTTTTAGTATAATTGTATGTCAACACCAAAGACATTTATAACAAAGCAGACAATTTTAATAAACTCTTAGTTTTAGTGAGTTTTATTTTAAACCTTGATAATTGTATAAAGTAAAGTTTTTTTGTAAGGTTGGTTGTAACATGTATTGCCATATTATTTTAGAATTGAATAGCAAGATCCAAAACATAATATCTACACCAGTACCAGTATGGTATTTAAAAAAAATTAAATAAGCCAGTCTTTCAAGTCCAGAATAAAAACACTAATATTTTAATAATTACACTGATGTTTTATTTAGCTGTGATACTGAAACTAGTTTTTTTTATACTTTGAAAGGTTATACTTCGGAGAAGAAATAATTTAGTTATTTACAAAATTTTACTACTAAATTAAGCTAATAAGTTACAAACAAATTTTAATTACTTAGAATGAAACAACCAATGCACTAAGGTTTGAAAAGCAGAGAAATGACTAAACATACCTGGTTTCCGTGTAAAATGAGTATAGGCTTTTAAGCATAATTAGTCACGAACTCGGAAACAATTTAAATAAAATTGTCATTTATACATTAGACTCACTACACTCGCGTATAAAGTTCGTAAAAAAAAATTATTTAAAAGAGAGAAAGAAAGCCCAAGTAGAAAATGTCAGAGGCTAGACGTGTATAGCGTGGTCAGAGTTGAAGGTCTTATGAATGTCAAAGCTGTCGGCTATCTCTAAGAGAGGGTTTCTAGAAAGGTTAGTGAGGTGCTGCAACCCTGTAGCCAAAACCGACAACCACAAGGAGTAGAAGGCCACCCGCAGAGCTTGGGTGTTGAAAAAAAAAGGAAAAACAAGGAGAAAGTTAATGATGCTTGAAAAACGTTTCACACAGTGTGAAATTTTTTCCTTACAAACAATTTATGATTAAAAGCGAATCGCAAGCCGAATATGCAATTTTAAAAATAATATGAATTTTTTGTTCACAACGCAATGACAAAATAGGGATTTATAATATGGTTTTAAATGAGGCAATAGGTGATGTGAATAAAGCTTAGTGTTCTCTTATAAGAGGTCCATACAGTATTCTCTTAAAGAGGTATTGTTGTAAGTGATAGAAGCGGACTCAAACCCAACAATAGTAAGGATAAAAGGTAAGGATAAAAGGTTCTTCTAAATCGTTCTTCATTTGTCAGTGATTCACCACGAGTTTCAAAATTATCATCTAAAAAATGTTTACTCATCCACTCAACATTTACTTTACCGAATCTATAAAGCATTCTATAGTCAACATATCTCGAATCCCTACGAACCTTAGACACTTTTCGCTCACTGATGGGATTGCATTAAACCATCTTCACTGGAATGTATAGCTCAACTGAAGGAAAAACACTTGTCTCAAAAGTGTAAGTCTACAAAATACCTTGCTTAAAATTTTATAAGAGATCACTTGTATTTATAAGTGAAAACTTAGTTTGATTCACATGAAAAGCTAAGACAACTCTCATAGTCAATAGATACGTCACGGTGTAGATGAACACTTAGATCGGCAGAAAGATACGTCTACTTTATTCACATCTCAGGCAGGAAATGACTTAAAAACGTGAGGGAAAAGTTAACACTCGTCTTTATTCACATCACCCAATGTCGAAGCGCTCAACTGCAAGAAACTCGACTGTTTGGATACATCTACATATGGTGCGCACGTGCGCAGGCACTCTTTTACTGGAGCATTGCATTAAAAATCTCTGTGCATATCAGCATTTCTTAAGTACCTAAGTGCATTTATTATTGTATGAAGTACTTAGTTTCAAACCCTTGAACCACATTGAAATTAGTACGTTTAGTTCATCCCCACAAATAGGCTAGACAACAAGACGGGGTTTAGTACTTGCTTGTACAGAAGTATCTTGCAATTTACGGCTAGCATAGAGTATCGCCCCAATAAAGAAAGCAATTTTTATTTTCTATGTTCAGTTCTTCCTTGTTTTTTTTTCACATGAGATTTCCATTTTAATTTGTAATAGATATTCATGCTCAGATATTTGACTTTTTTAATATGTTGGTTGCTTTATTGTTTAATATTAAAGCTTTGTATTTAATTTTTCTATTTGTAACATTTTTGTGAGTTGATTTGTTTTCATTCAGTATATCAGCACAATCTATTAGAGGTTATAACAAGCTACATAGATCCCTCTAGCGACGTAAATTTAAATAATAGTGAGACGTAAATGAAGATTCACAAGTATAATTGAACATGAATTACACAACATCATACATTTTAATTTATATATACTTGTCTAGTCATTTATTTAAACAAAACTATCAAAATACATTTCCATTTCCATAAATTGGTATTGGGGCCTAGTCATTGATTTAAAACAAATCTATCATCATACATTTTACAGCTAATAAAATACAAAAATACTACTGACTTTCATCAAGGAATAAGCGAGTGCAACATAGACTAACCTTATCCATGAGCTGCCGTACTATGCCGTTCCATTCCCCCGTATCCGGATCGTAGACTCCGTACTTCCCATCAGGTACAAGTTGGATACTGTACTCAAAACCCACCATTGAAGCTATCTCTCTCAACAAGTCTATGCAGAAACCTTCGTAGCGAATTTGGGTTCCGTTTTCAGACGTTTTTAACATGACGTAGGGAGTCTCCTAGGTTGTGCAATAAATACAGGTACTAAAGATCTACATCTACTTTGTACAAACAAAACTAATTTTCAATACTGTATACAAGTAGTTGTTACGAACTCTACATTGATGAAGTTACTTACAAACCTAAGGTGAAATAATTAAGCTTTTATATTTGATGTCCTATGAGAAAATGTTTTCAGAGTGTCCCGTAAGTAAAGTACCATACTTTAGGAAATGGTTCTATGGATCAAAATAAAGAATATAATTTTTCCCCAAAACTCTTCGTTTTTCAGATATCGGCCATTTTATTTGTTTTTCAAAATAGTTCATATTTAGAAAATGATTTGACCGATTGAGTTCAAACTTGGAAAAACGTTTAACCTAACAATGATCTAGTTTGGAAAATAAACGATTATAGCCAATTATGCGTTTTAAATGGCGGCTGTTTGAAAATTTCAAACGTAAATTACAAAAAAAAGTAAATTCTAACAAAAAACGTCAAGATACATTTTTGTACATCTTTTAAATTCCTATCGGATGGTGTAACTGACAAAACAATCAGGCGAAGGATAATAGTTATGTCTAATAATTGATATGTTCAACCCGGCATTCTATACCAACACAGTAAACAATATATTATGGGTTCGTATGCTGTTACTTATCTTTATAGGTAATTTAGGTTTGCAGTTTTCAAAAGCAGCCATTTTGAAACGGATGATTGGATATAATCGTTTATTTGTTTTAAAATTCATCTTAAAATAAATGCATGCCAAGTTTGAACTCAATCGGTCAAACAGTTCTTTAAATATGAATTATTTTGTTAAAAAAACAAAACAGCGGATATCTGAAAAACGAAGCGTTTTTGGGGAAAAATTTGTATTCCTCTTTTCTCTTTCTTTTGACCCATAGAACCTATTCCCGAAGTTTGGCACTTTTCTTACGGGACAACCTGTAGGCTATATCACGTTTCAAGCTCTCAACGAGTTGTCGGGAAACGATTTACTTTCTACATATCCATTCGTACAGTTTATAAAAAAACTATTTGCTAATGAAACCAACACAATTATTGAGTTATTTGGAAGATTTGGTTTGAAAATAAATTTAAGATATTTGGTTTGAAAATCATGTTTTTTAAAGAATAATAAAAGTTGCAATTAATTAAAAGTTTTATAATAGCCCGTT
Source organism: Philaenus spumarius (assembly GCA_018207615.1). Taxonomy (NCBI): domain Eukaryota; kingdom Metazoa; phylum Arthropoda; class Insecta; order Hemiptera; family Aphrophoridae; genus Philaenus; species Philaenus spumarius. Next base: position 59,623 of record JAGFPH010001349.1, read on the forward strand.
TTTTTTAATTATAGCCTAACATAAATACATTTTATTTATGTATGCAGGGTGACAATTAAGTCTTCGGACGGTTTAATATTTCGTATATAAGGAAAATTTTAAGGTAGATGTGATTGAGGTACCTACTCTTTGTAAAAATACTATTTTATTAAGTTTCAAAAAAATTATCCGCCATCTTGAATCCGCCATTTTGAATGTTACTTTGTTTTTTTTTTTTAAATAGGAAGGTGGTCATGTGGATACATAATTTTGATGTAGAATTTCAATAAAAAACCAACGGTGCAATTTGCATATCCATATATTTAACCGTTTAAAAAGGGCGGCCAAAAAAGAACGAAATCATTTTTTCCGATTTTGTAACATTTTGCTGTACTAATTTTGTTTTAGTATTAATTATTATTCTTTTTGGAGTCAGAATTAAATAAGCTTTCAAATGATATGCCACAAATGATATTTGGTTAAACCACTCGAAATCAATTATACAAAAATAAAAATGGCTGTAACTCAAAATTTTAAATACTCCCATATATCGTTGTGTGGCACATCATTTGAAAGCTTATTTAATTATAAGTCTAAAAAGAAGAATAATTAATATTAAAACAAAAATAGTACAGCAAAATGGGGCAAAATCGGTATTTTCAGTTAAACCGTACCACAAGTTACTCTCTTCAATTTCCACAAAACAAACTTTTCTATGTCAGTAATAACATTTATATAATATAAAAATTAAGGACGCACCTCAAACTTGAACCAATATTACGCAATATAAAGCAATGCATTTCAAGAGTGACGGAGAAAGGATAATCCAATAAACTTTACCAATGGATGGGAGTTGAAGCAATTACGAAATTTCTCAAAAGTTTTAATAACTTTTCCAAGTATAAAAACTTTGAAGAGGTAATCTACCGACTTAAACTAATTTCGATGTAAAATTGCACTTCTCCGTGGAATGAAAACATCAATTAGGTTTCCTGTGAACACATTAACAAGTTATTTAAACTTTGCCCGGAGTAGAGATGAAGTTTCAATTCTAGTTAAAGAAAACGAGCTAAAGTGAGAACGTCGAGCAACAGGTCTCTGCACTCAAAGCGAGGTTAACACACTTGGTTACTTGTAAACAACTGCGATCATCGTCTACATTTGAGTCTTTCAACTGAGTAGACTATATAATCTGAATATAAGCGACGAGGAGTCGACATTATAAACCGCGCAAACTTTTGTAACTGAAATTTACGCTGAAATATAAAATTGTTGTGGATACGGAGTGCATTCGCAGAAATGTTTACTTAACTTCCAAATTAGTAATCCGTTCTCAGCATCTTATCTTAAATATACAGATGCATTTTTGAAGTGAAACTTCAATCGGAAGGAACAGACGAAAAGTGAAACGCTCTAAATACTCTGTGCTTACTGTGTGCATTTTCTCTAGCCACAATAGCATGAGTTGGCCTGATCGAGACCAGAATTGAAACGGTTTCACTTCTCCGACTCCAACCGGCATTTGAGAAGAAAGAGAGGAAGAATCATTTCTACTCTCTCCTTAGCATACGTCATAGACAGTCTACGCGCATGCGCCGAGTGTAATGTTTTAATACGTAGCTTAGGGAACCAGTATAGTTTGCGTATTATACTGTACATTAGAACACGTTTTAATATTTCTTTAATTTGGGTTGAAGTATTAAAGCTAATGAACGAAATCAGCTGTGTATGTTTGAATCGTTCTTTTCAATTCTTTTGGTTTACTTCGTTCTTCAAAATAAACTACTTAGACCTACGAACAACAAACTATATCTAACTGAGTGTATGCGGTTAGGGGTATCTAACATGGTAAATGTAAAAAGCCTAAAATTTAATATTTTATTCAAAGACCTAAAATACATTTGGAAAAAAAACAAATAAAAAAAAAGATCATACATTTTAATATAAGGCCTACTCAAATAAATTATTTTAATCCCAAATATTTTAAATTCAGTCATTTATTTATTTCTTCGATTATGAATTAATAAAGATTGAAGAATAAATAAATATTTCATTTAATTAAGAGAGGCTTTCTTCAATTAAATTCCATATAACTATAATTCTGAAGTCTTAACCCTGAAATAATAAAATCGTCAACAAATGCAAAGAGGGCAATGCATAAAGTCAAAGTTATTTTGAGGCATAAAACTAGTTAGCGCATGGGAAGAGGATTGCTAGTGAACTGAGTGAAGAAGGTTGGTGGACTGTGTAGAAGCGCATCCTGGTTCAATTTCACGTCTTAAAAATTGGTCGGTATCAGTGAGCATTAAATTAATCCAATTTTGGTAGCTGTTCGCTCAGGCCAAACTTACGCTTGCGTCCACGAAACAGATGTATTAATACTTAAGTCCTTTATGGTTGTAAAATGAGAGTCGTTACACTACTACATTACAATACAATAAATATTAATGTAATGTTTAATATTTATTATGTGCGTATACTTTCAGTCAGGAACTATACTTTTCAACTGGCAACTGGGATTCAACTAGATTACATTGTGCATCAATGAATAATTCAAGCCATACGGGTTCACTCGGAATACAAACATACATGTCTCATCAGTTGTAGAACCATCCCGTTCCATTCCCCTGTTCCCGGATCCTGCGCTCCGTATTTCCTGTCTGGAACTAGATCCAGAATATAGTCGAATCCAACTTCTTTGGAAACCTTTTCGAGTAGGTCGACACAAAATCCATAAAACCTTGCGTTTCCAGTGTAGTTCTTTCCGTAATGCATCATTACGTAGGGGAACTCCTAGTTGAGTGTTCATAAAATAAGTAAGAACAAATATGTATATTCGTATATAATTTACAAAAAGATGAAATAAAAGTATATAAATGGTTTATAAATACAAATGATATAATATTTTCGATCTGATTTCATTTTTCCGAATTAAAACTCTAGTGACTCAGAAAATGCTGCTTATTATAAGATCGAACGTTTTGCACCAATAGAAGTACAAACAAATAAAGTTATTATCTACCTAATCAATGAATATATAAAACTAATTTTATTTAATCCTGAACATCATTGCGGCTGTTCTGTTCTCTACTGATTTGTAAGAGCAAGATTAATACTGTTACTGTAAGAAACCATAATAGTTATATGCTATCACTAAATTAAATTTTTTTTTACTTCCAACATTATTATTTTATCTGTATTATAATATATCTTTAACTGTTTACCTACAAAACCCAGAAAAGGGCTTGAAGGCAGTATTTAAACAAACTTTAAAATCAATACAAATTTTGAAAAAGTATTATTCATAGGGTGGAAGCCCGAATTATATTTTTTAGGGAGAGGGACTAGCCCTGAGTGTGGGGATTAGGAAGTACGCTCCCCTCCTTTAGCTAAAAGTGTCCGGGGAAATTTTTCACTTCTTCCGGAACACTTACTTTTTGGGAAGACAATGTTTCCGGAAAACAGTTTAGGTGAAATATAAATCCACACAGCATCGAGTCTTTACCGTCAATAAATACAAGAAGTTACACCGTGTCCACATGTTAACATTGTGCTTCCTTATTTAGAAAATTCTGTTAAAATAGTTTATTTCATAATACCTATGAAATGGACATTGCTCTTCTAAATTGTGTAAGTTGTGTTGAATTAGTATACTTAGTGATACTTCTAAAATGGACACATGCTTCCTCATTTTTTAATGTCTAAATTTGCTAACTTTGTTGATATGGTAATGAATGTAAATTCACTAAAGAAAAGTGTGTGTTGTTCATTATAGGCTTAACTCATAATCATGTCTTTGTTATATTTTTTTTTAAATTTCAATTTTAAATATGAAAATATCAAAATAATGATAAAATTTCAGATTAAACCAATATAACCAACGATTTATATTCATGACAGCTTTCACTCCTGCCGGCAGTTACTCGACTTTCTTTTTTTAAATGTTTTGATGCGCCATAAAATTGTTGCCAAGCAAACAAGGAAAAAACCAGTGTATTCTTTCTTTTTTAAAATTTTGGGATGCACTATACAATAATTGTTGCAACCCAGGAAAAAAAAAGCTAGTGTAATTGTGTATCAAGAACAAATACGTATTATATGTAAAAAAATCAGCCTCTAAATAGAGGTCGTTTCAGTTGAAACTGATGGTCTAAACGTAGTTTACTAGCATCCATCACTAGATTACAAATATCTCTGTATTAAATCAAAGCATTAATGCAATTCACCACCCTTCCCCGTTCCTAGTGCCTCTATCCTAAGCAATCGGTATTTCATTGAAAATATTAGAGTAGGCCTACACAATTGCATTTGTCCGCCGCTAGTATCCAGGATGGTTGGTGAGCGAATCAAGCTTAGAGTGGAGCCTGTTACTAATTACAAAAAATAAAAACTATTACATCGTGTACTTTCAAGATTCGATAATAGTTAGATCCATAATATTCAGCCATTATATTATCTCAATAAAGATAACACCCTTAATGATCTTAATGTCTTCAAACAGTCCAGGGACCACCTTGGGTCCCGCTCGAAAATTATTTCTTATTCGATTTTGTGTGCGAGAGAGATGCAGCATATGGGCGGTAACCGAGAAGTTCTCTCTCTCTCTCTCTCTCTCCCTCACTCAAGCAACGATTACATTATATACAGAGTGTTCATAAAGCCCCTTTAACCCCCTTCATTATTTTTGTTACTGAAAATATGTTAACAAAACTTTGTATATATCTTGTGTTGCATAACAGGACAAGTTTTTTGGCATACCTGACTCTCTATGATTTTTTTATGGCTGGATGGGAAAGTGGGTTAACGATTTAAGATATAAAGGTAGATCATGTAGTAGCCTACACAATTATAAAGCCTATTAAAGTAGACACAAAATGACGGAAACTAGATCTTAGTATCTTGCTTCGTTTCAAAGTAATTTTCAATCGAAGTTATGAAAAATGTATTTTTATTATAATCATCAAAGCAGATTATTAATTAAACTTGTTGAACTTACCGTCCAATAGTCAAATTTCACACGTCAAACGAAGGCCGTTTCGGCTATTCAGCCATTTTCAAGTTAGGACCATTGTCCTTCGTCATTAATAAAAATAAAAATACATAGTACACTTAAAAACACTTACACACACGAGACCACAATTACAAAATATACTCTCGCAGATTTTAATGTCCGTGTGGTTAGATCACTGTACACAGCTAGACTCGTATATTTTGTAATTGTGGTCTCGTGTGTGTAAGTGTTTTTAAGTGTACTATGTGTTTTTATTTTTATTAATGACGAAGGACAATGGTCCTAACTTGAAAATGGCTGTTAGCCGAAACGGCCGTCGTTGGACGTTTGAAATTTGACTATTGGACGGTAAGTTCAACAAGTTTATTTAATAAACAATACTCGGTATGGCGAGCATAAACAATAATAGATTATTAATGTTTTAATATCAGGAATAAATAGGTTGTTGATGGTAAATGTAACACATTTAACAATTTAAGTCAGCCAATTCAGATTATGTATCCGTCATAGGAATTTTTAAAGATTTGTCAAGTATGTTAAAAATACCAAAACATTACAATAGTGTTTATCATTTTCTATACTGTAGTAGTTATTAGAAAATCTCTTTTAAATGTAACTAAAATGCTGTCCTGTCTCGGCAAGATTTTTAAGTTGTATTTGAATTATTTAATCTACTAAGAAAAACAATGACGAAATTACTTGTTTTTATTAGTACCGATTAGCCTACTGTTTTTGATATTATAAATGCATGTATAAAGATTATTAGATTACCTTTGCTTAACATACAGAATTAAAATTTTTATACGGGTTTTGAACGTTCAAAATGGTGATTTTTGCTTTTTTTTATAAAATAAATAATGTATATTATCTTGAAATCGAACAATTTTTATTGCTTGAGTAGTTTATCGTTTAAAATGCATAAACTACCTAAGTGGCAAACATCTATATTTCAAATTTGTTTAACAATTTTTTTACCATCGTTGCCGCCTGGCAACTTGCAAATATGTTATAAAATTATGCTCAAAAATCGAATGAGAAACATTTTCTAGCAAGATTGCTCCTGGATTAATAAACATTTTTGTTTAATGAATATGAGTAAACAATGTTCGCATAAAAAAGAACGTTGGTGAAAAGCTTTTAATACTTCCACCCTCCAAGCTTCGTTCATTGTCGTAAACGAAATAAAAGAACGAGTACTTTACATAACAATACATAACAGCTATTACAGCCGCTAGAGTTCTCTCGCCACTACAGCAGTGGTCGGAGTGGTAATGCTTGCTGTAATAAACGTCAATTCACGTCTTGTCCTTTAATATTATTATTAGTTACAGTTATGCTTCGTGTTACACAGTTTTAGTACGTCATTTTATATTGTTAATGTGATGTTGACCGCATGCATGATCAGCTATAACAACGTAGATTAGTTTTTGTAATTATAAGCACATTTTAAGAACAACTTCATTGTAAATTAAATTGTTTCTAGTGAATATGTTAGCACAGTGCTTCCTGCTTAGCCACATTTTGACAAATCATGACGCAAAAAGTCATCGAAATTATTGTATAAGAAGTTTGAGATTTAAAAAGTAAGAAAAGAGATAAAAGCTTTTCTTATTTATTATACAGTACTGGAGGGCTTCGCCCCATGCTCATTTCGCTCACCAACCCCCCCACCAACCCCCGTGGCAACTTGCGGCGATCCAAATGCAAACAGATTATTATAAACTATGAACAATGACGATTGATTAGGAAAGATATTGTATTTTTATATAGAAGAGAGACAATTTTCAAGTTATATGATATTACCAAAATGTGATTCGCTCAAGCATTACCGTACTTCAACTGGTCAGAATGCCCTAGTAAATATTAACGTTAGAACAATTTAAATAGTGATAGGTTTCTTGCCAATTTCAATCAAGTTTGGTACACTTATGACTTATCTGGAAAACATATATTTTTGGGGTGAAACTCCAATAGCAATCTTGGTGATGGGGTTATAAATGGATGATGTTTAAAAACAATCGAAAACAACTGTTAACAGTGTCAAACCCTTTATGTAAGATGAATAATGATACTATACAAATATTTTAATTCATATTGTGTGCAAGAAAAATTTAAAATCGTTCCGTAGTATAGCACGAATATAGAAACGATTGATGTGACTATGGTTTTTTGGTCAAGGATCTATGACACAAAAAGTTATGTAATTGTTTGCCTTAAGTATCACAAAGCCTGTAGTAGGGATTTTTCAAAATCCATTTGATCACGAGTAAATTTAAATGTAGTTTTTCAGTTTGTGTGTGAATTACCACTTCGAATTCTGACCTATTTGAAATTCACAGAACCAAATATTAAATTGAAATTCAAAAGTAATAAGTAGTTAATATATCGACAAAAGATAACAATTTTGAAAACATATATTCTAAAACTGAATTCTTTTAGAGTAAAATACGAAATAACAAATAGTTTTTGCGTTCAAAATACTGTATCTTTTAAAAAAACATGCATTTTGTAGTTGTGGTTCTGAGTTTTAATGTGTCCACCGTTCGTTACGTGTATTTACTTAACTACAAGCCAAGATAAAGTAATGTGAATTGACGGTGAACAATGATGTAGTAATTCTTACCAGTATTGTAATGACTACCAAAGTAACATTCATGGTCCCAGAATCAAAGAAGGCAGCTTGGTCGGATATATTGACTCCCCCAGCAGGACTCCACTCTCCTACTTTAACAAGGGAATGTTGCTTGAGTTTAAGTAAATCCAGCTTAAATTGTATCCTTCGTCCTTCCTTAAACTCGATTGGTCCGCTTAACCCTTTCAATTCGACCTTGAACATAAGAGTTACATAATCCTTTACTTAGCACAACAGAAATTGGATTTCAAATATTTAATTTATTGTTTTTTACAACATACACGAACAAGGGCCGACACCTTCTTGCCAACCACAGTTCGCTCTGTTCACGATATAATTAATTGTGTTCTATAGTTTTTCTATAATTTAAATAGGCCACTATTATACACTTATTATAATAATTTGTTAAATAAAAAACTATTTTTTAATACACCACGTTTTTAAACCGGACTAAAAAGTATAAAATAATTTCTTCTAACCCCATACAGATTTATAACACCATATAGATTGTTTGAAATTTGTGACTATGAATTTTTTACAGCTATACAAATATTTGTAAGATTTAAAACGAAAAGTGTGAGGCGCATGCAGTAGATAATTGATGTTTGAATATTTCAGTTACGTCACCTAACAATTTTAGTACACTGTAAATTGTATGATCAATTTTGTGAGTTTTCACAGCAACAGCCACTCCCTACATTACTTACTTCTATCTATAGTACTGCATGCGCCTCGCGTTTTTCAATAATATTTAAATAAATATTTTATGCTTGTTAATCTTGTATGTGTGACATTTTGCAATCGGGTTTAATCATCTTGGCGAAATTATGAAAGGAAGTTCTGACCGATGTTAAAGTTGCAAGTCACTAGCTCATTGGGAAGATAGTTTAAAATGTATTCCAAAATTTGTACCGAACAAACAGACAAGAAAGTGAGTTAATATTAAATTAACATCCAGGTCTGATGTTTTTTAAAGTGTAAAGTGTCTAGCTTATTGGGAAGGTAGTTTAAAATCTATTGCAAAATATGTACCTAACAGACAACCACAGACAGACAAGAAATTGGGTTAATATTACATTGTCAGCCAGTTCTGAGCTATGTTTAAAGTTTTAAGTCTATAGCTCTTAGGGAAGTTAGGTAAGAATCTATTACAACATTTGTACCGAACAGACAAACAAACAGACAAGAATTTGAGTTAATTTTGCATTGTCAACCAGTTCTGAGCTAAGTTTAAAGTTTTAAGTCTCTAGCTCATCGAAAAGTTAGTTTAAAATCGATTACAAAATGTGCACTGAACAGCCAAACAAACAGACAAGAATTATTTGAGTTAATAATTCATTGACAACCAGTTCTGAGGTACGTTTAAAGTTGTAAGTCTCTAGCTCATGGGGAAGTTAGTTTAAAATCAATTACAAAACGTGTACTGAACAGACAAACAAACAGACAAGAATTTGAGTTAATATTACATTGAAAACTAGTTCTGACGTACGTTTAAAGTTATAAGTCTCTAGCTCATAGGGAAGTTAGTTTAAAATTAATTACAAAATGTGTACTAAACAAACAAACAAACGGACAAGAACGCGAGGTAATAATAACGTGATAAAACTGCACATGCTTAAACTTTTTAATTTGTAAAACTGGTGTTTGGGCCATGTATATTATAGGTCAATGAACTAACAGTCTTCATTAATTATTTGAGTGTCAGATAAGTGAGATAACTCTCACAGGTCTCTGGACTGTATTATAAGGGATTTTGAAATTTGATTATTGTACAAACATCAATCATTTCTTAGTTTCGTTGAATAAAGTGAAGTATTAGGTTAATTCGTTTTATAATAAATCATAACTTGCAATAAGTTTCTAAGTCTATTATTTTACACAAATCCATGTGTTAGCCGAACCTTAAATAAGCAAAATAAGGCAGGATAATTTAATCCCTTTTATTAATTCAATTAGTTATGTTGTGTTTCATGTGTTTAAAATTTTCCAAAAGTTGTACTTAATATTTTAATCTTTTTAAATTTTGATAAAGCAAACTAAATACTTTTTTCAGAATTTCATCCTATTTGTTTTCGTTATTTTCTGATACGCATTTCTGGAATATTTAATGGTTGAATGCTAACACACCAATTGCGTGTATTTTCCTAACTTGAAACATGTTTCGTTCAATTTTCCTCTCTAAATCCAATACATCGAACATTATTTCCATTTGAAGTAATACATTCTATCATCTACCTTCTACATAGAGTTAGGATTCTAAAACCCATATAACTTGTTCCATGAAAGAAATGTTGCTGGATTAATTTATTATTTAAAACGACAAAATATATTGAACAAAGTTCTGACTCGTACAATTGAAATAATTTCTTAGTAAGAATAGGCTACCATCTGAATATCAGCGAAAAATTTTAGCTCTCTTAAAAATTAAAAAGGATGTCATCGTGTACGCTTTAGGTTTTTTTAAATTGCAAATATATTATTTTAAGGTTTTATACAGTTTTAGACATATCCTTAACTTTAAGCACTGTAAAAACTAAGATCTTCAATACATTGTTGTTTTTATTTTGACAAAATAACTCACATTATGAATATCAATACAATTAAATACACATCAATACTATCAATGCACATTAAAATATTTTCAATACTAGGACTTTAAACGGTTTAATCCAAGAGTCATACAAGAAACTGTTCGGCCATGACTAATCGGACCTGTTTTGAACAGTTAAAATCAAATCAGCTTCTTTCTATACAAGGCTGATACACAACAACTTATCATACAGTCCTTTATGATACATAACAACTTACAGCTCTCAGTCCTTTATTTTTCTTTTTTATTCCCTGGTGACGTACGTTTCGCCTTTTCTATTCAGGCATTATCAAACCTACACTTCACTAGTAATTAGTACTTGAATGTTATCATAGTATTTGAAAATTTGTTGCTAAACACAACTGAAAAGCATAACATTCAACTTTTTCAAATTCATAAAATGTATTTTATACTATTGTCAACGTTTTTTAACAAAGTTAGGATTATTATAAATCGTAAATTATAAATCGTAAATGAGAGTCCCCAGATAGTATAAAAACTGCAAGAGTCGTTTTTGGTGCATTCAATTATTTTAAATTTGCGACCTCGGACCTCGGTACTCCAAACTCCCTTAAGCCTCCGGAAAGTGGCCTATTTATAGTCTAAAATTCCTAGGACGTCCATGCTCTTAGCGAATGTTAACTCTCACTTGTGAACGTTTATTACATTGTAGAAGAACTAACCTCCAATGTGTATATTTTCAGGCTTTCCTGTAACATAGACTAGCAGGTTGAAATGTAACGTTAACTCATGAAGCTCATATTTATTCCGAAGAAGCCCTACGTTCTATACTTTCTAACGAGCGTTTAATCTCCCCTAATGGGGTCGGTAAGCCAAGGGTTATAACTTAAACCCTTTTCACAGTTGCAAGTTAATCACACACTCGGCTTATGCCTTTCTAATCAGCGGCATTCATAACAACTTTCCCTTTTTTATACTGGATGATGTTCCTAACATCCCACGCTTTTCCATTAAACCGTTATTATTTATGACAAAGATAAGAAAATGATCTAATAGTTAGTACATGTTACACCACGTTACAGTTATTTTAAACGTTTTAATTCCTAACACACGTTCACGCCACTCATAAGACGTTGCTTTACAATTCAATTAACACTTTATCTGAAGTTTATTCTTTACAAAAAAGAATAACTAAATTATCAAAATGCATAAATTTAGGAAAAAAAATTAAAATATGAACAATTCGAACATAAGAATAAAGTACATTCACAATCAATTAATTGACTAGGTACAATGTCTGTTTTTTGTCACTTGGTTTGGGTAACCTATGTACATATTTTTATATCACTTTAAAAAGTGAAAATAAAATAAGTCCCTTCATCAGGTTGTCAAACACATTAAAAAACCACCACACAAAATAAAAATCACAAAACACAATAAGAAACAAATTAAAAAGTCACCATACAAAATAAAAATCACAAAAACACAATAATGTGATGTCTTCTTAATGTGTTTGACGTCCTGATGAAGGGACTTATTTTATTTTCACTTTTTAAAGTGATCTAAAAAGTGATAAAGTTTATTTTATCTTTACTTTCTTTGTGATTTGAAGATGGGTACATAGGTTTTCCGAAACCGCGGTAATCACCTAGTGATTTTACGATTGGAAACAAGACAAAACATCTGGTATTGTGCTAATCAATTAATTGATACATTTCTCCAATCTGTGGGTTAACATGTTAAAAAAAGTACATTTACAAAATAGAGCACCGCATATGGACATAAATTACCCTGATATACTGATCCAAACGCGATAAAAAGAAATTACTTAATATATTTTTTTCATTACAACTATTGTTATAAATTAATATAATACCAACTTACCGTCGTCAATAGTCATCTGTCGTGTTGTTTCAATCGACAGCCGTTTCGGCTACTCAGCCATTCTCAAGTTTAATTACGCTGGAGAAACAACTCCGGTAAATACACAGAACACCTCATCAACAATTACAGTTACTTTATGATTAATGACAAATTAGCACTGTGGAAAGCGAAAATTATTGAATGCATTGCAACTGTATGAAATACGTAAAACGTGCAAAACAACTCCTCATACAATAGTCTACTTAATGAGAAAATATTTTTCGAATCCAAGGGATTTTTTGAAACAGTAATAACGGAAGCAGAAACTAAATAGACTGCTCCAACCCCTTTCGTTGATAACAAACAAACTTACATTGAAACATTAGTGCAGTGTGAGACAGTGGGAGTACAGGTATGTGAATTTTGTGTTTAAAGTTAAATATTTGTGAAACTATGTGTTAGGCCTACTGTCTGACAACGAAGTTATTTCTCCAGTGTAATTAAACTTGATAATGGCTGAATAACCGAAACGGCCGTCGTTTGAAACAACACTACAATTGACTATTATAAGTTGTTATTATATTAAAGGAATTAAATTTGCCGTTTAGTTTAACTTTTCATTTACAATATTTCTTGTGTTACATTGGTTTCATGTAAACCTCAAAAGCCCATACAAATCACTTTAAACATTTTTAATCACTGTTCGTTCTTATAAAAAATATATTGTAAAACATATCACATAGTCGGTCAGAATTAAGTAATACTTCAGTAAAAGTTATAATGGATTTAAAAATTTATTTTGAATTTGAACCTAATAACCAGCAAATCTTCTCTTTATATATATATACTTAATATACAGGGTGTTTCAGAACTCCCTACCAATATTTTAGGGCATTGTTTCTTGGTTAGAAACATATCTAAATATCATATTTAAATTGTCCGGAAGTCCTTAGTTACTCACACAGCCGCCATTTTTGTTTTTTCACTTATGAATTTTTTCCTAAAAAATGGTTAAACATACGAAATTGAAACTTTGTGCAAACATTTATGACAACTAGACAAAGTAAAAAAAAAATTATGACAATTTTTCAAATTCATAAAACAAAATGGCGGCCATTTAAATTTTTGTTTCTTAAATAACTAAAGAACCGTTGATTTTACACAAAATTTACAAGAATGCCTTTTTTAAGGTAATTTAATTACAAATCGATTGAAACCTTATTTTTTTTAAATTTTAAGAATAATAACTGAGATATGGCAGCTTTAGTGATACGTGACCGCTGGAGGTTAGTTGCAGTGCATGCCAAGGCATGCGGCTAAAGTCTGCCACAACAATGAAACAGTCTCCGTCCGCTTTTAAAGTTATTTTTAAGCGATTTTAGATTAATTCAAACGATAATAAAATTATTACATAACCCTAAACGTATCTTTTTTATCAATTATCTATCATTAGGATCATTAGGATGGCTTAAAAATTGCACTCCTTTTTACTGTCTTTAAAATTCACACAAAACACCCAAACGTTTTATATCAGCTGTGATGAAAGTCGACGTACTTGTTTACAAACTAATCAACTGATTTCATTGTTGCCTGAAAATGTTATTATTTATTCAATGTAGTCAGTTCCTCTAACTTTTACACTCACTTTTATTAGCTGTTTAAATTTACTGTTTATTTAAAAAGCAAACGTGTTATTAATTAATTATTTAAGAAAATATTTTGTTATTTCTGTTTCTTAAGTGGATATTGGTTAGAAAAAACTACTTAAAGAAGACCAAATGGCTGACTACACTAATGAAGAGTACTCCGACATGCATTTTATGTATGGAACTGCGTTAGGAAATTCATCTCAGACAAGAAGATTGTATGCTGAACGATTTCCACATAGACGATTACCATGTATAAAGACTTTTACTGCAGTCCACAATCGGCTACGGGAAAATGGAACTTTTCAGATTAATAGATCAGACACAGGTAGGGATAAGTCCATTAGATCTGTGGAATTTGAAGAAGATGTTCTCATCAAATTTGAAGAAAATCCCCGAACCAGTACTCGGGCGGTTGCTCATGAAATGAATACAAGCAATGCCACTGTTTAGAGAGTTTTAAATGATGAGAAGCTGTATCCGTTTCATTTAGAAAAGGTTCACTCACTTGAACCCCGGGATTATCCTCGTCGTGTTGCTTGCTCTCGTTGGTTCCTTCACAAGATGGCAGACGAACCAGATTTCCTTGAAAAGGTTCTTTTCACAGATGAAAGTAGCTTCACTAGAGATGGCATATTCAACAGTAGAAATAGTCACGTATGGGCAGAAGAAAATCCTCACGAAATTATTCAGAAAGGAAATAAAAATCGGTTTTCAGTTAATGTCTGGGCAGGTGTTCTCGGTTACCACGTCATTGGTCCATACATTCTGCCAAACCGACTTAATTCTCCCACCTACCTGGTGTTTCTGAGAGACATTCTTCCGGACTTGATGGAGGAAGTTCCGCTACAAGAAAGAATGGGAATGTGGTTGCAACACGACGGCGCCCCTGCTCATTTTGGGAACAATGTGCGGGAGTACTTGGATGTGACATTTCGTAAGTGTTGGATCGGGCGAGGGAGTCCGACAGCGTGGCCACCTAGATCTCCAGACTTGACGCCACTGGACTTTTACTTTTGGGGGCGTATGAAAGAACTTGTTTACTCTACTCCAGTGGAAAATGAAATTGAGTTGGTGGGTAGAATTGTGGAGGCTGGGGCCATCATTCAAGAAGAAAATGCAAATATTTTCCAGTCAATGGAAGCCCGTTTCAGGGCCTGTAACCGTGTAGGTGGACGGCATTTCGAACAACTTATTTGAAGTCTGGCTATGTTTTCCAACCTCTGTTAAATGTATCCATTTTCTTTTGTATTTTTCATTCAGAATGTATTGAAGTTTTTGTATTTATGTAAATAAAAAGCATATTGTTCACAAATCTTTACCAATTTTTCTCTACTTAAGTAAAATAAATTACAGTTATTCTAAACTTATGCCAAGACCAAGAGGGTTATGTAATAATTTTATTATTGTTTGAAATAATTTAAAATCGCTTAAAAATAACTTTAAAAGCGGACGGAGACTGTTGCATTGTTGTGGCAGACTTTAGCCGCATGCCTTGGCATGCACTGCAACTAACCTCCAGCGGTCACGTATCACTAAAGCTGCCATATCTCAGTTAATATTCGTAAAATTTAAAAAAATAAGGTTTCAATCGATTTGTAATTAAATTACCTTAAAAAAGGCATTCTTGTAAAATTTTTGTAAAATCAACGGTTTTTTAGTTATTTAAGAAACAAAAATTTAAATGGCCGCCATTTTGTTTTATGAATTTGAAAAATTGTCATATTTTTTTTTACTTTGTCTAGTTGTCATAAATATTTGTGCAAAGTTTCAATTTCGTATGTTTAACCATTTTTTAGAAAAAAATTAATAAGTGAAAAAACAAAAATGGCGGCTGTGTGAGTAACTAAGGACTTCCGGACAATTTAAATATGATATTCAGATATGTTTCTAACCAAGAAACAATGCCCTAAAATATTGGTAGGGAGTTCTGAAACACCCTGTAAATAATATAGCTATCTGTTTGTGCTACCTCTACTATCTGTAAAACACTGTCATGTTTAAGGAATAGCTAGTAGACTGCCTTGCCTTGAAGAAACATACAGGGACCGTGCGAATTTGTCCGCTGAGAGCGAAGCAAACCATACATAATCCGAGGCCTCAAGGTCAAGGTGCAAACTAGCAAGTCAAGTGTTTCCACTCCGAGCGGGACGAAGCAACAAATTGAGGTGGAACAAAATTCTACTAATATATTTAGTACACGTAGGCAACTATTCAGTACCTTTCTGAGTGTACCAATTTCCCAAATAGTTCGTTGAAACCCTAAAACACATAAATTTAACTTTTGAAACCTCCTTAACTTATGTCAACGGCTTAGCTGCGTGTTCGATTTATTTTCAGTTAGTTATAAAAGACAATCTAAAAATTACTGTTCTGTTTTTTTTTTTTAAATACGGTTATGTGTTTCTTGGCTGAAATTATATTTTATTTACACAAATAGAAATAATAAACGAAATTATTATTTAACCCTTGAGAACTAGCAGCGTGGTCTTTTCGACAGCACCTTTAGATATTTATGAATTCTGAATATTTGACCTTGAGCAAACTTTCCCTCTATCACCTCTTTTCCTTTCCCAGACAGTTAGGAAGGCAAGAAGTGCAAAACTTTTAATTTAGTTAGTGACAAACAGTCCGTTTATAGTGCGTTTACTAAACCTTTGCGTTGTGTGCTGTCGTTTCTTCCACGCGCGAGTATTCGTTGTTGTTAATTTTTTCGTATAAACAATCATGTGTAAAATGTTTTTTTTGGTATGTTGTATTATATGTAAATAAGTTCTTTAATACTTTAAATTTAAAATTATACTATATAATACAATTAATAAAGTAGTTATTTTGTCCTAGCACCTGACTAATACAGTGCAGTCTAAAACACCGCGCGCGAGTTCCAGTGTGACGACATAGCCTACTGCTGAAGTTCTTAAGGGTTAAACATGTTTTTAGTTTAAATAAAAAAACCTCCAGTGAGAACTCTCTATAAATGTTTACTCATGGTTCAAGTTGATTGCTATAACCTACCAATTTGTTAAAGTGATGTTTCCCTTCACCAAGAAGTAACTTAAACATGTAAATTATGTAAAGGATATCGTTAATAAAGGTGGATATCGTTGAATTTGACCAATAACTATTCGTAGTCGATATTTATGGAGATATCGTGTTTTTCTTTGAAGAAGAACTTTCTGTTTCTTAAAACGTTGTGTTTTATCAGTTAAGTTAATAGAATCTCAATATAAAATGTTAATCTATTTAAATCTGTAATAACTGCAATCTAACGCAAATAATTACATTTACGTAGTTCTCGGAAATTCTATTTCGCGGTTAAGCTTTGTGCAGTGACGGAAATTGCGAACTAACTTTGCATACAATTAATTGCCGTAAAAGTGATAATGAAATCGTAATTTGATTTTAAAATAACTATTTCATTTAAAAGCTAATTAAAATATGTTGTGAACTTTCTATTATGAAAACTAAAACAGATAACCCGAGCATCAGTCTACCAAATGTCAATTTATCGTTATGACATTAAAGTTATTTAAGTGGTATTGCAATTTATTTGTAATAACCATAAACACAAAATAGAGTTAAATATTTAGTTAAATATGTACTATCAGAACACGTTTTGGGCATAAGGAATACAATTTAAAATAAAGAACAGTTTAAATAAACTTTTACTTATTTTATTAAGTACCGATTTTAACCTGCCTCAATCTTTTACTCGTGAAAATAACGTTATTTTATCCCGTCATTAACACAATTTTCAACTCCCTCAGAGCTAAAGCTCAAACCATAAACATTATTTAGAATAATAATAAATAATTGGTTGTTAAATAAATGAATACACCATTACACTACAGTTTAGATAACAATAAAAATAATTTAAAGGTTTTTAACGTTCGGACGAGTTTCTTGTTTATAAAAAAAAGTTAAATTTTTAATATAATTACTTTTTTTACAACCAATAATCAATTATTATTGAAAACTATATACACTTAGCCATTGTTTGTCAGATGTTTAAAATTAGTATTAACATGTGAATTACACACAAATAGATTTAAAAAATATGTGCACAGATCAAATATGAACGGGAATTTAAAGGCTGTTTTCAATTTTGTATTTTCTTTGTATATTACATAACAATTAAGAAAACAACAAACTTAAAGAGTATAAATTACTATTTAAAAACAACTGTCGTACACTGAACTCATTTTTCCGGAGAGCAGGAAAGATAATTTTTGTACAATAATTTTGTTTCTTACATTCATTTCCTTTTTTTAAGACGGAATTCCTATTCGATTGAACTTGGCATTTTCTCAATTAAAAGCGCAACCAGACCAAACCATAAACCTCTTCTTTTTTTTAACTCTTCTGCAACTAGTGCGAAGTATAAATTGAAGGCAAACATCTTTGTGTATAGTCTTTCTGGTCTTTCCCTACGAATAGCTTTTACAATATAGTTTTTGTAATGCAGACTGTCAATCTATTTATAATATTGTATATCTGTTAAAAAAACTCTCATAAAAAAGTATATTAAATTAATCTAACGAATGTCTTAGTGTATTTGGTATTAAATATACTAATTACATATTATAACATGTACCGATATATAATTAAAAATTATTCTTTAAAAATTTGCAATTATTTCATATACTATAAAATATTACTTGACATATTGAAATAATAAAAACAAGTTTTTCTCGATTAAGAGTCTTAACTATTTCCAGAAGGGAGGTAAAGCTGTATTTTTAAATTGTCTTTTGAAGTATTTCAAGAGCCCTTAACTACAAGCTCTTGAATCTGTCTTTCTTCGTAAAAGAATCAATCTTGTAAGAATGAAACAGTTATTTGTTCTTCTTCAGTGAGTGTGTTCATGCTTTACTGTGTTTATCTAACTCTTCTTCTTTTTAAATAAGACAACCAGTTTTCTTGGCCGTAGTATAGTAAAATATCGTACTATGTTTCAGTTAAGGTACCCATCCTTAGTAACAGTAACACACATCCTAGAAACAATTACTCATTCCTAGAAGCTGTTACTTACAACCTAGAAACAGTTATTTATTCCTAGAAGCAGTTACTTACAACCTAGAGACAGTTACTCATTCCTAGAAGCAGTTACTTACAACCTAGAAACAGTTACTTATTCTTAGTAACAGTTAATCGCACAACTGAAGCTAGTGACGCTTTTCTAGAAACAGTTGCACACAGTTTGAAACAAAGTCTTAGTAACATTTAGGTTTTCCTAGGAACAGTTAAACACACTGTCGAAATATGTACAAATTCCTACTAACATTTACACACAACCTAGAAACCGTTATCAATTTCTGGTAATAGAAACTAGAAACAGTTAGGCACTCTTACAAACAGTAACGCTCTCCTAGAAACAGTTACGTATTATTAACAAAAGTTACAAATAACCTCGTAACAGTTACACATTCATTCTTAGTAACAGTTATACACAACCTAGAAAAATACACATAAAAGTATAAAATAGTGATGCAATTCTAGAACAGTTAGCACAACTAGAAACACTTACGTTCTCTTAGAATCAGTTACACATAACAAGAAACAAGAATCAGTGACTCATTTCTAGAAATAGTTATACGCAACTAAAATATTTACGTACTCTTAGAAACAATATTTTCCATAAACATTTACACCCCCCCCCCCCCTACACACACCCCCACTTACAATTAGAAACAGCGAATAATTTCTAGCAAAAATTATTCGAAACTAAAAATAGGTACGCAGTCTAAAAAGCAGTTACACAAAGCTAGAAACAGTTACACATAACTAGAAACAATTACGCAAAACAGTGACTCATTTCTATAAACATTTATACTCAACTAAAAATAGTCACGCAGTATTAGAAACTGTTACTCTTTCCTAGGAACAGTTACACACAACTAGAAACAGTTACGTTCTCCTACAAACAGTGACTCATTTCTAGAAACTTACACATGCAACTAAAAATAGTCACGCACTCTTAGAAAGTTATACTCTCCTAGGAACAGTTTCACACAACTAGAAACAGTGACGCATTCTAATTTAGGCTCTCCTAGAAACAGATGCAACTAAAAATTACGCCCTTATATAGAAATATTTACGCACACCCAGAAATAATTCCAAACTCCTAGATATAGCTATTCACACACAGAAGAAACAAAACAGACTACCATATTCTTCCGTAAGAATATTCCTAAACGTAAAGTCAACTTTAAGACCTTGAAAATTAGTCACAACTTATTACTTACAGTAGAACTGCAAGAGTATGTCCAATCAGGCATATACTCTATTGAATATTTAAAAGATATTATTTTTAGTAAAGAATAAACTACTTACAGAATTAATATAGTTTATAAGACTTAGGCCACCGTCCCAGGGAAGTTCCGCTTCACAGGAGACGTTGGCTAGGACAAGGGGATGGCTGTGCTCCAGCGTTTGTAGACCGATAGCAAAAACATGCACAGAGTCGTACATGAGCGCAGGTTCCGCCTGAAACATTTTAAATGAAAATATTAACAAAGATGAAAAAGGTTTCGTACTTAAATTTTGCACTATATTATCGTTTTTAAGGTACAATTTATATAGAAATAAATACTATTTTGATCAATAAGTACTATTTGATCAACTTATGTTAAAAAATATTTAAAACCAATGTATCAGGCGTATGTACCAGATACATATTTTTACTGTTACCTCACTAAATTCTTTGCCAATGAAAACAATTGAACTTTATATTTTACATGATGCAACCAATCATTTTTACTTTATATGGTCGTATTTGGTTCTATAAAATGATAATATTTTCAGAAGTAATTTTCGACAGATTTTAGATACATACATTACAGCAGAACAATAATTAACAAACGATATTATATAGGGTGTGTTGCCACTTCAATCAACTCTGGCTGAAAGTGGGTTCCCATGATTATTGCAGACATTCATATTATAAAAGGGTGTATTAGTGTAAATAATGAGATGCTTATAATTATTGTCAATTATAAATGTACAAGTTTATAAAAATTTAATTTGTTTATATTTAAACAAATTTCACAATAGGCATGTAGCTTTATTGTGCCACATTTTTAAATAGAAATCTAGCATTCTCTTTTGATATTTAATCTATATCTATATAAATAAAAGCGAAATAAAACTCACTCACTCACCGACTCACTCATCACGATTTCTCAAAAACTACAGAACGGATTGAAATGCAATTTGGTATGTAGCTTCCTCTAGGGCCATCTTAGGTGCTCACTAAGAAAGGGTATGAACAATTTCGAAATTTTATTAGGGGTTTGGTCGGATCAAAGTTACTAAAATCATAATTTCAGATCTTTTATTATTATGACAATAGTGCTTTTATTATTTAAGAATTACGTTAAAAAGACTGATAATATCAACCACCACGGGCAACGCCGTACGGGTCAGCTAGTTATTTATAAACAAGAAAAAGTGTATCTAATTTTACATTTAAATTATTCAATTATATTTACAGTATATACACAATTCTTTAATAATCACGGAAAACCGCTTTCCGCCAGAATTGCATTTTTCATTTTCCTTTACTAAATGATAAAACAATTGATACACCATTGGGTTTTTTTTATATTTTCTACATATTTTTGTATTACAAATTTGTTTATTAAACTGTGTAGTTTTTTTATTTATATATTTACATTTGAAATGTTTGAACATCCGCCATCTTGAGACATACACCCGCGGCAAAATTAAATTTTGTACATTTATGTAATACAATGTATTAAACATTTATGCTGAGTTTTATGAATTTATCTTAAACTGTTCATTAGATAATATGCTTTTAAACACATGTACAGACAGACAACTTATAAACTAAGCAAGGTAGGGCACATTTTATATTGTATTGTTTGCTAGTTTTTACCAGGTGAATAAGACGGTACAGTTTGGTTGAATTGTTGACAGACACCCTGTATAAACTTAGTCAAATCAATTGAAATAATTAAGATAGGAAATTATTAAAACGTTCATAAAATGTTGTAAGGCTTTAATTTCAATTAGCCATACTTCAGGGTCTTAAAATATCAACTCTTAAAGATTCAAATTTGTGTGTATGTATCCACGACAAACAGGAAGGGTTAATGACGATATATAAAAGTACTTTATTAAAACTACAAAGAATCTGATACATTTGGAAATTGGCAAAGCAGTAAATATTTTAGTATGTTGTTTACCATTTGAAAGAACTTTTCAATCAAGCTAGAACAATTATCAAACTAGATAATTATTATAAATTAATAAATCAATAATTTTATAATCATAGAAGAAAAGAAAGTTTTAATAGAAAGTTGCGGAAAATGCGGTGTTAAACCTACCTGGATGATTCTAGACTTGTTCAGCAAATTTTGTCCAACTGGTTGGAACTTCTCCATGTCCTTCAGTACCTCCATCACTCCAACATCTTCAGCGTCGACTATCCTGAACGCTGTCATGTTTACAAAATTGTACTTGAAGTCTTCGAGGTCGAACGTTTCAATGTCCTGCCACAAACAATTATACTTGGATGTAAATACACTACAAGAACAAAATTTACTCATATTCGGAGGAAAAGTACAAAGCAAATGATATACAAAAACTTCTTTAACACGTTCAAGTATTAATAGATTATCATGACCTCACATTAAATAAAGTAAAAATAACGTTAATATTAATTGTGTTATTAAGGGTGTGCAATACCAGGACAAACAGTATTATACAGCTTTCTCCAATAAAACTTATCTTTGATCGAATTTTGAAGATAATATTTTGTAATTTATAGGAAATAGTCCATGAACATCTAAATTATAATTGGTAGGTGAAAAAAATTGTAAATTATACATTTTTATTCCAGATATTAGATTATAAACAAAAACAAAAAACACGATATTTAGTCGAGTCACTTCATAGCAGTAAAACATCAAGGCGAATTTTGTTACCTGATAACTATACATTGGAGCTTTTTGCAAATTTAATGTCGTACGCAAATGGCGAAAACTAAAAATAAGATCGGTATTAGTAAAAACGAAAGTATTTACAAGCAATAATCTAGTAGTGATCGAGCTCTTTACCAATGTAACATCATAGATCAGTCTTCTCAAGGTTGGCTCTGCTCACTGGATTTGATGTTTTTACTCTAGTGTTATTGCAACACGCTTAAGACGTTGTGATGATGTTCTTATAGTTTGTAATATCCTTGTAACATAGCCTTGTATTTCACAATGGTCATGTGTTACCAATTTTATTATGTGCATCTCAAGCTACTACACAATCTTAGATTTTGCCCTTCTCCAACGCGCTTATAAACTGTATTTATTTTGCTATTGTTTAGCGACTATGTACCAAATTTTTTTTGACGAAAGCAAAATTTAATTCATCGAAATTACGGTTGATTTAGTATGGAGTTATTTGTGTGTTATTGATTTGTCATAAATCTAGATAGCCTACCTTGTGCATGTCTTTCCAGATTAATTTACATGAAGATACAAATACATAGTGGTGACCATGAAAACAGTAATTTTTTTTACTAATACTGACTCAAAAAAATCAGACCTAGTTGCCAACACATATTGTAGAACTTACAAGAAAACAAGCGTGCGAAATGCATATTTATGATAGTTATTGGTTAACCGTTTTGGTTAAGCCTGGACTAAACTAATATAGCATTATAAATCTAAATGAATTAAATCATTTCTGACAAATTTCATTGACAACATTATTTTAACTCAGTTAGAAATGAGGCTAAACAAATTAAAATTTTTACTATTACATGGATTTTCTTTATAAGAAATAATTTTATATTTCGTTATTTGAATAAGTTTGTGGAAAGTCAGCATAATGATGAACGAGAGCGAAGCGACAAAGTTGTGAATTATAAGGCAAACGTGTGGATTCGCCAAGGTAAATTTCTAACTGGTAAAAATAAGGAATAAACTCGGGTCACTTTTCTAGGATATAAATATATACTTTTATATCAGTATCACAACATTGCTTATATCCTCAAAATGACGTATTTTGGGGGAAACTAAAAAATCTTAAAAATAAAGTCATTGAGTGAAATATCTTTTTAAAGGTCTTGAAGAAGGAAGAAGAAGAGAGAAAACCAGATGTTTCTATTCCAATCCAGTACAAAATAAAACCTTATTTGAAGCAACAGTCAGTCAGTAAACAGTTCAGTGTGGCAAACCATCCATATTCTTACAATTACCCAAGAGACAATCATTTTTAAAACGAACTTTAACCTATTCTGGCACATGTGATCCTTCCTTTCTTCATCATACGATCTAATGCTGTCTCCCTTTCCATCGTTAATATCGCAATACGCTTTCGTCCACTTAACTCAATTTTAACAGCAACGCAAGAACACTGGCCTTAACTTGTTTAAAATCAGCAAACTAATAAGATTATGGACAGCCTAGTTTGTCAGTGCACATTAAAGTTCATTTGAAAAATGTTTGTGCGTTTGGTCTTTCCAAGGATGTTGATGTTTCTCCTTAACTTACATCAAATAAGCTGCCATTTTGTACTGTATTGAGATAGATACGTTTGGTTTTCTCAGCTTGACAAAACCTTTAAAAGCACTAGATAGTTATTTAAGAATTTGTTTGCCCAAAATCCTCCATTTTAAGGACATTGGCAGTGTTGCGATATTTGTGTGTGATATTTTGCCAAAAACTGCATTTGTATATCCTAGAAATGCCTCCGGAGTTTGATGTTCCTACCTTAACCCTTTTTCAAAGTTAAGTGAATCCCTAACAAAAACATAGCCGTGAAAATGGGCCAAGCTCTAGACCCCCTCCATTCTGCTCTTTATTTAGTTCATAACCTCAATTCGCTCCGACTTTCATGACCAACTCAGTTTTTTTATTTTTTTTGTTTTACTCTTGACCAGTTTCTGAATGAGGCATAAAATATCAGAACCATGAGTACTGACATTGGACATGGGTGATGGGAAGGAAAGAACTCAGAAGAAGGAAGCAGATATATGACGGTTAATTGGTTCAAATAAAGATACACTGGCATGCTAGCAGGAAATTGGCCTGGCGCACTGCCATGCTGCACCTGATCAAAATGCATTGTTTACTTCATGATCAACATCGAAGAAATCACGTACTAATTTAAAAATGTTTATACCGATTGTAAATCTTTAGGTTTGGCAACGCTGTAACATTTATGTATTCATTAATTTATATTGACTGAACATTAACTTAAAATCAATCATTACATACCAACATTAACTACCTTATCATACTAACTTATCATAGAAGTTTTGCTTCTACCTTAATTGCTTTTACATTTTTCAAAGTCAGTCATACGAGATTTTTATTCAATCGAGTGCGTAATTTCAAAATATTAACAGAAAAATATGTTGTTTATTGGCATTATTTAAAATACATGGTAAATTTTATGTGCACCTTTACTCAGAAAAAATATTACAGTATTTCATTTTAGAAATAAAATCATATTTCTGTTATTATTAAATAAAACAGAAAACCAATATCAAGAGGCAAGAATGTTCCTAATGGATAAAATTCAAATTTATTGCACTGGTAACATAAAATAATTGTCCACTAGAAGTATATAATTTAAGATATTTTTACTTGTCACGTTTCACTCCATGTCTCCGTGTTCTAATAATTGTTAAAATTTTCTAAACGTTTAAGGATTCTAAATTATTTCCCTTTGTGGTTATTGTAACGGTAAGTCATTACACGTTACAATATGTGTTCCAAGGAATGTGTTTTGAATAACTCTCTAATATTACATTTACGGCCGGTGTAACTAATTGCGACAGTTGTTCATTTCGCGTAATTAAATTGTAAATGTTACATTTAATATTATATATGAATGTGAACAGAAACCAAATATGTACCGTAAGCTAATAAAATAATAAATACAACACACAGTTTATAATAATTATCAGATTGAATGAATTATTCAGATTGTTCTTTTGCAGATATAAATCACGTTCTAACATATATTTTTAGTACGTATTAAATCGAACTGTAAAGTGAACTATTTCTAATGTGTTTTCTAACTACACTCGATTGATTTTACCACCACAAGTTGAAAACGAATCTATAAGAAACCCGTAATAGATAGAATATTCTTCACACTGTTTTAATGTATTTATAAATTCATGATCAGACTAGGCAAAGTCGCCAACATAGCTGTTTTGCTGATATTTTGGATAACAGTTTGTTCGGTTAATCTTAATGTAAAGACGAATGTCGTTGTTTAATCTTTAGGTAAATCTTTTCTTCGCGAATCCTTTTTAACCCACTTTTTTATTTATATTTAACGGTTTTTACAGTTTCAGTCATAAAATGCAACCAAGAGGTGGGTTTTCTGATACATATGTCTAAGTTTTTACTTTCTCCACCCTATACGTAGTATATGGAGAAAGTATTGTTTTCGTAAAAATGTTCGAATTTGAATTTTCAGTTGAATTATCTGTTTTGGTGCTCCCAGAACCACAAAAAATTTTTTAGTGCAATTATCTGTGTTGGTGCTCCCTGAATCCAAAAATATTTTTAGTGGAATTTTTTGTTTTGGTGCTCCCTGAACCCAAAAAAGTGTTTTACTTTCTCCACCCTATTTAGAGTGGTGCCTGTCGTCAGTCTGTCTGTATGTATACACGACCAGAGAGGACACTATTGGTCCGATTTTCATGAAATTTGGTATGTAGGTACTAAACCCTAATATCTCCAGGCGTTTTTTTCATTTTTTGGAATTTTTAATTTTTAAGGGTAATTTACCCCTAAAAACCCATAAAAAACGACAAAAATGCAAATTTCTCAAAAACGGCTCTAACGATTTTGATCAAATTTTCAGTATTTATAGTGCTTAAGATGCCAAACAAAATGACACCACCCGCTTTTATCAAAACTTCGGCGTTTTATAATTATGGGGAAATGTTTAAAAATAAACAAGTTTGTGTTGTCAATCTAGCATCGCGGCAGCGGCCGCACGGGGTAGCACCACGGTAGCGAGCACGGCCAGTAATTCAAAGGTCGCGCGATCGAATCCCGCCTGGGAAAATAATTTTTTTATACGATTGACGTATGTAGAATATTATTTTTTTGTTTTGTTCTAAAAAGTAGTAAATAAAATGATTAAAAACAATATTATTTTGACTACAGTAAGTTGGGAGAAAGTTTGTGTCAGTTAACTGATACCGTTTATTTAATAAATAATCAACTATTAAAAAAATAACAGTGCAACAACATCGAAGTAATTTAGTAGTGAAATGGTTACATACAACTGGATGAGTGAATGCGAGTGTTTCATTACTTGAAAATTGCTGAAGATAAATAAATTCAAGTAACATAACATAAAAAACAAAATTAATTAGTTCGCATTGATCAGTTCATTGTCGGTTCAATTAACTAACTTGATTACACTTTCTAAGAATAAGTAACATCGTAAACTTAAGAATGCGTTTTGTAAGTTATTTTAAGTAAATACACGAACTAAAAATATTTTTATTTCAAATATTATTTTCATATTAAATGTGTATTTGCACATTATTATAATGTTGTTAGTGTTAATTAAATTCACGAATTACAACCCACGCTGTAGGATGATACGTATATTTTCTGATACATAATCAATGTTTTTCTAACTATATCAGAAGCTCTTTGTTTGAAATATAATACGTTATAAACCTAGTAATTGTCTTATGTAAACTAATCAAATACCGGGTGTCCCACATAAAATGTTAACAATAGCTAATTTTTGAACTATAAATATGACAGGGTACTTTAAAAATGGGGAACCTTCCTTTCTTTACAATGAAGTTTAATAATCCATTTTGTGAAATGTAAAAAATTGCCGCCATGTTCCAATATGGTGGCCAACTTTAAAATTTGATATGGAACACCCTGTATTTTATATGCTCTCAAGGTGTAAAACAATATTTTAAGACTGTTTTATTCTTAGGATTTTTTAAAATCTTTAGCACTTTGAGAAAAGTTCTTAAAATTTGACGTTTGATAGGCCTACAAATAATTGATTCACTCCTAAAATGTTACAATAGATAACTTTTGAACCATTGTGGGTAAAAATACTAAGTTTTATTGGGGAAATCTTCTTAATTTTGAAAGCCCTAAAATGAAATGGAAATCAATTTTGAAAATGTGCCAAATTTAATAATAAAAATTTCTCATTACAACACTAAAAACAAAAAACTAAAACCATATTTTTAATGAAATGTTTAATGAAATTGATTTCTATGTCATTTTAGAGCTTACAAAAATAAGGGGATTTCCTTATTAAAACTTATTTGTACCCCCAACGGTTCAAAAGTTAGCTACTGTAACATTTTAGGAGTTACATCATATATTTAATGTATCACAAAGGTCAAACGAGGTAATCATATATTTAATAGTAAAAAATGTAAAGTAAAAAGCGCATATCTAAAAGAATTAAGACAGACGTAGGCATACTTTTTAAATGAAATCACATTAACATTTCCAAATACACAATTCCAACCAAGTTACAACAATAAATTTACTCTGTTCATTAATTCAATTATTATAGCACAATGAAGTGGTTTGTAATCTCAGATATGTACTACTTTATTCATATCTATGTTTGCAATTTACGAGTTTAAATGGGTTCAGTATGGGTTTGGGGTCTTATCATAATAAAAAACCACAAGAAGAAAGGATTAGGCAGAAATACCCGAAAATCTAAAAGTAAAGTAAACAAATTCAAATTCATTGAGACCTTTCGAGTCTGAGATTATTACCTAGAAACAAATTGAAAATACATCTCCATAATTATTTAATTATACAAATACTATACTACATGAGTAGATTACACAGTTAGGTTAGGTTACTTGATCAAAACCACCCAGCAATAACATTATCTCCCCACCTATGTATTAGTCCAAGTTCTTCATGTGTTACTTGACCTAACCAAATGTATTCCAGCTCTATATTTAGACTGAGCTATGTTGTTCTTCAATCGTTATTCGACCTAACCCAACATAACACAACATTTCTTACATTTGACTATATGTTTTATGCTTGACTTGACCTAACCTAACCTAAAATAGCCTTCCCCCGCTATGTATTAGATTAGACCATGTTCTTCAATTTTTACTCGACCTAACCTAATATAACATAACCTAACCTATCTTACCTTAGTATTTGACCATATGTTTATGCTTTACTTGACATAATCTAACACAACCTACCACTGATGAGTATTAAAATATGTAATTCAATTTTGTATACTGCGTTTTGAATACAAAGTTTACGAAACGCTAAAACTTAATTTGTTCCGCTTGACTTTACTGAAACTTTTCCCAACCTGTCAGAATCTAGCCTCAATGCGAGATTAGTCGGCCACGTAGTAGCTTCCAGCGTTAATATGCCTACCTACGTAGTTGTTTCCAGTTTTCGAGCGGTATAACACGATCAAACTGAAAATACCTTGAAAGTGTAGCACCAATATATACTACTACTTAAGAAAATGTCAAAGTAATATTTTCTACTAATACAAGTTTTAATCATTTTGCCCTACAAAATATTAAATTTCTGAAAGTTTACAAACAGTAAAACTAATCTACGAGAAACATTTGTAATTGATAGTGAGTAACAGAAGCAATATAACCCAAGCTTTGCAATTACTGCTACTGCGGCGGATATGTGCTTGAAGCTAAAGTTTTAATCTCTGCTTCGATATTAAAAGTTGTAATCCCTTCAAAGGGCAGACATCTTCTGTTTCATTACGTCGCAATCTAGGGTTCTCGTCAGAATATTTTTGAACGTAAATTGATTGGTATCACTTCTTTGATGTCGCCTGAAGTTTTATCTTTTTTGTGTAGCACTGAATATGGAAGTAGAAAAATTGTGTAGTAAGTTGGATTTTAAGTTAGAATACAACAACGATTTTTGGTTTTCAATGTAAAACGTGTGAATTTAAAATATATTTAAATTTGTAGACGAATATTTAATACTATAAATAGATTACATTTCATAAATTCAGAACTGTGGATATAAATGAACAAATATAATTTTCGTATAATTTCGATGTATTATATCGAGCCTCATGGGATCGAGAAAACTTCAAATTATCGAGGATTTTGATACAATGAGCACTTGAATCGGAATACGGTTGTGGTGAGCTGGATCCTGACGTATGCACAATAGGGCCAGTGTTTTTGCGTGAATGACAGGCTACTTTTCATAATAGAGAGACACCTTCATCAAATGGAAAATGTAAATAGCTTTAAACAAAGTAGCCAAATCCATGTTTTTCTTTTGTTATGGTCACGTATAAGAACTAATCCTGAGAAGTTTGATTCATCATGCCTTAAATAAAACTATTCTTTTATTTATAAAATGAGGGACATTTTAGGAGTAACCTAGGGGAAAGCATTGATATAATAGGAAAGGGATAAATATGCAGATTGTGAGCCTAAGAATCTTGTTTTCAATAAACAGATGCATTTACAAATTCTCTAATCGAGCCAGTTTTTGTAGTTCAATGAAAAATCTATGAAAAAGATAAACATTTTAAACAAAATAAACCCTGCCTCGAAGTAATTCCTAAATGTGTGACCAATATTACATCGATATATGACATATATACTTCTAATTAAATTATTTAATAATGTCTATTTGAACATACAGTACTTTCATTATATTCTTGCGGTATAAATAATATATTTGTAGTTATTTGAATTGCAATTATATAATACTAAGAGTCCAATATAATCCATATATATTGGAATTATGGAAGTTTTCTCCTGCCTGATGAAACTAATCTTAAAATAATGTCAAGAAATGGGCCTTTTATTCATAGCCTCTCGACGCTCTTGCTGTCCCCATAGTGTTAAAAGTAGTGGCATCTTTTTGCAGCCAGCGACGATCTGCACAAAATGCTTGTGCTGGTTTTATTGTGTAGGACCACAAAGCTAACACAATAAATACCATAGCTATATTCAATTACTAAGTTTACGTCGTACCTTTAGATTGGTATTTAATACGTAAGTACCTGTTTTTATAATAATAATAGCCTAAGTTGAATATGTAAACAAAATGTCTACTTACGAAAGTAGTGAAGAGGTAATGGTATTTGTAATCGTTCATTTGTAGCTGAAGAATCTGAAAATCAGAAAGTTAGTTATTGGTTTACAAAACATATAAATGTAAAACATAACACGCATTAAAACACAGACTTCAATCAAACAATATTACTTATTGGCAGTGCTGTATATTTTTAGCGTAGTTATCAATATTTATCTTTTGATGTTTAGATATCATCGGAGTATCACGAGCACACATTGCAAAGTACCGAAGGAGGTAGGTAACGTTACCAGTTATTCACTAATTAAAAAGACGTTTTAACATAATAACCATATAGGTATACTGTATTTTTCAATAACAAATTATATTTTTGAAGTTATAAATATCCTTATATATTATTTCTGAAAGATTTTTTTTGTGGCTATGCCATATCTCCCGAAATTTATCATCAAACTTAATGATTTAAACATCATTTTAAAGCTTATGTTCCCCGCTATTGACAAAAAATAGACAAATAGTTTAACATTTTAAAACTTTCATATGAAAGTTCATATGATTCCTAATGAAAGGCGCTATCTATTAACAATCTGTTTAACTAACATGACATCTGTTAGATTGTTTACACTCTATATGCAAGTGTAATCTATTACGCAAATCAATCAAATTAAACAAATGGTTACAAACTGATATTTATAAACCAACCTAAATAAATAAACGTAATTAACTGAATTAAATCAATGCATTAAATTCTCCTAACATATTCGCACGGGTCAGCTAGTTTAGTTTGATTTTTTAAGTTAATTATTTAATGTAGCTTCAAATCAAACGGATTTTAACCTTGGTATAATTTCGGATTGAATTTTAAATAATTTTTTTAGGTTTCAGAGTATTTATTAAATTACAATTGAATAAACATGGACTAAGATACAATTCGAATGCAGGATCTTTACTGTTCAGTGCTACTACTCTGCTAACTAAGTACCAGATAAATGTTATCTCACTTGTACAGTTACGTCGTATGAAACGACATTGAAATCAATCTTAACTCATTAATCGCCGTTTTGGTCTTATGTTTCACTTGTAATTTAGTTATATTAACCCTTGCTCTGAAGATGTAAAATGAAAAATTATCACAATTTAAAACAAATAGCAAAAATAATACTGTAAAAGAAAACTAAATTAAATTGTAGTAAAGTGGTAGTGGTTGATACTAAAGTAAAGCTATGCAAAAAGTAAACCTGTCATTATATGGACTCCTGAATAAGATAACCGACATATTAGTTTTATAATAAATATATTTCCAATAACTTTTTCCCGGATGGAGGGGAGAATGCATTAGGCACCGGCAGAGAGCACGTGTCCCTTGGTATGTGGGGCTCGCGGTTCATCCGGTATACCCATTAAACCTTAACCTATAATTTACGCGCAGGCAGTACCTCCACTCTGGGACCGCTGTCAGCATTTAATGACCATAACAGGCTTCTTCTTTTACTTAATACCTGGAGACAGTTCTCTAGCCTGGCTTATGTATTTTTTGCCTAAGGCCCGATGCTCATGAGTTGCGTCAGTGAGAGTTTTGTTTATTTGATCTAATTTAGTGCAATATTTTTTATAAAATAAGTATTTCAAGTATACAGTTCAATTCTATGATTTATTCTTTACAATTTGTTAGAATAGTTTTTCATTTTTGGATAAAGCATATATTCCTAAATTACTATTAAAAAATGAAATTAATAATTATGCTATTCAAAACTTACCTGATTTAATAACTTACAGAGTAATTAATAACTCATTGATATTAATACACAATTTCAATATAATTAATATTATTTTAAAGATTAATATTAACTGGTTATCCAATAATAATTAAGGTTAAATCAATAATTAAAATTGTAATTAATAATTATATTATTGAAAACTTACATGATTAAAAGAAGCAGATAGAACTGACGCAGCATTGCAAGTGCACTGTCGTATTACCAACTGTGTACTAGTGAAACGCCGGGGATAGATAAAAGCAGATAGGAGGAGAAACCATCGGTTGCCTCTATACCTATCGAGTTATCCGATAGCTATCGATGTTCCTTGTGCATTGCTCCATTACTCCCAACGTATTTCTGCCTAACCCAATGAAAACAATCTCGAAGCTCCGATTACTTTGCAGCTCATGTGCACCCGGGCCTTAGAATGTCCTTGATAAGTGCATTTTTAGGTTCGATATAGTGCTGAACCTGGTTCCACGAGTCAACCTTCGCTATAATATTGGCCGGTGTAAACTAGCCAATCGTTTCCTCGATGTCCCGTCTTTTTTCCGCCCATCTGACAGTGAAGACAAAGTGTGCTTAACATCGTCCAACACTAAATCGCCATATGGGCACACTGGGCTTTCCACTTTTCCTATTTTCGCCAGGTACGACCGGAAGCAACCATGTCCAGTCAGCAGCTGGTTCATATAAAAATTCACTTCCCCGTGTGGTCGGTTTATCCATTTCGAGATGTTGTTAATTAAGAAGTCCATCTCAATCTGGTCTCTTGATCCCATCTTTCCTGCCAGAGTCTGGGCGTTTGCTCTTTAGCTTCCTCCTTAATCTTGGCTTCATCCCTTCTCTGGAATATAAGCATTCTCCCCATTGCCATCAGGTGGATATTTAGGATACTTGCAATAACTATCACAGCTGGTTCCGACACTGCGTTATAGGCACAAGTCACCCTAAGTGCCGCTCTCCTTTGCACAGCTGCCATCTTATTTCGATAAGATATTTTCTTCAGGGCTTCCACCCAGATCCATACAGAAGAACTGCATGCGTAACCGTCATTAGCAGTCGTCGTATTCCTGTTGTTGGATCGCCTATGTTTGCAATTAGTCGACTCTAGCTGCTTTATTGATGACATTCGTAATCAGCCCAATAACTAAGACGAGAGTCTAGAGTCTAACCTTACGCCGAGGTAATTAAAGGTGTTTTTTTGACAGTAATTCGTACGAGCCCACTCGCAACGAGATAACTTTTATGATCATTCGAGTTGCAATTAGTAGCAATTCTGTCTTCTATGTTATAATTCTAATAACTAAGGCCAGTCTTAAGGTACTAAATTGATTCTAATCTAATTGGTTTTACTGAATGCATATACACCTTTTATCATTATGCTATAACTGCTTACGTAAAGTTTCATTGACGTTAGAAATATAGTTATAGCCTATTATAGGTATTGCTCTTAAATAATTAAGATCCGAGTCTTCTAGATTACCCCTGTGACCCTTTTATTATGAACGAATCATTCCGCCCATCATATTACTAGATTTATCAGTACATTTTGAAAATGTCTAGTACATTGAAGCATTGCAGTAAAAACTAATAGGTAATAGGGTAGGTAATTCCTTTTGAATACAACTCTTCAACAGGAACTACAATATTTTGTGGTTATTTGCGTAGTAAAATAGAGTGGGAATTCCTTTTTACCAGGAAAATTTCATTTTTACATAATTTCATTAACAAAAAGTTTCTAAAATATTTTACTGGGTTAAAACGCTTTTTGAATATGTTTTTTCAGCTTTAAAAATTTAATTTGAGATGTTGTTTGGAAAAAAATTAAAAACCACTTACTAGGATGGACCAACATTTTTGTATAAAACGGTAAGATGGAAACCTACGTTTAAAACCGTTTTTGTAGCTACTAAAGAAAGTATGCTTCATTATAATATAAGCATAATCGAAGTTTTGCTGTGAATGTAGTCTTACCCCTCATAAAAATGCATGCATACGATAAATGCGATACGGGAGGGAGTTTCAGTTTAATTATTTATGCCAAAACTCACATAGACATTTCAATTTGTTGATCCTGTTTTTGCAATACTTTGTGAAGCAGCAAAGCTACGAGGATATTTTTCAGTCACATCACTTATAGAAGGGTTCCTACCAACTAATCAGGTAAAACAAATTGGTCTAGACAAAGACTAAACTCCCTCTTTTCCAATGTAAAGTAAATATGACACTTTTGCGGGTTAACCTGCTCTCAGTCACAGGGAAGGACACTTTTTGCGGTTCCGTGTTCAGCCCTGAACGTAGTAGAGTGGCCGGACTGACATATTACCTGTTCCTCTATATCGAGCGACGACGCGCAAACCTTTGATTTATTTAAAATTTCCGATTTAGGAAAGGAAAAGCTAACGTCAAGTTTTACTTGCAATTTAAGACTACTTGTCATTTAACGTAACTTTCCATGAAACACTTTCCAAAATGCACGTTTGTTTTGTAACAGCTGACTCATGCGTGTTGTACTATGTCTAATTTTGAATTATAGTTATTTAGTCAAAAATATCGAATTTTGTATAAAATGATCGTACTAGATACAATTAGAAATTTAACTTTAAATTCTTTGAGAGTTTTTATTTTGACCTAGCGCCCACGGATATGAACTTCTTAGCTTAGCTCGCAGAGGATAAACTCACTTCATCCCGGCAGTCTGCATACGTGGATTTTAACCGAGTACTTTTTACTTTATGGTATTTTATTTTAAGTTTTGATTAATTTTGGAGGAATCAGACGGGCTATAAAATCGTGCTTCCGGTTGTTGGATGTTTTAGATGAATGGATTCGTCCAAGCGACTGAGAAAACCAACATGTGTACCAAAGTTAACGTAAAATGCGGCCGTTAAAGATAAAAATATATATCATATTTAATTGAACCCCAAATCGTGTTCTGTGGGTTATGATCGGTGCTCATTTACCACTCCAGAGACCTTAGATCGCACCGTAAGAATCACTGCATACCTCATCTTTCTTATGAAAATTCGCTAATAAGGTTTACGCAGAACTGTAGCCTCCAGCAGAGTTTTACTAGACTGTAGCCTCACAGTGAAGAACTGTTCTATTGATCCAACTGTATTGATCCCGCTTATTTAAATTATTTATTACACGTGCTTTTTATAGAAATCGTTTGTTTACTATGCTACATACTAATTAACCATAATATTAACTATGTATAAAACGAGGCTGCACAATGAAAATTGATCAAGAACATTGTAGAAAAGAAATAAAATAATAATAGTGAAATTAAAGAAATATCATATTTGGTGTACAATCCTGATGTTAGGATCATATGTTATTTTACGGAGGTTAATTATCGTATATCTGGCAACACTGCGACTCACCAGTGCCATATAAAGGAGGGAAATTGCTTTTCCTTTGTCACCCTTTGTCTACGTGCACATTAGTGGTAGTAATAATTAAGTTTCCTTGTGTAATGTTTTCAACATAAGGTTACTTAACTTTTTTTTCTCCCGGGCCACGGATCCCTGGATTTGCAAAGCCATGGAAGGCGTATAAAATATACATTGGAATTTCTTTAATTTTTATTTTTTATATGTACTGGACTTTAAAAAAAAAAGTGGTTACTGTTAATGTTACGGCATTGTACCTGGTAATATTTAAAACGTGTCACTAAATAAGCGTTTTCATTTTGTTTCTCCTCACGGTGACATATTTGCGTCTTGGTATCATTATTTATACTTTGTAATTTGAGTCACCCTACTGCTTTACTTAGTTTAAAGTATTTCAATGTAATTAAACTTTAGTGGTAAATAAATAATGCAGTTGAAGATTAACGAGGCACTGAACAAGATTGTCCTTTTACGAAAACATATACAGTAAAGTATTTACTGTATATAATACTACAAAGTACTGTAATACTATATAATAATAAATAATATATAATACTGTATTAATTACAGTATAAAGTAATTACTGGATCAAATTTCACCAGGTGATTTTTCAAGTCAAAATATACAAGAAATGTCTGATAAAGCATAGTCCTATCTGGCTTAGTTTGCCTGTTCATAAAAACCTTCACCATGTTTTGTTGCACATGTGAATTTACTATACAATTTAAGGGTTTTGAATTGTTAAGCTTAGAAAACTTAGTATGGGCGCCATTTTGAAACCGGAAGTGATAATTATTTAAACTTTTTTATAAATATTGGTCTTTGTTATACTAACAAGTGTGTAAAGTTTTAAAGTTATACCTTTATCGACTTCGAAGATAAACATTTTGTAGTAAAAAACACAAACATACGTACAGACGGTAAACTAAGAGAGATAGGACTATGCTTTAGACATTTCTTGTATATTTTGACTTGAAAATCACCTGGTGAAGTTTGATCCCGTAATTTCTGGACACTCTGTATAAGAAAGCAGACCGTATTTAGGGTTTATTCCATATATCCTTTTAAGATTAATATATGTTTTAACGATGCTATCATTATCTGGCTTTGGTTTGATCCTTCAATAAAGCGTGAAATAAATTTTATTTATATCGAAACTTATTTATAAATCTGTCAAAGGTACAAGAGAAAACGCGAACAACTATTCTGCGCAAGCGCAGACGATGAAGGACTGTTTGGAAAGAAATTACAAAGGGTTTAGGTATGGTTTGGGAAAACACCTGACATTTGAACTAGTGTTTCGAGGTGACTGACTGTTGGGAAAACAGATTTTATAGGAATGCAACATTACAGTCAGAGATAAATAAAAATAAAAAATTCAATTTGACCAAAAACGGAATTAGGCCGGGTTTTAAAAGAGCTCTACAAAGTTAATTGTAAAAATATTTTAGGTATAGTTATAGTGAACGAAATTCTATTTAATATTCTGTCCGAAACATTATCAACACATAGCCTATGTATTATTCTGATTTGAACTAACGAGCATATTTTTAAAATTGAAATAATTTTTTTAGACACTTGTCAATTTAAAAAAAAAATATCTTTGATGTACATACTATGGGATGTCACATGAGAATAAAAACAACCAAATAGAAAAAGTAATAAGTTTGGGGTTTCACTTAGCAAACGAGGAGAAATCAAAAGTTCTTCATTGTCTCTTATAATTTGAAAAACGCCATCCACGTGAATTTATTCGAACTTCAAAATATTCAGTCCCAAGAGTCGATGTTAAAGCATCACTCAAATTGTACGAAACAATTACAAATTCAAACAAAGGGATGTGTACTTACTCCTCTCAAAAAATGGTGCATGTGTTGGGGTTTAGTATCCACAACCAAGTTGGTAATCTCTTTGCTTTTGATTTCCTTCAGCACGGATCTATAAGTGTCAGGATCAGCTTGGCGTAGATGTATTTCTATTTCTCGAGGAGACGGCGAGCGAACGAGCTCCCGTAATTTTATAAGTCCTGCAAATAAAACATAATTAACTCTGTTAGTCTACTTAAAACAGTCTTTAATAAAATGAATTTGTAAAGACCTTGACATTTCAAACCGAAAATTGCTGACAGGCTATCATCGTCTGAAACTAAACATTGTAATGACACAAAAATCAATGATTTTCAATAAAGTATGAACTGGAAATCTCAAGCTTTGGATTCTGGTTCGTTAAACCCTCATTTACAAGGTAACCTGAAATGTTATACATATAATTTTAATTAATATATTACAGCCCTTATTCTGAATAATGCCTCGTTTAGTTTTTAACTACATCAAAGAGAATATTGGCAATGAACCCGAAAAATTTGTTTGAATTGCGTGATCGTGTTTTGATTTGCTGTTTTACTTGGTCGAGAACATAATTATAACTAAGGTTAAAATTGGTTAAATTCTAAACATATATACGTATTCACGTTGGAAGAAAATTACAAAAACGACATATGTGTTATAGATCGGTGCATTAGTTGAATTTTAACATTAGCTTCCATTAAATCGTTACAGTAGCTCTTGAGTTAGGAATGCAACAATAGCTCTGAATCTGTTAATTTATTAAAAAAAAACTACAAATATTTTTTATTTAAATACATAGTCAGAAATTCCCAAAGTAAATATTAACAAAGATAGTAATACATTTAAGCTTTTTAAATAATATTCGGCTGCCTTCCAGTGACGTGTATTTTATATCGAAATGATTTCTAGGGCTGGAAGTTTTTAAAATCCCTCAACTGATAAAAGAATAAAGTAAAACACCTATAATCATATTGCTTAAACTTCAATTATGTAAATAAAAATATACTCAATGTCTAAAGTAGAAATATCATAAAAGAACTTGAGTATAAAGAAAATGTATTAATAGTTTGTAGGCCTTTTCAGATACCATCATTTATAAAAATAAAAAAATATAAACTGCAACAATTAGGAGACCAAAAAGAGACCTTTAAATACAAAATAACCCTAAAAGTACTGGAAATGATTTCCCTTACAGTGATATTGTGAGATGGGGAGAGGACAAAGAAAAAACAATAAAATAATAACAGTAATCTGTTGGAATCGGTCAAATTAAAATTAATTTATATATAAATAAACACTAATCCTTTTTTTTGGTATTGTCTTACATTTCTACTGCAGTTTCGGGATTCCCATCATCAGGAATATAAAAACACAATTATACACATACACATAAAATATACATAAAAAACATTTCACTCTTTATGGAGGTCGTAACAATTAAAATAAGTGGAAGGACCTCGCACTATTCCGGCAACGTGGCCGTTGGATTGTTGAGACAGTACTGGTACCGGGTTTTTCTTTCAATGTCTTATCTGTAATCCTATATTAGATGTTTGTTGGACTTGATGCCTGGATTAACGTGTCGTATAACATGTTTAAATTGCATGATAGTTGATCATTTAACAACACTGTGGACTGAAATTTCGTTGCTCCATATATTTCAATTCTTCTGCTGCATCCAGACTTCGTTTTTTGCTATACACATGCATTACTTCTAAATTACTTCTAAAACTAAAAACTCGTGTATGAATGACAACTGCCTATAAGGTGCTCTGAAAAACTGGATTTAGAGGCAGATAGTTTTTTTCGTTGGTAGGTGCTCCTTATATCTTATGTAAAACGGAAGTCCTGTTTGACCGGAAGTCCTATGTAAAACCGGGGACAATCTGAGCTTATACAGGGTGTATCAGAGCGGGTGGCCGGCTTGTATAGCATTGAAACGAAAATACTTAGACATTTAGTTTAAACTGATAACCCCCTATTTCGACCCCCAAGGAATTCAGGAAAAATGTTTTCAACCCTCTAAAATGCCCCAAAAGGGTATTTTTTGGGGATGGGGGTTGGTTTTTTGGAAATTTTCAAATGTAAAGGTAAGTCGTGTTGTACCTCATTTTAAAGGTCTCGGTACAGTGATCATTAAAACAAAGTTTTCATTTATCTTGCACCGTCAATACAGGGTGACACGAAACATCATAAAAAACTCAAGTTTACATATCTTTTTACATCTGACATAATATTTTTTTAACACCTTCAATTTTTAAAGTAAATTGACAAAGATGTGACCTTTCAAACAGTACCTATAATTTTGGTAGGTTTTCTCACATTTTTAGCAGGTTTCAAAATTTACAACTTTTAGAAGTTTAAAAAGTCAATATCTCAAAATTTTAAAATAGCAATGTGGGTCATCTTACATATCAAATTGAAGCCCTTACAATTATCAACATTTTTCACATTTGAATTTTTTTCATTTCTCTATTGGCTTAAAATTTACAGAAAAAATATAGTTTTTCTTAGAATTACTTAGTTTTTGTGTACGTTATAAGTAGGCTTAAACATAACTGCCTACCGGTTAATTACCTGGAACAGCTTACAGGTGTTTAAATTGTCGTCCGGAAACATATAATGTTATATTTAATTGCACATAATTATGAATAAAAACCCTAAAACGAAAATAACAAATTACATAATATTATATACGTATTTTATATTTACATTAAATAAAAACTGACTATTAGTGTAATAAGTATCCAAAAATACTTTTTATGAATTAATAAACATTTAAAAAGCCTTAGGCTTGGCAAAGTATTTTAAAATTTAATCAGTATCAAATCTTAACAAAGAAAATAACAAACTTCATATAAACTGTACTTTGTATTTACATTAAATGAAAATTTGATCATTTAATGTATCATGTATACTTTTATAAACATACTTTTCTCGCCTTAAGCTTTCCAAAGTACTTCAAATTTGAATCTGTATAAACAGTGTTTAAAATTTGGTTTTCAATTGCCAATGTTGCCATTCAAATTATTCGGTCCTGAGAAAGAACAGATCGCAAGTAATTTTTGATTATTTTCATTTTGGAAAAACTCCTTTCTCCGCTGGCTACTGATATCGGGAGGGTAAGCAACATTTTTAAGGAATATACATATTGGAAAAGATCAATTACACGGTTTGTTTTGGAGCTAAAATGTTGACTTCCCTCAGCAGTTATCTATCTCTTGCTACCAGAGTGTCTTATTGCGATATAATGCTCAATATTTTTAAATAACAGCTCCGCAAAATCAAAATATGATTTTAGAATAAAAAATTAGAAAAGACCCCGGCGCCCATCGGTCGTATGGGCATCGCCACGGCCATTTTGGGAATATGATTCAACACCAGTTATCAAGTGACTATAAACTGAACACAAGGCGTCCCGGAACTGATAAACTTCTCACTGACATCACTTCCTATACTATTTGAAACCAAACTGTGCTGTGTCAGATACTTGTATTAATGGGGATATTTAACTAAATAAGTAATTACATTTCGAAACGATTAACTTTTATTAGCTGAACCTAAAAAAATATATTTTATACTGATAATTACAATATATTAGATGAATTTCACAAAACATGTCTACTCTATACATATATTTTACAACAGATCCTGCCGATGTTCCACGTTCGGAAGCGAAAATTTTATAACACAAAGTCAGGAAGTTGTGAACCCACTTTTTCCTTAAATTTTCAAAACTTTTGTAAAATAAGTTAATATTACCTACTGGAAGAAACGGGCTATCCACGTTGTCTGGTCTAGGTGATATAACTGGTTGCCGGATATTTAGTTGTCTAAATATCTTGACTAAAAAACTTTTAACAATCAACTTAAACTACCCAAAATTTAATTTAATTTTAATTAAGCTCAACTAAGAACACAAGAATTTAATTTTACTTTTAATAAACCTCTGAGCCGTGAGTACAGTGGAACTAACTTGGTAACTGAATTTATTTGTGCTTCGGATATTTTTATAACACTAAACAATACTTAAACTAAACGGAAATGTTGTGATTGGATATTCAAACAATAAGAAGTTAAAATACAAATGTAGTGTACTGAAAAATAAAAATTTACAATTTATTCAACTTCAAAAATCATAAAAATAAAATCTTTTCTTCCTTTTTGGAATCTTCCCCAAAATAAAAATTGTACTAATTTAATTTATTCTTTTTCTTTTTATCTTAATTAAGTAGGAAGAACAATTTCTAACTTTACTTAACCTTTCTTTTATTTAATTAATTTAATTTACTTTATTTTAGCTTTATTTAATTATTATTTATTATTACTTAATTACCTATCTTATGAATTTAACTTCACTTTTTTTATTTTATTTATGGTTTTAAACAACAAAACAAGAGATCAATTAATTTACTATCCTTCCTAACCCAGTATATTTAATAAATTTAAAGGATTTTAATCAGGCAAATTTAGTTTTGTTGAATACGGTGAGTTTGCTTTACACAGACTCTAGGGTGCGCTTGCCTTCGTCTACTTGACGATGATGGTGACGTCAGGTGTGGCTGTAAGTTGACTAGCAGAGTTGA
>JAGFPH010001349.1:120090-131939 GCA_018207615.1 Philaenus spumarius
GGGGGGGGGGGGGGTTTGGGGGATCAAAGTTATTAAAATCATAATTTCAAATCTTTTATTATGACAATAGTGCTTTTATTATTTAAGATCTATATATATAAAAGCCAAATACCACTCACTGACTGAACACTTAAAAAGAATACAATTACGTTAAAAAGACTGAAAATACCAACCACCACGGGCAACGCGGTACGGGTCAGCTAGTAGTAGATATAACTTAACTCCATGAAGGGTAGTATTAGTAGTATTATTATGAAGGGTAGCTGGGTAGTATTATTAGTAGTATTTTAAAGGGTAGCTGGGTAGTATTAGTAAATTCGGTTATTTTTTTAAGTGAAACTTTTTTATAAGTTTCACGCGTCTACGTATCATAGGGAACCAGTAGACGCTTGCTTATTCTGTACATTACTGAATACTTTTTAGTATGTATTTAATTTTTGTGGAATTTTTAAATCTAATGGACGAATTCAGCTGTTATATTTTTGAACCGTTGATCAATTCGTTTTGTTTACTTCGTTCTTCAAAAGAAACTCTCAATGCGGTTGAGTCCATGCCGTGGGATATATTCAACATGGTAAATGTGCAGAGCATATAATGTAATAATTTACTCAAAGACCTGAAGTACGTTTTGGAAAACAAAACAAAAGATCATACATTTTAATCATAGGCCTACTTAAATAAATAATTAAAATCCCAAATATTTTAAATTCCGTAATTTAGGCGAAACTGTATTATTGTTCGTTTTACAATTCACTTAATTTTTCATCGTCAGTAGGCATAGGAATAGGCATAATAATTTATAAATTATTAGAAGTCTAAACATGTATGATAAAATAGCAAAATCCAGACCAATAGCCAAAGATAGTTATAGTTTGAAATATAACAAGTTTTTTTATGTAACGTTTGACGACCTCGCAAGAGTGATATGCGTCTGATGATGGATTAAATCTCCGAAACGCGTCATA
The DNA here is from genome assembly GCA_018207615.1 of Philaenus spumarius. Lineage (NCBI taxonomy): Eukaryota > Metazoa > Arthropoda > Insecta > Hemiptera > Aphrophoridae > Philaenus > Philaenus spumarius. The sequence goes on from JAGFPH010001349.1 coordinate 121,056, forward strand.
TAAAAAGAGAAGAAAGTCACGGACATAAAGTAAGTAGTTAAGTTTTATTTAAAATATAGTTTTTGTAAAAATTCATACATTTATAAGGATGTCTAATCTCAAAGCCGCTCATATAATATATAAAGTTAGAAATTCATAAAATCAACTGTTTCTAGAACCTAAGAAGTTTAATTTCTAGCTTGAGAGTCTCAGATATTTATTTTTTGTTTGTTACCCACATATATTTGTTGACTGAACAATATTGACTTAGGCCATAACCTTTATTTTAGTTTGTTTAACGCAAAGACATAACTGGTCATTATTTACACAATAAAGTTAATTATTGTTTAACTAAAACAAAATTGTTGCAGAAACCATTTTTTATTAAATTTCCTTTTTCTAATGAGTGTTTCTGGTATTATACGTCACTCACAAAAACTTCTTCAATAATCACGGAAAACCGCTTTCAGCCAGAATGATTGCAATTTCTCAGTTATCCTTGACTCAATAATAAAAAGTAATACACCTTTGGATTTATCTTTAAATTTTGTCTACATTTGTTGTATCTTAAATTATTTTCGAAAATCATTAGTTCTTTAACAAATCATCTTTAAAAAGTTTGATCCGCCTCCATATTTAAACGTATAACTGTAGCAAGATTAATTGCTTAAACCAATAATAATAACATGTATGCTGAGTTTCGTGAATTTATCCTAAACCGTTCATGAGATATTCATTTTCGTCAAAACAATGCATACAGACAGACAACTTCTAAACTAACAAAGATAGCACACATTTTATCTTGTATTATTTGCTAGTTTTGACCTGCTGAATAACACGGTACAGTATATCATGAATGATAGGTTTTATGGATAATAGTTATAATTAATATTTAAAGCCATTATTTAATTTTATCAATTCAGTTCTGAGGATCAATTATTATACTACAAGGTTGTATGTTATCAGCGTAGCTAGGTCTTCCGACTTCTCGGAGGATCAGAGTTTTCGATAGACGTCGGATTGACGGATTTTTATCAGAAGTCATCAGACTTTTCTCTGGAATTTTAAATAATTAATTTTTTTTTGAAGCAATTTAGATATTTGGCAAAAATTAGTTGTGTTTAATATTCTGAATTGCCTGCCGTGCATATCCCATAGTTGTTTATGTTTTGTTTTTTGTTTTACCATTGCTTGATAAGTGGGACATGCAGAATGTCGTTCGGAAACCTAGACTCTGGTAAATGTCATAGTATTATAGTTCCCGCCTTTTTTGTTGCCAGAAGATCTCAGTTCTTTCAGATTTATTATACAAAATGTAAGTGAAAGTGATAACTATTAGCTTATATTAAGTACTCTGTTCAGTAATTATCCTTTAATATTTCGATATGAATAAAATAGAATAATAAAATAAAAATTACAGTTGTTTATACAATTTTAATTTCATAATCTATGTTATTGTATTGTAAAATGTTGGTTTATTTGTCTGCTTTATGTTGGTATCCTTGAAACTCTTCTCGGTTATAATAGTGATCATAGAGCAGTAGTGGAAAGTGTTTGGTGCTAAATATTTATATAGGCTACGATTAAATCTATTGTTAAGTAGATTCAGTTCTAAGCAATAGTTAATTTTATTCTATCAATGACTTTATATTACAGATTTCCCTTACAATCTTCCGATTTTTTTGCACCTAGCAACACTACCCTCCTCGCGGCATCGTATTTATGTGACAATTCTTTCCCAAGAGTTGTTTCTTCCCCCTGTTGCTGTATTTAGTTCTTTTGTTTTTAGTCGGTTTCGTCGGTTTTGTAAATGAGAGTGCCATTATGAGTACAAAGCGAAAAAGCTTGTTGTTTTATCTTTAAATCAATAATGGGAAGCATTTAAAAGATTAGATGGAGGCGCTCCGATAAGAAAAGTGGCAAGTGATTAAGTGTTGGGGTAGTGACTGTCGGGGATTGGAGACGAAATAGACAGGAAATTTAAAAGTGGGTATCTCAATTTTATTCAAATAAAGAATAGGCTAGAAAATCAATGAAAAAAGCGAGCATGAAGTAACTTTAGAGGCACTATTTTTGTGGTTTCTATTACAGTAGTTTACAGTATCTAATTTCTTTCATTTGCGTACATTATCAAACCTTCTTTGTTAATTCAAAATTATATAATTTACAGCGAAATAAAATAGATTTTGAAGTAAGTCTGGCTCCAAATCAGCCTATAACAACATAAATGACACCGAAACTCGCACCTCAATTTTTTCTCACGGCCTACCATTGTACCCGATTTTTTTTAGAACAGGTCCCCTTACTATCTTACGATTTGTCTGATTCAATTTTCAATTTTATTTCTTGCACCTGTCAACACTGAGTGGGCTATATTTTCGTCTTTTGTAGGAGTGTGTGTTTACTTGAATCTATCAGGTCTTATGAAGGATGGATTATAGCCTATGAATAGACCTTTCGAATAGACTATAATATACTAATAAGACTTATTAGAAGTCGATAATTAACTTGTATATTCCTATTTGATTACTTATAATTTTATCAGGCATCTGAACCGCTGACGTTACTTGATTGAATTTCCAAAATTAAGTTTCTTATTTATTATGTTTAAGGTTTAAATATCAATTTGGGAAATTAGTCTACACATGGAGGCGCTGAACAGCTATCTCCGTGCACTAAATATATTAGTAGAATTTGTTGCTTTGCGAGTTTACATCTCGACCTAACGCCCTCGGATTATGAACGGCTTCGCTTCTCTCGCAGCGGACAAATTTGCTTTTTATTGTATTTTTCGTTTTGGTCAATTGTAGGTTAACCAGAAGGGCTAAAAGTTCGAAAAAAATGTGCAGAATAATATTCTATATTTTGCATTTTATTACATAAAATCCTAAACAAATTTAACTCTGGCATGAAAAATCTTTTAAAATGTTCACTTACGGTCAAAAACTAGCTTGCTTCTGTTTACGGTTTACGAACTCGTCAGAGAGACGTAGTAAACAAATGTGTGGACCAAATTCGTACCAAATCAGACGTAAGATGTGGTGGTAGAATTCTAGGGGCCATGATATTGCTCCTTGACTATTCCATACCTTTTGTATCACCATAAAGGCGGGTTTACACGTTTCGTGAACCTGTATCCTGACTCACGTTTTCAAGGAACACGCAATACGTTTTTATTGTGACATCACCAACAAGCGAGAGCCCTCACGCTTCAATCCCACAGGTTTGATTTTCAACCGTGCTATTGTATCGTGATAGAAGTGTTTCATTCATACGCTGACATGCCGTTGCCAAACAGTCATGCGTTAAACGTTTAAGATTGAACTATAAAGAAACTGTTCGTTTTCAGGAATTATATTCTGGAGAGCGGTTGTTATATGGCATAAGAAAGGAAGAGTATAAATACCAGAATTTGAGAACAGAAGCGGTTAAAAGAGTATCCAATGCTCTCAACTTTGCACCAAAGGTTTCAAAGTTTAAAAACTTGAGGAGTTATTATTTTAAAGAGCTGAAGAAAATAGCTTTTTTTATTTCTCTTAATTGTTTTATTCTATGTACTAAGATAACACTTAAAACCAAACTCAATAACACACTACTTTCGAAGACAAGCACGTACATGGTCAGTATCGTACTGAATCGATCGTGGTTGACTTTTGTGTGTGAACGTTCCATGCTTACAGCTGGCGTGATTCACTCCCGGAAGACTCACGAAATCAAAAACGAAACCGCGTCACGCCTCTTGTAAACCCGGCTTAAGAGTAACTATAGCTAATCTTTCCTATGGAAATTCGCATATAACTATAGTTACGTCTTTGCATAAAATAATAATTATCTCCTTAACGTGTTTAACCGAGTCGAAACGAGTGCAACTAACAAAAGGAAATACATTTTACCAATACAGTGTAGCTCAATAGGTAAAGTTATTTCTCTATCTGTTATAAAAAAATTGAATACAGCTGTGATTCAGTATTAATTGCTGCCATCTCTCGCAGTCACACTGTAATTTGGCTTTTACGAGTTATTTACCTATTAAATACAATTTCTGAGTTTTACACATAATCTCTGTTTTTAAGTTATGAGGAGCAATTTGTATTGCTAAATACAGGGTGTCGTATTTTATAAATTCATGAAATAAATGAAAAATGTTCAGTAACTTTTTCCTAAGTTTGGCCTTAGTTTAGTGGCAATACGCCATTTTTTTACAAAACTCACTGTATCTCCAGAAATAGATAAGATATGAGTTCAATTTTTGTAATAAGCTTTTTGCATGTTACGATTTACAAGTGTACCAAACACCAAGAATTAACGTTTATTATTTTTAAAATAGCGGACATTACACATTTTTAACGTGGTTTATCTTGAAAACCGTTAATTTTACAAAAATATTTACAAGAGACAAAATATTTATTATTTTTAACTACGTGCAAAATGTGTTTCTTTAGGTCAAAGTATAACCGAGTTATCGAAGAAAACAACAGAAAATATAATTTCTTGGTAATTGTCTACAACATGCAAAATTAGTCTAAAACCAACTTTTGAGTCTAACAACTTTTTTTTAATTTATCTTTTTAACTTTTTTCTTAACTACCCTCCTCGTGGAATCGTATTTATGTGACAATTCTTTCCCAAGAGTTGTTTCTTCCCCCTGATACTGTATTTTGTTCTTTTGTTTTTAGTCGGTTTCGTCGTTAAACTTTGTAAATGAGAGTGCCATTATGAGTACAAAGCGAAAGCTTGTTGTTTTATCTTTAAATCAATAATGGGAAGCATTTAAAAGATTAGATGGAGGCGCTCCGATAAGAAAAGTGGCAAGTGTTGGGGTAGTGACTGTCGGGGATTGGAGACGAAATAGACAGGAAATTTAAAAGTGGGTATCTCAATGGTATTCAAATAAAGAAGAGGCTAGAAAATCAATGAAAAAAGCGAGCATGAAGTAATTTCAGAAGCTCTATTTTTGTGGTTTTTATTACAGTAGTTTACAGTATCCAATTTCTTTCATTTGCGTTCATTATCGAACCTTCTTTGTTAATTCAAAACTATATAATTTACAGCGAAATAAAATAGATTTTGAAGTAAGTATGGCTCCACATCAGCCTATAACAATGTAAATGATACCGAAACTCGCACCTCAATTTTTTTCTCACGGCCTACCGTATTATTCGAGGTTTTGGATATCCGAGGTCTGCTCGGTCCCAATAATAGTCTGCTCGGATAATCGAGGGTTCTATTGTACTCTGAACTGAGTTTAGCCCCCCCCCCCCCCCCCCCCCCAAAGCCAAATCCTCGGATGCATATATATGCCTTGTTAAAAGTACAGGCAATGTCATGCAGGTTTGATTTCTCTGTACGTATTTCCTCTCATAAATTTATCGCATTCATTGTTGAAAGCCTTTTTAAGCAGGCCTTAGAGTGACACATCAAGAGGCTGAATTAATATGAGACGTGAGCGGAGGTATCGAAAAAACCTGGACATAGTTGTTGTGTCAAAATTTATAACTATTTAAGGAAATATGGCTTCCATGATTGTCCGAAACAAAAAGTAAAGAATCATCTTTAGTAGGTTTTGAGAACATTTTAAAATGTTGAAGCCACTCATAGAAAAGGTCTTCATTAGACCATCCGTTATTTGAACACCTTTAAAGAGTACCTATTGGCCCTCCTCTTTCCAGTATTGGTGCCATTTATTTTCTTGGGTAGAGTAGCATAGGGGGAACATAAAGTCCAGATGCACTAAAGGCGCAGACAACTGTAATATTTCGCCCTCTCTCCTAGCTGATAGCTTCACCCACTTGTTTTTGACCCTTAGGTCCAAGAATCTTTCCAGGTTTCTGTACCGTCGATATGTCAGTTTCATCCTTATTGAAAACCCTGGCGGCTGGAAATTTGAATTTGTCGATAAGCGAATTCAAATTGGCAAAACATATATCAATTTCTTCCTTTTTGAATTCCAAAATCCTACTTATGCTAATAACTGAAGGTTTTTTAAAATAATTTTGTTTCTATTATGAAACCCTACCACCCAGTCTTCTCCAGCTATTTGTTTTCTTTATTAAAATTATATTTCATTAAAAGTTCTTCAGCTACTTGAAATGCTAAGCGTCGTAGTTCTGACAATGTTATACCATAAAATACATTAGCTAGATCAACAACCAATTTGGCTAACTCTTTCTCCCTTCGGCTAAAAATCGGAGGCTTTCCCATAGAAGGGTTTGAATTTTTGTTTAATTTAATTCTATCCCGTATAAGTTTTCCTTGGAGTGCTAAATTGATTTGATACACTCTTCACTGATCTCTCTACTGAAACCAGTCTCATAGCTTCTGTAAGCTGCACCTTGCTCCACTTAGCATTCTCTGTCGTTATTTTTCTTATTCTAGGCATCTAAAAGAAATCCAAAAATATAAATGCGTAGTATGCCAAGTAATACTGTTTAACTTTTTCTCGGAGTTATACCGCCACAGTACAGAGTACGTTGGCGTCATAACCCCAGTATGTGGACATGGCGGACATGACCGACGTGTGTATTGGCTTGAAATTATAAGTAAAGGGCGGTAGATTCTAAATATATTTGAGTTAATAATGTAAAAAACATTTAAAACGTTTTAATTCGATTAATTATAAAGTAAAAAATTAGACAAAACTTATAAAAACAACACTTTTTTAATAAACACAAAATCAGTGGCAGTCACAGCTTCCACCGCCAGAGGAACTAGTTATATATATACCCACTAGGGTTCACCATCTTCTGCACGCTTTTAACAAGAATTGTTTACGTAATAAATAGGAAGGGAGGCGGTACCCTGTATCCCCTACTCATGTACGTACGGAGGTACACTCGCTTTTATAGGAGTTAATGAGTGATGTAAAGGATAAAGTACGTACTGTATTGTTTTTTTTGCTCCTGTCAATTATTGCTTTAAGTTTATGTTTTTTTCTCTCTCTTGCATTATACACATAGTTTGACACATCCACATATTCATAATAGTTGATTTTTTATTTGACAAAAGTCGGACAAATAGTTTTTGACCAGTTTCAAAAAAATTTTACTTTTCATTTTGACTAGAGACTAGTTGATATGAGTGATACACTTAACTTCGCTCTGACCCAATAAGAAAAGACTAACTTTTAATGCTGATATGTTAAATAATAACTAGACAACTTTCGGAACAAAAGTAAGTGAACGGAATTAGTCTAAAATTTTATGCATTAGAAAATTTTTATATTTTTATTTTGCAAAAAGCATAACTTTCCTTCTGACTATAATTTAACTATATCTATAATCTGACTATAACTATAATTCCTTCTGACTAAGTCAAGTGCTAGTATCTCTATTTTATGTAACTATTTAAATGTATTTCTCTCAACAGCCAACTTTTTTCTACATATTGTTATTGTGTTTTCCTTAAAAAGGTTTGCCAGTATACGCAACAAAAGGGGCACAAAGGCAGTTTATGTAAAATTATTATTATAAGATAACTGTTTTAAATAGATATATGCTTTCACTAATATTTTCTTAGATATTTGTATTGTAATATCATTTCTTTAACTTAACGTAATGGTTCATCCTACCTAGAGAAGGAATACAATTTACCCAGTCAATGAGGTTTAAAAAAAGCACGAAGTAAGTTTACCCCATATATTTCGGTAGACAATGCTTTATATATAACTAGAAGTTTTACTGAAATCGGACATTTTATTAAATGATGCAACTTTTCTTTACATGAGTCCTCGAATAAGGGACTGATTTGCATCATGCCCTGCCGTCTGCCTCGAATCAGAAGCTGCCCTCGAAAAAACCCCCAACGTATTTTTTAACCGGGTACTTTCATAGTATTTAAAGATTTTATCGATTTTAGGGAAACCGGACAATCTATAAGGTTGTGTAAGAAAACAAAATGTTCAGAATAACCTAATACTGTATATTTATTTAGATAAAATCACAAACAATTTTCATTCTCGTTTTCATTTATTTTCATTCAAAAAACGTGCTTCTGGTTGTAGGATTGTGTTGACTAACGAAGTCCTCTGAGTGACTTAGAAAACCAACGTATGTACCAAATTTAGACCAAAACGGAGGTAAAATTTGGACGTTAGAGTGCGAACACATGAATATATTATAATATACACATACAATTTATTGTCCTTATCTTGGGACGTGATCGGTGTTCATTGACTACTAACAACCATAAGTCTCACCATAAGAGTCACTGCAATAGCTCTTCGTTACTATGGAAATCCGCTGTAATCAAAAAAAATATCGAACCTCTTTACCCTGAAATGTTTAAATAGTTCTGAAATGTAGGTATATTTATTTAAATCTCTTGGTAAAGTCTGCACAATGTTCATGATACAAATCGTTTCAAGCAACTTAAAAACAGACAATGGGTGTAAAATACAGAACTTAAAATTCAAAGGGGAATAAATAATAAAAGCGAATTGTTGTGTTGTGCCTGCAGGGGATGAGCGTCAATTAATATTGAAACAAAGCTGTATTTCGGTTATTTTAGGAAATAACAGCTCTCGGCATTCTAAGCAGGGAAATAACTATACTCAGTGATGGTCAGCACAAGATTTAACGTCTGGTTAAATCTGATTATGTTTGTTTTATACATTCGTTTCGATTTAGTTTATCACATTGTAGCTTATTTATTTTTAATTATCTTCATACTAATAAAAAAATGTTCATTTGATCAATTTAAATGATTGTTGTAATAGTTATGGTATTTTAAATAGCATAGTTTTGCAACCTAACAATTCGTTTTACGATTAGAATAAATAATAACTAATGGTGTTATTTCACCATGGTCCCTACAGTTAAATTGTACAGTAAAACTAAATTTTTGAAAAGATTGACTAGTTTGACTAAAGATTAGAGATTCTAAAATTGTGAACACTGATACTTTTCACTGTAAAATATAACCGTAACGAAATTGAAGTGGCTTTGACCGACGTGTTAGGTTGTCTCTCTATTATATAAAAAGACTCCACAGGGCCTGCGTCAGGATCTAGGTCACCCTATCCAAAAACCATGTGCTTTTTTCTGTCCTTATAAATTGTTCCGTTAAAATAACATAGTCAGTAATCTTTTTGCATTTTCTTTGAGGAGTTAGTGATCGAAGTGAGAAGTGGGTGGGACCCCTCTAGTACTACGTAAACTAGAACTGTGACCCCAGGTAGTTGCTGGATGTGTTAAGAAAGTTTTGTAATTTCCCATCGTATTCAGGATCATAATTGGTTGAACTCACTTACTAAAATTGTTATTAAAATCTAGAACATTTTAAGGAATAGCCTACACTATTAGATGCTGGATTTTGAATGGGCTTAATATGAGTTTTACTTTGGAAGAACAGTCAAACGTAATCATGGTTTAAAATGACCAACCTAGTAAGATAGAAACATAATACTGCCGTTCACTAATCAAAATGTATAATATAAGGTTATAAAAATAGACTAATTACTATTGTTTATATTGGATACGTTTGTGGGGGATTTTACCGTAGATGCAGATGAAAATCAGAAGCCGCAAATTCGAGGTGCAAACTCGCAAAGTGGAAAGCTTCGTCCTTAAACCTTTGATTGTTCATTACTTTGAAATTAAACAAGATAGTAAGTTTTTGTTGGCGACACTCTTACGAGGACCTCATCACGTGACCTTCATTTACATTTGAAATTGTTAAACTCCTTCCCCCCTGGAAAAATCATAGAAGGTCAGATATGACAAAAGATGTGTCCTGTTATGCAACACAAAATATAATATACAAAGTCTTCTCAATTTATTTTCAGTAACAAAAATAATGAATGCTCTTAGAGAGGGACTTTATGTATACTCTATATGTATGTACACAGATGGTAAACAACAATTAATTAGTTTAGCTAAAACGCAATAATATAATCTTTTGAATACAGTAGCATCATGATGCTACATAATGCAATGCCAATACCTTCAAAATAAATTAATGTTCTTTACCGTAATCTTCTTCATAAATAACCGCAACCCTGGTCCAATTCAAGAAGGCCATGACGTCATGGAACGCAGTGTTGAGCAAAGTTTGTGCAGGATGAAGATTGATTGAGAACTCTTTGTACTCCGAATCCAAGTCCAGTCTTGCCTCCAGGTGAGGTATGTCCAAGGCGTCACAGATGGAATGTATGTGTGCCCCGAGAAGAGGGTCAGTGGGGCCGAACACTGCTTGCACGCCGAACTTGACTTGTTGGCAAGCTGAAAGAAAACAGATAATAAACTTGACCTTGAAATAGAAAACAAATGTATAAGAAAGAATGCTTTTGATTCGCAGAGCTCCGGATATTTGAAGTGAATGGTTGAGGAAACGGAAAGACATCAAGTAGAGAGAAAACCAAAGGAGTTTCAGAAGTACACATTGGGAATATCTGAGAATATCTGTGGATGCATGGGAGTCCATTTCCCCTAAACGTAATCTTGAAAATCTCTCAAAATTAATTCTATGTGTCCCCCAATTATTTTCAAAAGAAACGTAATATATCTTAAATTGTCGGGCCGTGGGAGGGTGGCACTGTACTGTTTGAGGGGACGGCCTGTTATTATCTGTTAGAATATTAAATAAGAAATTAAAATTTAATGTACTCAAACAATAAAAGCTTAGGTAGCCAACTTTTATAGCAATCCTTTAAACTGCTAGAAATTACAGTACGTAAACACAATGACGTACAAACAGTATTCTAGTAATCAATAATTCTTTTATCTGTATAAATATTGATTGTTTTAATAATTTATCTTTATTTGCTTGAAATTAAAAGAAAACACGAAAACTCAACTACACATATACAAATGAAACTTTAGAATAAGAAAAAAAACTAAAACTAAACCAAGTCAAACACAAACAACTATAACTGCATGGTAGTAAGCAAAATTAAATATGTATTGTCTT
>JAGFPH010001349.1:182504-207950 GCA_018207615.1 Philaenus spumarius
CTGTAAGACACTCATGGTGTCGATTTTAAAATAGACTTGTACATAAAAACAAAATTGTGTTTTCTTTCTTGGTACTAAAGACTAGAGCAATATTTGATTATGAAAGAGTACACACAGTGTGTAAATATGAGTGAATACCAACTGTAAGACACTCGTGGTGTCGACTTTAAAATATCGAGATAACTAAAGCTCTGAGTAAATAATATCGTTTAGAAACAATTTTAAAACAACACCAAAACATAGCACGTGTTAACTTTACTAAAAATATGGCCTTTTTTAACTTTTGTCATGTAAATCCGAAACTTTCTCATAATATGTGTTATTTATAGGTAGTAAATTTAAGTAGAAAATTAACGTTTTTATGTTACACTATACAAGAAATCTTCATTTATATATTTTTAAAATGGCAGAATTTAAATTTATAATACTGAGCTATTGAAAACAAAGAACTAAAATCACGTTTTTATTTTATTTTATGTAAAACCAAGATTTTTTAACCTGAGGAGTAAATGAAATTTTGGAAAAACAGAACGGTTGAAAGTAAAGAAAATTTTAATTGTAGAAATAACTAGTTAAATTTTTGCCTACGTCACTAGTTTCCCATTACTATTTCTAATGTATATCTCAAGTTAATTATACATAACTGGACTTGAAAAAAATGCAATTTTCATGCAAATAAGGGAGTAACTATTTATATGACGCAATTTTGTTAGTGTTTGTGTACATTAAATTCTTTCTTATAAAATTTTATTAGTAGTTATAACTTTACAGATTACACCCTCTTTTGAAACAGACTGGGTTCTTTTACTTTAAATATTTCAAATAAAAATGTGGGGGGGATATGAATAAGGCTTTTAAAAAACATAAATGTGAAAGAAATTTCCACATATGTAGGCAGATTAATTAGCCATAAACATTCAACAACAAAAAATAATTGTAAGATTCAAGTTTTTGTATAAAATAGTAATTTGATCTGTATTTTAAGAAAACACAAATAAGTTAAGTTTTAGTATTAGTAAAATCGATGTATGTGTGCATTTAAACTACAATTACCATTGATTTAATTTATTACTTTTAAAATATAACATAACCTTAAACATTTTTCAAACTTTGCTTTTACTTCTAATAAAACATCTAAACATATCTGTACCTTAAAACTATATAAAATATTTCATAGTAAAACACTGTTGTCTTACCGACTCAATCGCGTCTCGTGGCAAGTGTGCAGAAAAACGTGGCCGGTAAAACATGGGTAGGTGTGGGGCGGTCACACAGTGCCTTAGTTCAAGCGCAACAAACAGCTGACTGGGTAGAAACGGTTTCGATGCACTAGAAGTTGTTTGGTTCACATCTTTCGCGCGTGAGTGCAGCACGTTTCGTAACGATTTGTTTGATCGGACGCGAGCGGCGTTTGTTTTGTTATGAAACTAAAGTTGGCAGACGGCAAACATAAAGAGACTGTGACATTTATAGCCTTGTTTACATTTTGTGTTCTTTTACTTTTTCATTACGTTTTCATATAATATACTATTAGAAGATATTAATTTCTTGTTCTTGCAAAAGTTTTTGCGTGTTTTAAATTTTCGGAAGTTTATCAATTTTGTATATATAATTAGTGAAAGAGGTAAACTCTAATTTTGTTTTGGTTTCTTAGCTTAGAATAAATATAATATTATGTCAGTCTGTTTGCTGACAATGTCAATTTTCTCCGGAATGGACAAGGGTAACAAAATTAAATTCCATATAGTTATGAAGCAAAGTAAAGGCGCATATAACCTTGTACGCATGCGCCAACACTGCTATACGCAATAAATATATTAAAGTTTTGAAGGTGCACTAAATCGCAAAACTTTATAGCTTTCAGCGCGCTATAAACTAAAATCAGTATGAGGAGCAACGTTCGTTGAATGCTTTATAACCTTTGTTATATATAGATATAACAGCTTTATAGAGGTACATAGTATTGATTTGGTGTGCTGCAGCCTTTAGCCTCAAATGTTCCTGGTTTATTAAGACAAATATACATATTTAATGTGAACACAGTCGGTACTTGGTGAAATTCCATAATTAAGGTAAAAAATATTAACACAAAATATAAATTATATAATAATAATAATATAATATAATAATAATAATTTAATATAATATATAATAATTTAATTATTATTATATATTATTATTTATATTTTGTGTTAATATTTTTACCTTACAAATATACATGTTAATTTTAGTTTTCCCAAAAAATTTTAATTTGTTTAAGGTTGTTGTTTTTTATCTTTTTTCTTTTTTGGGTGCGCATGGAGTGTTTGGTTTCTTTTGTTTAGTCCAAACGACTGAAATGGCTGACCTACATAATGCATTTTTGCGTTAATTTTCTCTCGGAATTTCTGTAATATTTCTTAAGCTCACCTACATAAATAAGCTTTCCAAAAACTGTAAGCTGCAAGTAGAATTGAAATTGTTTTCATTGTCGTTTCATACGAAGTATTGAGTCTATAAGTTTAGAAAGAAAAAAAAACAGTAAACCGTTCAAGTGAGATAACCTTGACCAATATTTGGTGTGATTAGTTTTGCTGAGTTACCATTGAATGGTTAAGGTCCTGGGTTCGATCCCGGTCTTGGTCCATGGTTTTTCACATGTAATTTAGCTAAACTAACTATTGCTGCGGAAGCGTATAAGCAGAAATATTAAAATAATTAAAAAACAAAATATTATTTTCATACGAGGAATTCAGTCTATTAATTCAAAAGAATGCAATAAACCGTACAAGTGAAGTAACACCGACAAATATCTGGTGAGATCAGGGTTGCACAGTTGGTAGAGCAATGTTTTTTCTCCTGTAGTTTAGTTAGATTTAAATTAAAACTAAATGATAACAAATATGTTTTCTTTCAGTTGGTATATATCAATACAGTTCGTTAAATAGAAATCCTGATGATAGATGTGAAGTAAGATGCGAAGTAGGCCTAAATCTGCCTTTGTTTATCAAGAATATATTTTTAGTGTACAACGCTTTGTTAATTTTATTATTGTTTTGAGAAGTTGCAATTTTCCAACATATTTGATGGATTCAGACCAAAATAAACTGTGGCAAGTACTGTATTGATTTCAAAGTTAATAAATCAATATAAAAACACTGTTTATTTATTATGTTGAATGTTTAATAGCCTTTCAAATACATTAAACTATAAAAAAAGTTGGTTAAAGTTTCAAAAGGGGATAAATTATTGGTTGTTTTCAGTAGAAACGTAGAATATTTGGTTGGCGTTTAAAGTAAATAGTTTATTTGTTATTCAAAGTACGGTAAACTTTTAATAACACAGATCATTAGAACGTAGTTACTTTGATTGCATATGGGTGTTTTAATTTTGGATAAAATTATTAATGTTCTGCTATTATTTTATAACGCAGGAATGGAAATCATTTTCGAACAATGTAAATAAACTATGTAACACTGCATTGATAGAAACTTAATTAAATTTCATTTGGTTTTGATCGTGTATATTTCATCCCAATCATTCTTGTCTTTTGTATAAAGGTAATTAATTCCTATTTTTGAAATCAGTATTGTTTAGTTTAAACAGTATTTGGTTTATTTGTGCATTTAGTTAGGCTTATTTTTGCAGCTATGTCTTATTCTCTAATACGATAAACGAGATTTTAAATCAAGTTTTAGTAATTTTGTAGTAGTAAATTAATGTTACTCTATTTTAAATACACAACCGTTTACTTGATTTTAATAAAATTAAACTTTAAATAACCTGTTGAACTATTTCACCCATGCGAGCAAACGAATCAGATGAGATACTCGGTTTCAACAGAATTCCATTATTTGGTTCCAACAGAATCTACCATCTAAGGAAAATATTTCTTAACCAAATCATCCTGACAAAAAATTTATATTTTAAGTGAGGTAGTTTGCAGAAACTGTAAATCTATATATAAATAATTCGACCACGCAGCTGAATCGCTGACGTGAGTTGAGCAAATTTCAAAAATAAGGTTTATAGGCCTATGTTTTAGGGTTTCAACCAACAATTTGGGAAATAGGTTCGCACTCCATTCCACATATTGGGAGTATCTTCAATACACAAACCATTGCGTGCTTCGCACTCCATTCCGCATATTGGGAGCATCTTCAATACAGAATGCATTGCGTGCTTCGCACGTTAACCCCCGTATTGAGAGTCTCTTCAACACACAAAGCATTGCGTGCTTCGCACGCCAACCCCACGGTAGAATCCAAAACATGGCTTTGAACCGGGTACTTTTATGGTACCTATTTTACGTTTTGATCGATTTTGGGGGAAACAAGCCAGCTATAAGGTCACGTAAAAAAAATGTGCAGAATAACATCCTACATTTATATTTGTAGAAAAAACTCAAAAAAATAGTTACTTCCGGTCAAAAAAGGTGCTTCCAATTGTTGGATTTTTTTTGGCTAACGAACTCGTCCGAGCGACGTAGACAACCAACATGTGTACCAAATTTGAACCAAATCGGACTTAAAATGCGGAGGCTAGAGTGCGAACACATATATACATGTGGGGGCTCCACACGCCAACCCCCAATGGAGCCTTCTAAAAACATATGTTATGTTTTATTTATAATAAATTTGTACGATTAACGATAACCTCAAAACTAAGATCTTAAATAATGATAAATGTTCAAATCAAATTATTTCTTATATTTGATGACAGCTGTTATAATCATGGTTAAAAGAACCAGCAAGGCTCAGGTCTACACTTAAAAACAATAACCTAAAAGCTAGAAATACAAAAATAATTGCTTCAAATTTTAAAAATCAGCTGTTAATGGAAATATTGGAGCAAACAGCTATATTATCTGTTATTTTATTCAATTGGTTGCTACGGTAATAAATGTAAATACATGTGGTGTTTTATCATTCTATTCCTAACCTAAGAATTTTTTCCGACTAAATTTATAAATATTGAAATAAAAAAAGGTTTTTATCGAAATGAATTATAGCCTATGTTACTCAGGGATAGCGTAGCTTTTTATTAGTAAAACTATTTTTTCAATCGGTTCAGTAGTGCCAGAGATTACACAATACATAAAAAAAAACTTCACCTCTTTATAATATTAGTATGGATATACATACACATATTATACACATATATATATGATTTTTAATGACACTCCAAAACGTGTTCTGGGGACCATGATCGGTGCTCATTTGCTACTCCCGAACTTGGGTCTTACCATAAAGGCCACTGCAACAGCTCATTTTTCCTATGGAAATTCGCTAATAAGAGGGTTTTTCCTGATTGAATGACTGCCATAGACACAACGCAGAGCAAAAACTACTAAGATACAAACACGAAAATTTAAAGGTACTATATATTATTACGGGTAGGCTTACATAGAGGCCCAATAAGAAAGGCTTTTGAACAATTATTATTTTAAAGCTTCAAAATAGTGAAAATTCATGCATTTACTCCCAGTCCTATAACAGATAAAAGGCTTAGCAAATCATATTTGTTTTCATTCATTACCATAGCAACCAACTTAGAAAACTTAGGATCTGTTTATTATTATCCTTCATGGCCAACAGTTTAAAAAAGTTATATTATCAAACTAAAAGCAAACACAAACAAAAATCAATAAAAAATGCTTATTGTACCGCATACATTAAATTCAAACATCTAATGTTACATATTATAAATACAACAGCTGATTTGGATAAAAACTTAACATCATTTTAGGTTAGAATGAACCAAAATACGTTTATATGCAAAACATTTTGCAAATTAAGAAGGAGGTAATAATTAGTTTTCACAAATAACATCTCTTTTAGATTAGGTTAAAGCAAACAAAAAGCTTTTTGTATTATAAGTCAATCATCTGGTGTTACATATTAAATTGTTTCCTTTGTTTGGTAATAATACAATTCCCATGTAATGTTGATTATTTATTATTTAATTGTCAATGATGAAATTACAACGCATGGCTCGTTGGATGGTCGGGTCTTTTTTTATCTCTGTCTTACATTAACTATGTATAGATCAACACTCAATCGTCAATTCCGTGAAAATATCAAAGTATACTATACTGAAATCTGTTTGCATAGGTCGCGGTGAACGAAGCTATCAGGGATGTAGCCCATAGTGTTAACATATGTGTCTATTCTAATATCACTTTTATGTGTGTTTTTTTTAAGTAATCATTTTGAGGAAAAACATTGACTTACTCGTTATAAGCTGCCGGTCTTAGAGCCCTTCATTGTGATATCCCATTAGATTACATTTGGAGTGTATGAAATGTTGACTCAACTAACTTGTGAAAAAATAACAAACATTTTATATGGTTTGGAAAGGGTATATGATTGCCAATGATTGGTAAAATCGTGGTTTATGATTGTGGAGCAGTGATTGTAAAGAAAAATACAACAAGCAAAATATGAATCGTCTTAAAACTGGCATCAAGTAAAACTATGGGGTTTTCGCTGAAATCAAGTGCCTAGGCGGATTTGTTTACTCGCAAAACCTTTGTCGCTGACCTTGGATAGTCTATTACTGGATTGTCTATAACAACAAGTTGCAGTTGTAGATCGAAGTAACCGCAAACATACGTCACTAATTTTCATAAATTAGGAGAAGACATTTTTGGTTTGTTTTAAAATCCTATATATACATTCTTTAAGGAATTTATTTAAACAATTTGTACAAATGAAGCGTAATTTTAAACGTTTTACACTGCAGACTTACAGAAATATATAAATAAAAAATATCACTGTATTTAAAAAAATAAATGACCTTTTACAAATAATTAAGCAATGTTATTTAAATGGGAGGACTTTTGTGCATTAACGATCCCTAGGTTTGGGTAGAACCAGTTAACATGGGCTCACTTCAAATGAACCAATACTCCCTAAAAATATTTCATTTTTAATCTTCAATTTAAGTTTGTTACAAAATATAAAGTTCTATTTCCTAAAAATGTCCCGTATTATTTATTTTGTCAAGAAATATTTACGTAGTTGAAGAGAACCGTAGAAATGTTAACTATGCCATTTTATAACTTTAAATATATTAAGTAATACAAAACGCCAATACCTTAGAAAATTTGTTTTGAATTTTACATAATTTTATATTTAATACTAACAGCTGATTTATTATTAGTGAAATCTCACTACGTGTTTTTAATAATTAGACAGCTGATGAAGGGTTTGACTTATTTTTCTGTACAGTAAACAACAAATGTAACCTTTATGAAGTAATTAATTGTTAAAACAGTATATTGTATAAGTGCGTTCCGTTTAAAATTTTGTGATTTTGTTCAGAGGTAAAATATTTATTAAAAATTACTGTAAATGACGAAACTACCAAATTAAAAGCTTAAAAAGAGTTACTCATTTATTACCTCTGAGAAGCGAATCCAGTTACTACAGCTCTCATTTTATCATACTGTAATCGAGTCAAACCTTAACGAAATTCTAGAAACAGATTTAATCCTTGAGGTTATAATAAAGTCAAACAATAAACTTTGTACTAAACAAAGCCAATGCCAGGGCCAACGCACGATTGAACGGTTATGCAAATACTACAACTAACACTGCCCAGATTGATTCAACTAACTGTAAATACACGTGCTACTGAATTGATGATGTCTGTTGAATAAATTAATTCTTTTAGTACTGTAAAACGATAAATTGCATACATACTATACAAATACAGTATTCGACAAATTTACTTTGGTGCGACTACATAAATTTTGTATGTTACGAAAACTGCCATAATTAAAAAAAATCTACATTATACATAAAATATAACATAGAGATGGAAAATAGTTATAGAGTTCGTTAATAGGCAATTGAGGGTAGAAAATGGAGAAAGTTTTTAAGAACTGAAAACTCTCATTACATAAAAAAATATTGCATCCTTTTGTAGTTATTATACCTTCTGAAAATGGTACCATGCAACTTGCATTCAGAGGACACCAAGTCTTAGTTCAAGGGGTGGACAAAATGAGAGTCGCATGACAACAAATTCATTACTACCTTAATAGACACTGAATCAGATGCGTTCAAAGTAATTTTAAAACGTGTGTTACTATTATTAGTATTGGAATGTAAGCAATTAATTCCTACAGCCTTAAATTCGTTTTGTTTGCTTCCTAATATCGCCACTCTTGGTTAGATTTAGAACTTGCTATTAAAACTTCTAAATATGATCTAAAACCTTTGATACACTCATCTTTACCAGGGTTCTGACAAAATAAGTCCGATCAGCATTTTTTAAATCATATAAATAGCTCCTACCAAAGGCTTTTGTCTGAAAGTTTTAGGAAATTTCCATAGGAAAGATGAACTTACTGTTGCAGTGGTAAATGATCACCGATCATGCATGGTCTTCAGGACATTTCTTGGGGTGTCATTAAACATTATATATGTGTATATATATATAATGACTTGAGTAGGCCTAAACTTAAAAAATTAAGTTTATGCGTTTTAGGGTTTCAACCAATTATTTCGGATATTAGTATACTCACGAAGACCTTGAGTAGGTGCCTGCATGTTCGAAATATATAAGTATAATTTGTTTGTACGTCAACCTAAAACCCTGACACATGCGCTAATTCCTACCACTCTCAGCGAAAAATGTAATTTGCGAGTTTGTACCTCAATCTTGCTGCCTCGAATTCTCGACTGAGCTTTGCGAGTTTGCAAGTGGCCTAGGATTTGTTATTGTTTCGCTTTTCTCGCAATGGAAAAACTCGCTTTGCGACTTTGTCTGCCGTCGGCCCCTTAACAGATGTTGCCTCACGGTAAAACACCTCTCGTGTATTTTAACCGAGGTTTTTTATGGTATTTTATATTTTAATCGACTTTGGGGGAACCAGGCGAGCTATAATTTTGTGTAAAAAACCCCGTTGTTCTTCTAACATGCTGACATTATATTTAATTTATCAATTACTGTACCCTATATCTTAAAAACTTATTGATATAATAATTTGAAATTTCGCATAGAGGTTTAAAACAGAACAACCAAACTAATAAAACATAAATAACTTTTTCCAACCAATTAATTCATAATAATGGTCTTTTGAAATGTTTAATTTTTAATATATCAAAAACCAATTACTTTTAGAAAAAATAAAAGAGTATCTAACACATGTAGGTTCATTTATAATTTCCGCATATTTTCTGTATCCAGCAAACATTGAATATTCAAGAAGGAGATGTGTAATCGAGTGCACCTGGGAATATATTCCCTTCTAGTTTAAGCATCTGGTATTTTTTGTTTAAACAAGTTATACAAATCATATGGGAGTTCTTAATTATAAGAATTATATAAGAATAAGCTTATTCTTATAACCTTATTGGTCCTATATTGCGTTTTCTCTAGGCTAAGTATTTTCTTTATTTAAATAATTGGTTATTTTCTATGTGCATACGAATTTAAATCAGAACACTTGGTGGAGTTTGTCAATATTAAGTGAAAACTGAAACTGCATGAATATTTGTTAAGAAAATAAGAAAGTATATTTAAAGAGACTCATTATTTATGAAATTAAAACCACAAAAGTAATTTCAAAAAAATAAAGTTATAAATATTTATGTTGATAAATAATTAAGTTTATTGCATATAACTGAATGGCCTATAGCCTACATAGGAGGGCGTTATGATGTAACTGTCAAACCACTACATTAAACATTTATTATTAAAAACCTCTCCTTACTGTACACAATAAAAGAAGACTAATGCAAATAAGGAATTACTTTTATTTTAGGAAATATAGCGCGAAGCAACGTTGCGTAGAAGATTAGTCATTTGCTTTTTGTAAGCAGTGTTATTTATACTACCGAGGAAACAATGGTTCCTGCATTATGGGGTTGAAATTATCAGCTGGAATAAAAACTCGTCAAATGCACTTGTAGTGGAATATTTCCTAGTTCTGTGTCACACGAAGGATATTTTGCCCCATGAAGTATAAATACGGTCGTTTAAAAAAACAAAATGTTCAAAATAATCTCTAATATTTTTTTTTAGATAAAACTAGTACATAAAAAAACGTTCATCTAAAGAAAATTTACTTCCAAACAAAGTGCTGTCGGTTACTGGATTTTTTGGTTAATGAACTCGTCACTTCTTATAAAACCAACGTGCGTAAGTGTGTACCAACTCAGACGTAAAATGCAGCCGTTAGTGCAAATATACATACACACTATATATATATATATACATACATTTTTGTTATGGAATCCCTAAACGTATTCTGGGGATCATGATTGGTACTCATTGACTACTTAGGTCTTACCATAAGTGTCACTGCATATCTCATATTTTCTATGGAAATTCACTAATAAACTTGAAAGAATTTCGTGTTTAGTAATTAGGTTTAAATAACGTTTAAAAAGTTGAAACAATTATGATAAAAACTCTTTTGCTTGTTAAATAAAATGATTTAGGCCTAAATAAAAAAAAGTAGAAAATGTTTTTTATTTTTAAATATTATTTTTAATAAATTATGTGTTTTCTGATTTGTATCTAATTAATATCGTGATTTGACGAGGTTTATTACTTATTTTATAACTATGACTATCCCGGATAATGCAAAGCAGTTAGTTATGCTATAGTATGTTATTATAAACAATTTATACGATGCGGTTTATCCGATTCCCAATCTAAGAGACTTTAAATAAATCACGTATACACATTATCTGTTATTGTATTATGACAATGAGCTAATTTATCACCACATTGGGTTTCCGACCGCAACAGAGTCCAAATTTAAGGGAAGTTCCGGTTGGAGGAAAAGCATTTCACTCATGACAGCAAATGTTTATGGTCTCATCCAAGGGGGATGGATAGTAATATAATTACTTCAGCATGAATTTATAGATACTTTCTCGTATCAAAAAAATACAGCTTAGGTCAATTTAATTTTTAAACGTCGTATTCAGTAAAAGGTAGTTTAATTTAACTCAATTGAGTGTTTTCTGACATCTTATATGGCAATTTGTTCTTTCCTGGGCCATAAAAATAGTGTTTATTAGTTCCTGCTATTGATGGATTGGTATTTATTTTGTTTGATTGTTTATAATTTTATCTGTATTCGTAAAAAATACATAAGGTTTTCACCGAAGAATATCGTTTCGAAATACAAGACCCGATGAAAAGTCATTTCCATCAACTGCATGGCTTATTTGCGCCTAAATGATAATTATTATATAAAATATCGAACATAAACAAAAAATAATCATTTCATATGATAGTGCATTACTGGTTTCGACGGTAATACGGTCATACTTAGGTGCTTGCCCTACCTAATTATTCAAATTATTTAACCTACAGGTGTGCCGGGTGATTACGTTACACCGAAATAAATTATTGTGTCCATACGTGTTTATATATTCACCTTTAAATTTTTACTTTCTCGCTATACTATAGTATAGAGAAAGTATAGTGATCGCAAAAAAAATCGATGTTGAGATTTTTGTGGAAATATCCGTTTTGGGACCCCTTGAGTCCAAAAAAAGTTTTTACAAATTGTCTGTCTGTATGTCTGTATGTATGTATAAAAAGCTAGAGCGAAAACTATTCGATCGATTTCAAACAAATTTGCACCAGACATGTCAAGTAGGATTGTATAGATGCAAAAAAAAAACGGTTTTTGAACAATTTTGAAAAACAAACCCCTTTTTGGCCAAAAAATCAGTTATTATTTTTTTATTAAAAAAACGGCTATAACGATTTTAATCAAATTTGTCTTATTTGTAGCCCTTAATGTACCCTATCATATGCTGCAAACCGTATCTTTCTAAAAATTCTTATTTAGCTAATAATAATAATAATAACTGGTTTTTGAGAGTTTTTTGGCCAAAAATTGGGTTGTTTTTCAAAATTTTTAAAAACCTTTTTTCGTGCATCCATACAGGCCTAATATACGTGTTTTGTGGAAATTTGTTCGAAATCGATAGAATAGTTTCCTCTCTAGCTAATAATAATAATATTTAGTAAATCTCCTACTTTAATATCACCTCTCCTACCCCACCTACAATTATGAAGTCAAAATAAATCTGTTTAATAATAAAGTATGTGCCAGTTCCTGGTACCGTTTATTAAATTATTGTCTGCATTGATTGTGTTCTCAAACTCGCGAAGTGAAGCAGTCCACAACCCGAGGCAGCAAGGTCGAGACTCTCATAACGAGCCGCGCTTGAGTCGTGCATTAAATGCCTTCTGAACTGACTAGACTAATTTATCAAATCGTTGGTTGAAACTGAAACTCTAAAACATAGGCTGTAAACCTAATTTTTAAAATTTTCTCAATTCTCGTCAGTGGTTCAGATGGGTGGTCGAATTATTTTCTTCTTTAAACGCTTTCTTTTTATTATTTTGCGCTAACAATAATGAAACCTAGGTTTATGTATCCATAGTTTTTAGTCACTTGATAACTGAAGTGTATTCGTATTCACAAAACGTAGTTGACTTTTTACACACAAATGATGGCAAATGTCCCAATAATCAGTAATAATAAAATTAAGCATCCATCATTAACAAAAATAATAACTTCAAACACAAATGTTAGCATTGTTGAATATACAGGGTGTTTAGGTACTCTCTTACAACACTTTTAGTTATTGTTCCTCTGTCACAGACCACAATATAAATATTAAAAAGTCCCGAAGCCTATAGTTTTTCTAATAAGCTGACATTTTATTTAATTTATCAGTTTTATCTTAAATAAACGGTACCAGAAATTGGAACAAACTTTCTCACAAACATATTTAAATTATTTAAACAGATTCACAGTGACTTCATTATTGTAGGAGGGATAGGAGAGGTGATTTTAAACTAGGAGAATAACTAATAATAATTATTATTATTATTAGCTAGATAACACTATTCGATCGATTTCAAACAAATTTGCACCACACACGTCAATTAGGCCTGTATAGATGCACAAAAAAAGGTTTTGAAATTTTTTGAAAAACAAGTCACTTTATGGCCAAAAAACCCTCAACAATCTGTTATTATAATTATTAGCTAAACAAGAACTTTTAGAAAGATGTGGTGTTTTGCATATGGTAGGCTACATTAAAGGCTACAAATAAGCCAAGTTTTATCAAAATCGTTGGAGTGATTTAAAAAAAAAAATAATAACAGATTTTTTGGGTTTTTTGCCAAAATGGGGGTTGTTTTCCAAAATTTTTCAAAACCGTTTTTCGTGCATCTATACAGGCCTACTTGACATGTCTGGTGCAAATTTGTTTGAAATCGATCGAATAGTTTTGGCTCTAGCTTTGTATACATATAGACATACAGAAAGACATTTTGTAAAAAACACTTTTTTGGACTCAGGGGATCCCAAAACGGATATTTCCACAAAAATCTCAACATTGATTTTTTTTTGCGATCACTATACTTTCTCTATACTATAGTATAGTGAGAAAGTAAAAGTTATTGATATAATATTTTAATTTTCGCATAGAGTTTTAAAACAGAACAACCAAACTAATAAAACATAAATAACTTTTTCCATCCACTTAATTCATAATAATGGTTTCTGAAATGTTTAATTTTTAACGTATCAAAAACCATTCACTTTTCGAAAAAAAAAATAAAATAGCATGTAAGTGCATTTATAATTTCAGCATATTTTCTGTATCCAGCAAACATTGAATATTCAAGAAGGAGGTGTGTAATCGAGTGCACCTGGGAATTTTTCCCCTTCTTGTTTAACCATCTGGTATTTTTTGATTAAAGTAGTTATACAAATCAAATAAGAGTTCTTAATAACATATCCTTAGCAAATTATATAAGCCTAAGCTTATACTTATAACCTTATTGGTCCTATATTGCGTTTTTTCTAGGTTAAGTATTTTATTTATTTAAATAATTTGTTATTTTCTATGTATATTTCCTTTTTTTACATTGTCTTGATTTTATTATAAAATTTTTGTTATTATAAGTTACTTATTATTTGTCATATTTAAAATATAACTAAATAAGGGGAAAATTAAAATATAATAAATTTTTTTGTTTAAGCAATAAATAAATATGTTGTTGTGTCTAGCTTGATATTTCTGTTTCATTTTGTTTGGAAGAATATTGTCTTTTAATTTGGTTGCATATATATACAAAAGAATTTAAAGCAGAACATTTGGTGGAGTTTGTCAATATTAAGAGAACACTGCATCAGCATGAATATGTGTTAGGAAAATAAGAAACTATATTTAAAGAGACTAATTATTTAAATAATCTAAGTCACAAGAATAATTAATAAATAATTGGGACGTTTATTGAATTCAACTGAATGGCCTATACATAGGAGGATGTTATGAAATACCTTTCAAACCACTGTATTAAAAATTTAATAGGAAAAACCTCTCCTTTAAAGTCAAAGCATTGTACTGTACACAATAAAAGAAGGCTAATGCAAAGAAGGAATTACTTACTTTTATTTTAGCGCTAACTAACGTTGCGTAGAAGATTAGTCCTTTGCTTTTTGTAAGCAGTGTTATTTATGCTACAGAGGAAACAATGGTTCCTGCATTATAGGGTTGAAATTATCAGCTGGAATAAAAACTAGTGAAATGCACATGGAGTGGAATATTAGTAGTTCCCCCTACCCCCCTTAAAGTTCACTTTTGAAAGACTTTTATTTTGTCAATATCTAAGAGATAAAAAGCGATAGAGTCATTTTTATTTCGTTATTGTAATCCCTATAATATTTTCTATCAAAAATGTTCATTTCGTTTAAGCTATAAAACAATTAATTATTTACCTTGTATTTTTAAATTTAATGTTAAAACTTTAACTTTTCTATTACATGTTTTTAATTACATGTTTAGCAATTTTTTATTAATATGAGACAAGTTATGAAAAAATGGCACAAATAAAACTTTTAGGGCATTTGGCAATCTTTATATTGATGTAAGTTTTATAAAATGTTAAGTGCAGACAGTTGACCTAATCGGCCTGGCAAAGGGAGATGGCGCGGCGCGGGGCGTACGAGTCCTCGCGGGCCGGATCAGCCCGTTGGCATATCAGCGGTCAATCTGCAGCAAAGGCCTATTGTTTGGACTTTTATTTATATAGCTGGTCTAATTATGGGTATTACAATGGTAAAATTGACATAAAATTTTCTTTCCTTTTCATTTTTTATTTTTATATACTACAATGGCTGGATGCACCCTACCCTGAGCACTGGATCGGTAGAGAGGATCAGTTGAGTGGCCGGCAAGGTCTCCAGACCTAAAACCTTTAGATTTTTTTTTGTGGGATCACTTAAAATCAGTAGTTTTTAAAACAACTCCCACCGGTATTCAAGACTTGAAAAACAGGATTACTGCTGAGTGCAGGGGCTTAACCAGAGAAACTTTTAGAAAGGTTATTCAAGAATTTGAAAATAGGATATTTTATTGCATGAACAACAATGGCTACCAATTTGAACATTTGATTTGCACTTTACGAAGGATTTAAAACAATATTCAGTGAGTAATTTTGTTGTTATTAGCAGTAAGTAGTAGTTAGTAATTGATGTGTAAGAAATAACATTATTGGCTGCTTATATCAAACGGCTTTGCAGATTTCAATTTTTGTTCACCAAAATACAGCATTTTTTATGAGTTTCAATTTGAGGTGTCACAAGGTATATGTTGCCATTTCAAAATTTTGACCTTGGGTAATTGGGCCATGGTGGTGACCACCCCATTTTGAAATTTTTTTTATTCCCCCAATTAGTACTATACACTCCCGTTTACAGAATGTTGATACTTGGGCTATAAGTCTTTTAATAATAATTTCAGCAATATACAATTATTTTAGAAATATATAATTATGTTAGCAATAAACTGTTTTGGCAATTAAGTAAGTTAACAATATAATGATAGCAATATATAATTATGTCAGCAACAATTAATTATGGTAGCAATATATTTATGTCAGCAATATATAATTATGCTAGCAATATTTTTATATTTATGTTGGCAATACATACTTATATCAGTAATATATAATTAAGTTAGCAATATATAATTTAGTTAAATACACCAGTTTTATGAATATACAATTTGTAACACTAATTTAAAAATGTTTCGTTAACTAGCCGATGCAGAAATATGTAATTCAGTAAAGTTAAGCAAGTGATTCGCTTTCAGTTATGTTTCATTTTAATGAATTGTCAGAAACATTTTACGTTTGGCCTAAAGCATTTGTTTTTAATTAAAATTAATCCAGTTCGCATAATTACTACGTTAACGAAATTCTTTGTTTCTAATTTGAAAATTAATTACATTCTTGGGACTGAAATTGATGTTATTTTAAAATTGTTAGTATTTTGGGTAATTATAATTATTTAAGTAGACTGGAAATTCGAATAAAAAACTTCAGTTAAAAACAAAAATATAAATGAAAACAAAGATGATGCACAAACACAAATTTGTGTATAAATAAATTAAATAATTACAATCCTTTCAAGTAATCGAGAACAAACTGTTGTAGATGAATAGTATTTAGTGGTTAGATGAGGGAACACTTTTACATGGAAGAAGGATGAAATCCTTTTAAAATAACCGTAAATATAGTAAACCCATTTACTTACGAATATTCTTCCACTTGTATTTCTCATTTTAATCTAATTTTATGTCGTAAATTAATTTTATTCATAGAGCTACCTTTTACGGATAATTGTTAACATAATCTTAAAAAATATTTTAACAATATATTCTTTAAATCTGACCAAATATTCAAACATAATTTAATTAATATAATATATGTTTTTAGCCACAATAGCAACAAGGATGTATTTAAACCACAGTAAAATCATATCAGGATTATGTCTTGCTTGTATTATTTTATAATTCAATTATCTGAATACCTGTGCTTCGCAACAGGGAATTTGTTTGTTGCATCACCATGATTCTTAATTAAGTGTCACAGTTTTCTCTCATTTTCTCTCATCCATTATTTCACGAAAGTGAATTATAACATTTATATTCATTTACTTTGGTATTTATTGTTCTCTGGCTGCCCGTCAATCGTCTTGTCATGGTATGTGTGTTAAAAAAATAAAATAAATAAAAAAATAAAAAATTCATAGTGTAGAGCGCCTTCTTTTTCAACCGCTAACTCTACAGACTGGTAAATCACAGTCTTAGCTGGATGTTTAGAGATCATCCAGATACATCTTTAATATGCGAATGCATTGATCGGGATGGTTTTGATCAGCATACGTCTGAAATATTTTCTTAAAATTAATAAGTGCCAAATTTCAGATTTGTAGCTATAAGGAAAGAATACCAATTAGTATTGATTGTTTTTAGGGTTTGTTATACATTTTCAACCCTTAGCAGCACGTAACGAAATGTACAACTGGTTTACTTTATATGTGTATCGTGTAAGAAATGAATGTACAAAATTTCAGCTCTCTATTTTAAAGGATTGTATGAATATTAATTAATAATTATTGTTTATAGGGGGTTGTTAACACATTTTAACTCCTAGCAGCAAAACTCCTGAGTAAAACTCATTTATTTTTCATATGTGTTTTTTAAGAAATATGTGTACAAAATTTCAGCTTTAAGGAAAGTAAACAAACAACATATATTGTTTAGGGGGACTTTTCTACCCTTAAAGGTTAAATATTTTAAAATCCTATATATATATATATTTTTTTTAAGTGCGCCTATAGCGCAGCTATGAGCAATATATTTGACGTTCCAAATATTTCACGTTCCTTAGCGGTAATTAAATAATATTTATAGTTATAGGGGTTGTTACTAAATGTTCAGCCCTTAGCAGAACGTGATAAAAAGTAAAATGTTTTAATTTTTTATATGTAAGGTATCTTGTAAGAAATAAATGTACAAAATTTCAGCTTTCTTGCTTTAAGGAAAGTATAACAAACAATGTTTATTGTTTATAAAGGCCAAATATTTTAAAATCCTTTCTTAGTTCTCCTCTAGCTCCCTATTGAGCAATATGTGTACCAAATTTCACTTTCCTTGGCGGTATTCAATTAATATTTACAATTTTAGGGGTTGTTACTACATTTTCACCCCTTTGCAGAACGTGACAAAATATAAAACTGGTTTACTTTTTATATCTATCTTGTAAGAAACAAAAGTACAAAATATTTGTTTTCTAGCTTTAAGGAAATTATAACATACAAAACTTATTGGTTTTATTGGTTTTTTCGACCCTTAAAGCCAAATATTTTAAAATACTTATTTAGTTTGCGTTTAGCTCATATGAAAAATATGTGTACCAAATTTCACGTTCCTAGAAGATAGGGTTTTTGAGATGTATAACAAACAATATTTATTGTGTTAGGGGTTGTTTCAACCCTTACAGACTAAATCTTTTAAAATCCTTTCTTAGTATATATTGCCCCTATGACAAATACGTGTACCAAATTTCACGTTTCTAGGATTTACGGTTTTTGAGATATATAATAAACAATATTTATTGTTTGAGGGGTTTATTCAACCCTTAACAGACAAATATTTTAAAATGCTTTCTTAGTGGGTCTCTAGTGCCTATTAACAATATGTGTACCAAGTTTCATGTTCCTAGGTGGTAATGTTTTTGAGATATATAACAAACAATATTTATTGTTTAGGGGTTGTTTCAACCCTTACAAGCCAAATATTTTAAAATCCGTTCTTAGTGTGCCTCTCGTGTCTATGAGAAATAGGTTCCAAGGTGATATGATTTTTGAGAAACTGTGATCAGTCAAAACTACCCTTAATCCCCCAACACTACCCCTAAAAATATGAATATCAAAATTAAATTTCTTTAGTTTTTCTATTTGTATCACAAAGTATACACATACCAAATTTCATATTTCTAGTTTCGTGGGAAGTGGGAGAATTAGTGATGATCAGTGAGTGAGGGCTTTGCCTTTTATATATATGTACATAGATAGATACAAATTATTAGCTAGATATTTCTATCTAAATTAAATTCATTACTAATAGAAAAACAAAACACACACCCCTCACCCCCCCCCCCCCCCACACACACACACCCCCCCCCCCCCCCCCCCCCACACACAACAATAACGCGTTAAGAATAATAACAACATAATAATAATAAGAGAAAATAACATTGATGCTCTTATTACTGGTCTAAGTCCTTCAAATTTTCTTTAGTGAATTATACAAAAAAATATAAATGTTAGTTAGAATTGAGCAGATGTACAAATGTAAAGTATGTATGTAATGTAATATTTAATAAAGCATTGGCATTATTATTATTATTATTAACATTTATGAATTACTAAATAAATTACATAATGAATAATTTTATAAATTTGTAATATTGAAAAACAAGGTGTGTTCTTTGAGGATCTTGTTAGTAGATGTGAGACGTGCTTTACTCTAATTTAAGTGGAAAACATATTTAGTAATATCGTTTAGGAAGATGGGAACAAAACCGGTTTATAAAAGCGACAATGAAAATGTAATTTAATTGTAAACACGATGTTGTGTATGAACTTTGTTTAAAGTTTCAAGTATCTAGGTAATCGAAAAGTTGGTTTAAAATCAATTGAAATATCTGTACAGAACAGACACACAAGAAAGCAAGTCAGTATAAACTTCGTATTAAAAAATGAATTGTAACAACTTAATGCACGATAACTTACCCTATAAGTCAGGCATTGTCAAACATTTTTAAATTAAAAGTTAGTCTTTCATATATTGCTTTGTATCATGTTTCAATTCGACTCCAGCACACTGTTTAATTTAAAAACAATAATCAAATACACTCTTAAATAAAATCAATTAAATATGATTAATTGAGCAACACAGATAAACCTGTAGGATTAATTATCAGAATTGGTAACAAATGTATATTAACAATTTTTGAATATTTTAACTTAAATTTAAAAAGTGTCATTTGTGCGCACCGTAGTCTTTGTTTTACGTGTTCGCGTTATGTTTAAATATTACAAGTATCATTGCAAGATTCAAATTTATTTTAAAATTTACATTGACAGTCCCTACAAAGTTGGTGACATTTGTTTTACAAAAACAAATAAAAAACGAATGTGAACACACCATTTAAAAAAATAATTAGATATTATTTTAATAGTAGAAAGCAAAGTCCGAGCTTTACTCAGTCTGTTCTGCACACAAAGATTAATTTTCCAGATGTATATTTTTCTGGATTTATTTTTTTATCACAGATCAGCTGAGCTGTCATGGCAATATATGATTGTTACTGATTTGTGTTCTAATAATTACCAGATGTAGTTTACTATTTAGGAGTTATGAAAGATCAATCAATAACATTTCTAAATTTTACGAGTAGTATTTTAAAAAGTGTTTAACATATTCGTTCAACTTCCATGCATTTCCAAATATCTATATCCAAGCATCATGTTCTCTCGATATAAAATTAAAATAACAACTAATTTATCTCTAATGAAAATATACTTGTGATTTATCCATTGAGAAACGACTTCTCCAAAACTTTAAAAAATTCTAAAAAAAATAAATAGTTTCGTAAAACACCCTGTATCAGAAACTTCTTAAACTATAAAAGCAAAATTTGTTGTAATACTTGTAAAACAAATTAAAGTTTTGGTAAATAAAAACAAATAAGAAGAAAGGTTTTTTTTAATGTATTTATATCTTCATAGCGTAAAATTGTATAGAAATATTCATTTCAGACGAACACACTTTTGACAAAAGAATTTTGCATAAATGTTTTATGATTAATTAAGGATGGAGTTTATGAGAATATTCATATGCAACTACATGGAGTCCAAACTGCTACATAGTTCTGCTTAAAACATGCAGAATTTAATCAATAAATGTTTCCATAGGCTAATTCCATAGGTAAACCAAAACTAATATTTTTTTAAATGAAAAAAGATCAAGTGTTTTCTTTTGTAGTTAAATCAAAACCAATCTATTTTTCTTTGAAAACCAAAACAAAAATATTTTTCGTTTGTAACAAAACCCAAACTATGTTTTGCAGACAAACTAACACCAAATTATGTTTTGTAAGTAAACCAAAACTAACCTAGTTTAGTATGTAAACAAAAACCAACTTATCTTTTGTAGGTTAAACAAAAACAATCCTTTCTGTCGGTAAATAAATGGTGACATATGATTTATGGATGAACATGAAAAAGTAGTGGTTCAACAACAACTAATTACTGTGAGTAATTTATTCTTCATGTAATTACATAAAATTTACAAGTACGATAGTAAGCCCTTTGAAAAATCAGGCAGAATAATTACACGCACTACTAACAGAAAACATTATTTATATAATAATACCAACAAATTACAAACTTTATTTAGGCCTATCCATCTATGTTGTGGAAATTTTAAATCGATATATGTATAAAATTATTAGGAGTATATATTACAGTATAATACCTGTTTAGTAACAACAAAATATTAAATTTATTGTACCTACTCAAGTAGAACATGTATAAGTATTTTCGAATTGTTACTTAATTAATTTTGGCTACTTGATGTTTTGTGGTTTGAAGTCGTTGAATGTATATACAATGTATATTTATGTTTACTTCGTCCTTTAGAAGAAACTGTATAATTGTATATCCGGGTCTAAACCTTTTGGGATTTACAACATGGTAAATGTTCAGAGATTATAAATAATTAATTAATTTTATAATACGTAGGCCCATATATCGACTATATATCGCCTAGTTCTTTAGGGTGGACAAAAGTACTTGTAAATCACGTATGTAAGTACGCACAATCGCTTTTATAGGAGTTTATTACTATTATCATGCACATTATATAAATAGTTGTTAAAGTATTATAGCTGATAGACGAAATAAGCTGTGTATGTTAACGAACAATTTAAACAATATAATAACCCGCTACACCATTTCGTAAATCAAGTACGGAAGTACGCATAATCGGTTTTATATTAGTTTATTATTAATATTATGCACATTATATACATAGTTGTTAAAGTATCATAGCTGATAGACGAAATTAGCTGTGTATGTTAACGAATAATTCAAACAATATAACCACCCGCTACACTATTTCGTAAATCACGTACGGAAGTACGCATAATCGGTTTTATAGGAGTTTATCATTATTATCATGCACTTTTTATATACATAGTTGTATGTTTATTGTATTGTAAAACACGAACATAACAAATATTGTAGACTGCTTTGCGGTCAACTGTTGGACGGAGGCGGTTGGATTAAATCAGGGACAGAACTAGATACTGGACGTTTTATTGAAACTGTAAAAGAATATCGATAACAAGGAAGAAGGGAACTGTTATGTCTTCACTAGAAGATAAAATCTTATTGAGTTGGAATAAGTTTACTACCGTACAATTTATTCGTTTCGTATTTTATTAAATATATCCAGAATAAATAAAGCTAAATCTAATAAAGTTTATTTCTTTGAATTGAAATTGCAATTGAGTCAGTAATACCTTATTACTGTTACCAGCTAAACTATGTATTAAATAATAACTCATATGTCTTTGATGACATTATTTCGGTCAAACTAAAACATTTAAAAACTAACATTCACTATACATGTACATCTTAGGTGTTATGTTTCCAAGTTGGTAAGGGTTTAAAAATAATCTATATAATCGAGAAAAACTGAAAAGTTAAACACAGCATTTCTCATCTCTATACATTTAAAAGGTCTAAATATGCACGAAATTAACTTAACGGTATTGCGTAAAACCCTGAACCCTGAGATTTTGTTGATAGATCCAAATCTTACATAAAATTCATGTTTTTTTTTTTTATGAAGATAGTAAATTTTTAGCCAGAATGAATAAAGCCATACCGAGTATAACGTGGTTTTATAATTGAACGTTAAAACTTATTTCATAACTTGTATACAGATTTCTATGAGCCTAAATGTTTAGGTCGAACAGAGTTGATCAAACAATTTATTTTTGTTACGTTACTTTAAATTGAATCTCTAAATAAAATGAATTACACTTTTAGCTTATTCGAACATATTATTTGTGCTTTTAAATAAGAAATTATAAACAAAATACTGATTAAAGCTATTCAAATATAACTTAAATTAATTATATCAATCGCACCATATTGTATTACATATGATATAGAAATATATTATGTAATATTTTTGATTTAAAATCTCGTAGTAACTGCTAGAAATCATTGAAAACATATTCTCATTTATGAAATATAAGCAGGAACTTTTAAACATAAACAATAGGTCGTATGGAGGTAGTTTCGATTGCTGTTTTTGCAATTTACATGAAAATGAGTGTGTTTTTCATTTTTGCTGCACGATGCCCTATTTAATGGTAATTCGAAGATGTTACTTTGGAAGTTTTTTATTATCTAGGGTTGATTTTGTGGAAGACCTTAATAGACATCTGCTTTCAAATTATGTCAAACAAGCAAGATCATATTTATATGGAGATTAATTCAAAAATTTAATTATTAACATATAACAATTGAAATGTAATGACTAAGTGGTTTGTATAAATATATATTTTTTTGTCTGACGTGCGTAGTATCGCTGTATGCATGAATGTAAATTATATGTCTGATTCTATAAGTGTATGTGCATACAAAATGTACGTATTATACTATAGTTGATATCAGATTTAAATAGTTTAACATTAAAAAAAAACCTTACCAACCATTGTTAAATAACATTGTTAATATCAACGTAATTACACAAAAAATATAAATGTTCGAATTGAACACACGTACTAATCTAATGTAAGGAATGAATAAAATGTAATATTTAATAAAGATTTGTTATTATTATTATTATTATTATTAACATTCACGAATGACTAAATAAATTGCATAATTAATAATTTTATAAGTTTGTAATGTTGAAAAAGAAGATGTGTTATTTGAGGAGACATAAATGCTTTATTATATATATATAATAATATACATAACACGTAGTTTTGATTTTGTTAATGAATGTGAGACGTGCTACACTCGTATTAAAGTGGGAAACATATTTAGTAATATCGTTTAGGAAGATGGGAACAAAATCGGTTTATAAAAGTGACAAAGATGGAAAATTTTCTTTAATTATAAACATGAGGTTTTGTCTGAGATATGTTTAAAGATTTAAGCAACTAGGTCATCAAGAAGTTGGATTGAAATCAATTGCAAAATTTGTACCGAACAGACATACAAGAAAGCGAGTTAATATCAACTTGGTATTAAAAAATTAATTGTAACAACTTATGCACGATAACTTATAAGACTTTTGAAATGTGATGGAAGGTTTCAGTCAATCGGTATGTGTCAGTTGATTTCACTTGAAGCAGCTAACGCTAATTAAAGCAAACCTTGCATAGAGGTTTGATTACAGAATAAGAGCCAGAATTTGTTACTTAAAGTAAATACGGTTAAGGGAGACATTGTCAGCCCTTACTGGAGATAGATGGAAGTGTAGTTGACACCTTGATATTTAAGATTTAGTAATACAAACTATATAATGATGAAGTTAAATACATTTTTGTTTACGAAAATATAAAAAACCAAATCAAAATGTATTAAATGTTTTTCATTTTTATATACCGGTAGTTTAATGTGTTTTAATCAAGTAATATTGTAGAGTAGTTTTTGTAAAATACTTATTTCGCTTTTGATTTCATATCTATAATACGGTAATAAAAAGAAGATATTTTGAGGTAAACCAATGTAAAACTAACATAGAGGTACTTTTTATAGATTTTCAAATAAGCTATAGTTTTGTTCAAATCAAATAAAATATTATTGTTAATCCATGTCTTCATATAATGTACAAAACAATATATATATATATATAGACAAACATTCTAAATAAACTAAAACAATATATAAAAAACCTGTAAACATGAAATTAAAATAATTTGTAAAACAAAATAGATACTGGTGAGGAGGGATTAACAAATACAAGACACACACAAGGAATCAGTTTTAATTTACTTCTTGTCCGTGTGCTGGAACTCAGTTATAGGATTCTGGACGCAACAATGACATTTATTTACAAACAACAACCAAAACACAGACAAACACTTCCATATACCCATACATATAAATGAACACACCTACCACATATTATATACTTACATATTATTCAACTACCCTAAATAAGCCCTTAACATAATCATTCGAAAGAGCGAGAGAAAGTGAGAGAGCCTTTCATTATATACAGTTTATCTACATTTTACTGTATATAATGAGAGAAAACCTTTGTATCGTATGAATCAAAAGAGGATAAGAGCTTCACCTTCTACTTTGGTTACAGATAATCCTAATAAATGATTTTTGCGCTTTAATAATAACGTCTAAAGAAGATCTATAAATACTACTAAAACTATCAATACCATATTCTAATTTTGAATTAACAAAGCATTTTTACTAGCTTTAAAGGTTTGTTGATGTGACTATTTACCTGCTCTTTGGCTTTTGATTAATTTATTACATTTTACTACAATATTTAATTAACTGCCCCCTCCCCC
>JAGFPH010001349.1:212950-223505 GCA_018207615.1 Philaenus spumarius
CCCCCCCATGAAAGTATAGAGTCCGTTATAGCGCATAGAAATAGAAATTCAAAGTGGTTTTGGTATACGCTGAAGGGTTAACTCAACTTAACAAAATTAAATTATTTTAAGTTCGTATGTTACAAATTAGTTGAACAGGCAAACAATTTATATTGATTTAAAGTTGGAAATGTCTTTGAGTATTTTAACTCAAAGCATTAAGGACAAAACCTTGAGATACGTAATATTTTAAACGTGTAGAAATAAAATGTTCCCTCTTTGACGCTTTACAAAAGACATTTTGTACGCATCTTCCTAAATTATATAACTGAACATTATTTTCCACTCGAGTTGAGCACATCAAAGACGATCTAAGCTGCGAGTTAGGCCTATAAGAATTTAAATTTATTTGGATACGTCTTTAAAAACAAACCCGGACTTTAAATCTTGAAATCTAAAGTATTATTTATTTCGTAATTTAGTATTTATTCTTAAATTGAAATATGCATATATAGTAATGATAAAGCCTAAATTAGAAGACAATAAATAAACAACAAAAAGTAATTCCTATTTACATGTTTACTTTCTGGGGGAATTATATTATTACTATGCAACACTGCCAGTTTCGTGTAGTTAACTTTACTTGTATTTGAATCTAGTATTTATTTTTATATTTAGTGATTGAACATTAAAATTTTTTTTTTAAATTATTTTTACTGCAACTAGTTCTAAGAACTAACAATCAGCTTAAATCTAACAACATAACATGTAATTCTAACAACATAACATGTAATTTTTCAGTCCAGGTTAACCCATCGGCGCTCCTAGTATGTTGATCTATTATGTCAGCTCAAAAGGCTTAGTCCTCTTGAGTCTTCTATGAAGTTCATCGTTGTTGAGAAGCTTGCACGCCTCCTCATTAATGTGAATTTTTAGCCTTCTTTCGTGGCTTTGAGCACATTTTTTTATTTCTTCAGCAACAGTGGTCACTTTTAAATCCCTATGTAGATCGCAATTACTAACATACCATGGTGCATTAGCTATCATCCTCAAAGTTCTATTTTGGAATCTCTGAATAATTTGCCTATTAGCATTTTTAGCACATCCCCATAGATGTATGCCATAAGTCCATATGGGTTTCAGCACTTGTTTATATAGCTTTAGCTTGTTGTGCAGGGATAACGTGGACTTTCTGCCCAACA
The DNA here is from genome assembly GCA_018207615.1 of Philaenus spumarius. Taxonomy (NCBI): domain Eukaryota; kingdom Metazoa; phylum Arthropoda; class Insecta; order Hemiptera; family Aphrophoridae; genus Philaenus; species Philaenus spumarius. The sequence goes on from JAGFPH010001349.1 coordinate 214,132, forward strand.
TCTATACATCTTTCTCAACCTGATGTTTAATGATTGAACATTTTAAAATGGTGTCGAATTTTATAAAGGCATACCGAACCGCCGAAGTGTGTTGAACTTATTTCCAAAATTAAGTTTGTAGGTTTTATGGTTTCAACTATCTATGAGAAATTGGATTACTCACGAAGAAGCTGAATAGTTGCCTACATGTACAATATTCCGCCAGCAGAGGAAAGCTCGCATAATCGGTCTCGGATTAGGCCTATGGATTGTGCTTTGCGATTTTGGATCCCGACAATCGGTCTCTACATCTTGGATTTTTTATGTTATTTTACGTTTTGATCCAGTTTGAGGGTACCGGACGAGCTATAACGTCTTGTAAAAATAAAAATGTACAGAATAATCTCCTATGTTTACTTCTTAGTTTAACAACAAAAAAGTGTAATTAAAATGGGATAAATCTCTAAAAATTGTTACTACCGGTTGTTGGAATTTTTAGCAAACGAACTAGTCCGAGCGGCTTAGAAACCCATATTTTAAAGCGGCAGCAAGAGTCTGAACAAATATATACATATACAAAAACACAATACAACGTGTTCTGAGGACTTTCATTTGGTGCTCAATGAACACTCTGACATTAGGTCTCACCATATGATTCACTGCAACAGCTCATCTTTCCTATAAACATTTGCTAAAGTGTTTGTTTTGCCTATAGGCCTACTTTTATGTTCGAGTTAAATAGTATATAAGCAAAAACTGAAATTTGTTTGGATGTAAAAAGTAAAAACAAATAATCTGAAGTATTTGAGAAATAGTTTGATAATATTCACAAACAATTAATGTACTTTTACGGACATAGTAAAGTTGTAGCCTGTAGAAATAATAAATCCATAACGAATATAATGCGATGTTATTGGACAATACTTTTTGTTTTATTGGTTTTATAATGTTTCGTGTTTACCTAAATACATAGGTCGTTTTTATTAATATTAGCGTTTTAATAGCCTGAATATGCTTGGCAAAAAATATCACTTTTCTTATATTATTTCAAATATAAACTATATAACCTACTGATCAAAAATGTTAGCCTACCTTCACTTATTCGAACACAATATATATTCGTAAGTTTTTTAATTATAAGCAAACATAAACAGTTATGCAACATCATGTTTAGTAATGTTAATTATATCATTAGAAAAATATTATATACATATTTATGCATATTTAGTTGTCCTTTTATAAATAATTGAAAACATATATTTTAATTGGGTAATGATAATCTACTGCATTACACATTTACAAATTGAAAACACAAGGTTTTATCTTTAAAGAGCCGCAATTCTTTAGATAGAAGAAACGTAAGTTTGTATAAATTTCTCACATAGCTTTGATCCTGTTATTAGATTTATAATGTTCTTTGTGCAAGTGGAAAATATCATTCAGTAATATCGTTTAAGAAAATGAGTTCTAACGTCTTTATCAAAGCTGTAAAGCCTTCAAATTGTATGTACGTGAGGATTATAAATAACATTACATGGCTTATATGAGCGAAATACTTTTTATAGACATTTTATACTTTGAATTAATCCATATCCTTGACATCAAAGACATTCTATATCATTTTACACTAAATAAGCCGGTTCTACACGATGCTACGAACACTTTCCAACGTTGGACGTTTGATGGTTCGCCGCATCCATCGTGTGGCCGTTGTTCTAACCTACGAGCGTGCAAATATTTTGAGTAGAACGTTCGCATTTGACCAAGTTCCGGCCGATGTCGGTATTCTTGCACCGAGTCAAAGTGATGCCTCCAATGTTGGAGGAAAATGATCGTTGGTTCGCCTCAACGGCTACACGACTCGTTCATATGAAACACTTTTACTCTCCATTCATACTACAGACACACTTGATTGGTTTAGTTAATAAATAGCAATATTATTCATTTAAATTTTAGCTGGTAGCCTAAGTAGGCTACAATTTATATTTCATACTACTGTAGTAAGTTCCGGTTAAAAATCACAGGAAGATTAATTAGATACTATACATATTTAAAATGTAATTTAAAAAATTACTATTTAGAAACTAATTTTTTGATCTAGGCCTACCTAAATAAGTTGTGAGGATTTTTGGGACTTTTCTTTTATACGACCGAAAGGCTCACACTATTTTCTATACTAACAGAATAATAATAAAGTAGGTTTTCTCACCTCAATTGATGAAATAATCTATAAAATAAATGGTTTTATTGTTTTTCACAAAATACACAAATACACAAAATAGAAAAACACACTAAAATAAACTAATTGCATGTGAACGTTTTTATGACTTTTACACTTCTTGTTAGGTCTGAGTTACGTCTAGGTTAGGTCTAGGTTAGGTAAGGTTAGGTTAGGTTAGGTTTATTTTATCAAGAAACGAGCCATGCGGTCGTATAATAGAAATGCGGTCGTATAATAGCCATGCGGTCGGATAATAGAAAAGACCCGGATTTTTAACTCGATAAATGTGTAGGCCTACAATTAAAAGATATAGCCTATTATTAAAGACTATCATCCTAGTCCATTTTTGCAACTCCTCAAACGTTTGTACCATACTGTTTTCTAAAGTATTGAATCAAACATTCGATTCAGCGTGTAGCAGGAACATTCGCTGCATGTTGTAGAACATACTTGTCTCAGACATTCGGTCCAACGTTGAAGCGATCGTTCGTAGCATAGTGTAGAACCGGCTTTACAATAAAATCGCTTACAAGAGTATGTAAAACCCAAACAATTCATTTGCATTTCGTAACTATATTTTTTGGAGAGTAGTTTTGGAAAAAAATGGCAAACTGAAACATTTTCATTTTAACAAATATAATAAAAAAATAAGTAAGTGTTAAAATTTATTAATACTAAGACTACTTTATGAGTATTTATTGAAACATAGATAATTCCAAGTGAAGAAACAACATCGTCACTGTCATAGTTTAAAAAACTGTTTTTGGTACACAACTACTTTTAAAAGTCTTTTAAAAATGTTTAATTAAATAATGTACTATTGATAAAATTCTACAACATGGTTACGGTTTGGCCTTATTCATTTAGAATTCAAACTTTTTTATGCGTCTAAATAAGTCGTATTATTTGTTGTTAGTAAAATAATTGAACGCTATAAACAGGTGACTTGAATGGTGGACCGTACAAAACTATTGCGTTCAGAATTTTGAAAATTTTTAATTCTTGTTTTTATTTTTACTGTATTGCTGCAAATAAAAATACTTTAGTTGTCAGCAATGATTTTTTTACTGAATTTGTTCTTTTACAAAATACCATGAGCTAAACAACATGAGCTTAATTGCTATTTTACAGCTTCAAGTTTCAAGGGACGTGACATATTGTTCACACAAGCTTTTTCCTCATCATTACAATACATTACCGGTTGTTTTTATATCACTGTCTCGTTGCAAAAAGTAATATATAAAAATTTAAAATGTTTCTCTTTAATGGTTTAGAGAATCAGTTCAAATAACAGTGTAATATTAACAAATGTTTACTGAACGTTATTTTTATGTGCGTCTTTGTTTTAAATAAATGACCTTTAATTTCCATAAAATTTTTACTAAAATATATAGTCCTACAGAAACAATTAATTCATTTTTCATTTATCCACCGTTTAGTTTTTTTTTTTTTTACAAACAACCTAATAACTTTCGAACGAGATAAGATTATTGAGTTCAAATTTGGTGTACGTATTTGTTATGTAAACTTCAACAACAATTACAAACAATCAGATCACCATCTTGTATATTTTTAAAATGAAGTCAGTTTAAAATGTTTAGAGTTAAATATCTCTAAAATTTTTAAAGAAGGCTATTTATAAAATATTTGAGACAAGGTTCTGATTCGTTACACCGTGGTAAAAGTCTACATAACATATAAGTACATCAAATTTGAACTCAATAAAATATTTACTTCCCAAGATATGTTCTTTTGTAAAAAAAGGGAATGGTGGATACATGGAAAATGAATCGTTTTCGGACCTGTATTTAATTGGACTTTTTATTTTATTTTTACCCCAAGAACAATTCTAAAAAACATTTCAGAGAGTTCTGGGAGACCCTGTATAGTCATATATCGATTAAAACTATCAGAGTAATTACTCGCATACTAAATAAAAGCAAAATGTTTTTATTTTATAAATATCTTTCGAAGTTATTTTTAGTGCAAATTGAGAACATTTCTTTCTAGAGTATATGCACTTAAAACACGATGCAATTCACAAATATGATCCGTTTAATATGATTCATATTTAAAAAATTCACAATAAGAAATATAATTCAATAAAATATATTTCTAATGCTAAAATTACGTACAAAATATATCTTCGAACAGGAAATTTTTATAAAATCTATGAAGCCATTTGAAAAATAGAGAAATTGTTTTAAAAGGATGGCAAATGGTTTTTTAATGACTCCTCTTTCCCCAAAATGTGCGTGATATGAATAGCCTTTTTTTAATTTCAGAAAGTAATTACACTTTCCTACCGTTTGACGTTATATTAGAACAAACTAAGTTACTGTTATTTCATTCAAATGTTATTAATTGTTTGCAGATTTTTGTTTTATAACACTACTACGGTTAAGTTGGCAGCACTGTTGGAAATAGAGACATGACAAAAATTAGCACTAAACATTTTTTTAAATATATTTAGAAGGTTAATTTTCTCCATACATAAATTATAATTTACGTATGAACATTGAGGCAGTTGCTCTTTTTTAAGTTTCTGAAGAATGTTGCATAATTTATTTACCACAAGGACTGACAAAGGATTTGTCACTTAATGATGATTTTGTATTGTGCGTTTAGTTTTTGTACAACATTTATATAAATCGTTAACATATTAAAAGGCAGTTTGTGAGTCGATTTTTAAGATTGTAGGCCAGTTCGTTTAAACCAGTTTCAAGAATCCAAATTACTATTTCTGAAATCGTCTTACATTAATTATAATAATTCTACCACGCAGCTGGACCGCTGACGTGAGTTGAACAAATTTCAAAAATTAAGTTTATATGCCTATGTTTTAGGGTTTCAACCAACAATTTGGGAAATAGGTCTACTCACGAAGACGTTGAACAGTTGTCGGTGTGTAGGCCTACGCAATATATTTGTAAAATTTGTTTCCTCCAGTGGCCTCGCGAGTTTGCACCACTTGGCTTCAAACCGGGTACTTTTATGGTATTTTACGTTTTGGTCGATTTTGGGGGAACCAAGCGAGCTATAAGGTCGCGTAAAAAAATGTGCAGAATAACATCCTACATTTACATTTTTAGAAAACACTCTAAAAAAAATCATTTTCCTAGTCAAAATATCAAAAAAATTGTTACTTCAGGTCAAAAAACGTACTTCCGGTTGTTGGATTTTTGGCTAACGAACTCGTCCGAGCGACATAGACTACCAACAAGTGTACCAAATTTAGACCAAATCGGACTTAAAATGCGGCCGCTAGAGTGCGAACACATATATACATATATATATTCATATATATATGCATTTTAATGACACCCCAAAACGTGTTCTTGGGACCATGATCGGTGCTCATTTGTTACTCCAGACCTTGGGTCTCACCAAAGGGCCGCTGCAATAGCTCAGTTTTGCTATGGAAATTCGCTAATAAGGGGAAAAACAAATAGTATACCGTGATTAATTTAGTATGATTTTTGCGATAAATATTTAAATTTTATTAAGTTATAACTTTAAAAAATAGGTATTAATGCATTAGAAATACATTTATAGGATAAGAAGGATATGATTTCCAAGTAGAACTTCCGGAACTCATGCTTCCGCCTTAAAAGTAGATCTGAATGTATTCACTCCTCTAAACGAACTAAACTAACGTTTAGAGAAACATATATGCTGAAGAAAAATGTATAGGCCTAGTAAAAAGTAAAAGTTAGTAAAATGAGACCAAACAAATATAAGTACTAGTAGATTTAAATAGACGAATAAAAGTAGTATGGAATATTAAGCATTAGTATTACTCGCACTTAAAAAAAAACTAAAAAAAAATCAGGGTTGAGTTTCCTGGCTCAAACAGGCATGGTTAGTTATTTCCAAATTGATTTAAGTTTCCTATTAAGGCCTACATACATGAAATATATGAGTCGAATTAAAAATCTGGTTTTGAGGTGCATTTCACATCTATGTAGGCCTACATTCTACTTGAAATTTTGGCTACAAAAATATTTGACCAATTAGACTCACACAATCAAAACACAATTTTTCTTCTTTCGTACTTATATAACTTTAGGGTAATATATACCAAAAGTTTAAGGTCTCTAACTTTAACCAATTATATACATTTTTTAGGGTAATTATCTCCCCCCCCCCCCCCCCTTTAGCTCTAGTAATCGAAATGCAAATGGGTTTTCTTTTTTGTATATTTCTTAAAATAATATGTAAAATGTTTTAGCTCTCTAGTTTTTAGGAAGTTATATTTATTGCATAGGAACGTTATCCAATTTAAACCATTTATACGGTAGTGACATAAAAAATATTCTATGGATTTAATTTTCCTATAACTAATTTGAATAAGTGTAATAAATTCAGCCCTCTAGCATTTGGAAGCAAAATAATTAATATTTATAGTTTGGGGTTTCCATCCCATAAACTCAAATAATATCAGTGAGTGATCTAATTTTGTATCACATAAGAAACAATTGTGCAAAATTTTACTTCTCTATTCTCGTGATGTTTTGTTTTAGTGTAGTTACCCTCATTTTAAAACCGAAAACTTAAGCATTTGAAATAGTTTACGGTGTTAAAACTAACTCTCTTGTACTAACTAACCAAAATGTCAAATTTGGTCTGGATTTGTCAAACGGTCCGCTAAGCATACGGTCAAACATATAAAAATTGGATCATACAAACACATACACTGAATTTTCTTCTTTATATATGCATAGGAATATATTCTTTGAACAATAATATTTTAGATCCGGGTTTTAAATTAACAATTATTTTCGTTTCATATATTTATATTCAGTTCAACATTCAATATTTCTTGAAGGCCTACACATTTATACAAGGTTGTGATCGAGTAGCCATAACGAGCATTTAATGGTCTTGATAAAGCAATGTTCAATGTTGTACGGATTTATAGGAATGTTCCATTTATCTGCTTTACAGAAAATCTGCTTTCTTTCTCCTGTATTATAAACTTATTTCATTAGGTAAATTGTGGCTCGTAACACCATTTTTAATAACTAAATTAACTTATAAACTTGACTGATTGAAGTAGATTTTACCTTCAACGGTAGATCATTATTTTAAAAATGGTAGCAGTTGGAATAAGGTGTCTCGATGTAATTAGACTTTAATGCCGTAGCCGTCACAAGAAAGGTTGCCTAGTTCATTTAACTGCGTGATACTAATATATCGATAGTTTTATTAGAGTTTCAAACCTTGAAAGGAAACATAGCCTATACAGTTAGATTTTAAAGAATTAGCAAAAAAATCCTCAAGGTGTATAAGGTACTGTCTTTAAAAACAGTAAGTTATACATTTTTGAAAGTCGGATACTTGTTGGATCTGAGTAAAATAAATGTCCCGCTCGTACAAAATCACTTCCTTGACAAAAATAGTATATGTAGCAGGATTGAGTTAGTTTGGTCAGAGATAAATTTTACCCAAACTAGAATTAACAAAAATGCCGTAGCAAAAAGGAAAATTATTCCATTAGTAACCATGCTGCTATTTGGATAGTTTAAACTAGGGATACAGATATTGGAGCGGCTAGAACGCAAACTAAAAATCTGCAGGAAATTAAATTTGTTGAATGTAAAACCAAGAAGATACATTTTTATGAAGTGTATTTTTATAGTAAATAATTTGAGGGTACAATAAATAATAGTACAATAATAATAAATCACTATGTTGAAACATTATTCGAATAGACAAGAGGATTGTTGATTACCTAAAGTTATGGAATTATTATAAACATAACCTTGTTAGATTCTGTCAGACAATCCTTATTTTTTCGTCATTTCTTAAATGACGGCCGTTTCGACTATTCACATTCAGTCATTTTCAAATGTTTGGTGCTGTTCACCCCCCTGGCAACGTTGATTAAAACATAATACACATAAACGCACATATACACAAAATACACTAAAATGTACATTGACACATATATAAATTTAAAAGTTGACGTCAACGGTTTGTGGACCGTAACTGATAAGCGCCGGTGGTCGGTAATATTCTTCCTGGTATCAAATGTATTATATTCTTATTGCCGTAATATATCAAACAGTGTGTGGGATTGGAATTGAGATATGTTGTTTTGTTTATTTAACAAAACTTGAGGGTATGTTTTTTGTGCTTTATATATTTCAAATTCCTCCAAGGCGTTCATTGTCGGCCCCTTCCTGCATTGATGCACTATTTCTAAGTTTGATTGTAAGTCCGCAAATCCATGGTTGGATTCTGTTCAGCGAACCTGGATTGTTGAGCTTTGCTTTATCTGGATTAGTGGAGGTGTTCCCTGAAGCGTGTACGGAATGACCATCCAGTATATTTTAGGGCAATCATCACATTTGATTTTGTATATTCCGTTGCCATAGAATTTGTTTTGTTTTTGTTTGTATGTTTATGTTTTGACTTGTGTATATTTAGGTACTAAACCCTTTCTTAAACATGTTTTATTGTATTTTATATTTCTTGATTGTGTTAAAAACTTTCCCCCAGCTACTACTTTAACAGGACTTTTCAGCATCATTGGGTAAAAAGAACCAATTATATCAAAGGTTAGGTAAATGTCCGTATACAAATATTGGTTCTAGTTAGTCGCCCGAATGCTGGTGCTTTGTAAAGTAAACTCAATGGTTTTTATATGGGCACTTTACCGCCCGATAAATCATATTATGTAAGTAAAACAGCTGCTAAAATTAACAATGAATCAATGAACTGAAATGTATGTGTATTCTTGGCATACCCTAAATTGTTTTTTTTTTAATATGAATGTCCATGTTTTAATAAAATTTAATTAAACAAATTTCTAACAGATTGTTAAAACTGTAGTTCGAGGAAAAATGTTATGTGTCTTACGGGTGGAAAGTATATTACCGCCCTCAAAAAAATTACGGCTCTCGCTGAGCTCACGAGGAAAAATGTTTTGTGTCTCACGGGTGAAAGTATATTAGTCGCCCTTGCTGCACTCATGAGGAAAAATGTTTTGTGTCTCACGGGTGGAAATTATATTAGTCGCAATCGCTGCGCTCATGAGGAAAAATGTTTTGTGTCTCACGGGTGGAAAGTATGTTAGTCGCCTTCGCTGCGATAATGAGAAAAAATGTTTTGTGTCTCACGGGTAGAAAGTATATTAGTCGCTCTCGCTGCGCTCACGAGGAAAAATGTT
>JAGFPH010001349.1:223515-234497 GCA_018207615.1 Philaenus spumarius
GAGGAAAAATGTTTTGTGTCTCACGGGTGGAAAGTATATTAGTCGCCACCGCTGCGCTCATGTGGAAAAATGTTTTGTGTCTCTCGGGTGGAAAGTTTATTAGTTGCCCTCGCTGCGCTTATGAGGGAAAATGTTTTGTGCCTCACGGGTGAAAGTATATTAGTCGCTCTCGCTGCGCTCATGATGAAAAAATATTTTGTGTCTCATGGGTGGAAAGTTTATTAGTCGCCCTCGCTGCGCTCATGATAAAAAATATTTTGTGTCTCATGGGTGGAAAGTTTATTAGTCGCCCTCGCTGCGCTCATGAGGAAAAATGTTGTGTGTCTCAGTGGTGGAAAGTATATTAGGCGCCCTCTCTGCGCTCATGAGGAAAAGTTTTTTTCGTGGCGACAAATAATTGTCACTTTTCACCCTTAAAACACAAATAAATAACTTCAATTGACGATTATTTATGAGAAATATTTGAAAAAAATAAGTACTAGTTGTAATTTTTAATACAGATTGTCTATTTAAAATACGTAAATATAATTTATTGGAAGTGTCATCTGGAGTCGTTAATAATATTCAAAATGAATAACGAACAGAAATGTAGACCGTGTAGCTTTTTATGACGATTCTATAAAATAGGAAATATATTTTTAGAGAATATTGGTTGGATTAACTATAATTTGAATAACCTTTTAACGACTTCTATTTTTTATAATTTGCGTATTCTTCCAGAATTATTCTAAACATTATTACAAATTTAAACATTATTATTTAAAAAGTTATTTTTAATTAAGTTAATACACTAAACCAGTATAAATCGATGTAGGTAATAATATAATGCATCTATTCTCGTAGAAATAAGTGATTGGTTGTCTATTGGAACTACATTAAACTATCTCAAAGTAGAATTTAAAATGTTCATTATGCAATCCTCTGAGAAATACTTCCTATGACAAGATTCACTCACTGATTGAAACATAACTGTTTGTATCTTCCTTTTAACTTTCTTTTTTTTTTAAATAAATAATATTATATATATAATAAATAAATAAATATAATTTACCATATTTCGCATATGTTTAATATAATACAATATTTTAAATAATTGTTTTTAATGTAATAAAATAATTAATTTCTATATTATAAAGATGTGGTTAACGGTATATAAATGTAAAAAATTTTATGTATACAATATATAACAGATTGTATAGACAACCTCTGTACAACTCCCTCAGCAAACGGCTAGTTGTTGTTCTGACCCTGATCTGTCAATACGTGTTTGACGTCAGGTGTGTGTTTGTGTTTTCTGTGTTTGTCTTGTTGATTTTTGATTTCTCAGTTTCAGCTCTGAGATGTATTACGTAGATGTTAAAGGTTAGTGGTATATTTAAACTTTACATTGTTTTCTTCAACTAGGTTTATGTACCCTTGGCTTTTATACACATGATAAATGTGTATTGACTTTAAGAAACAAATAATGGCCAATGGTTCGAATAATTAATAAAACAAAGAATGTATACTTTAACATTTATTTGTAAAGGTTTACAAAAAATACTATTTTATACATATTGTTCACTATGGATTGTGGATTCTGTATGGATAATAATTGTGTTTAAAAATCATTTTATACATATTGTTCAATATGGATTGTGGATTCTGTATGGATAATAATTGTGTTTAAAAATCATTTTATACATATTGTTCAATATGGATTGTGGATTCTGTATGGATAATAATTGTGTTTAAATTTGTTAAATACATTTGTAGCTTTATAACGTAATGTACTTGATATTAGTCCATTTATTGGTGATCATGTAGAATGAATTTACCGACTCAAACCATAAACATCGCTGACAAATTTTATATATATGTAACGTGAGAAAACAAACATGAGAATCGCATGTAAATGTACAATCATTTTGGTTAGTTTTTTTTTTAGTTAGTTTAAGAAAATATTCACTTCAATGACACTGACAAAATACAAAAGCAATTACTCGAGAAAATAAACTTGCAAAGAATAGATTTAGTTTAGTTTCTTTCAGTCAGTTTCATTTAAAAACGGAAACTATAAGAAAATATCGCATTAGATTATTCACGTTACATAAATCAGTGCCGCAAAGTTGCCTGATTCAGTTAAGAAAATATTAATGCTAGTTAACTGCATGCATGGATTTAATATGGATGAAGTGTAATATTATATATAATTCCTTAATAAAATATAATTTTATATACAGTTTAATATATATGTACAGGTAAACATAGCGGAATGCTTACACGTCTCTAGAAGATAAATGGAGCAAAGCGAGGTTAAATAATGGTAGGCATTGTAAATATTTTGTTTTTGTTGTACAATTCATATTTTTTACTCATTCAATAATATGTAAGATGTGTTTATAATTTGGTAATTTACAAGAAACTGTAAGCTAATAATTGCTGCTGTTTTTGTTAGCTGAAAATACTTCGGCTCGCATTAAAATGTAAAAGTATTCAAATCCTGCGAACATTCTAAAACTTTTACTCACACTTTTTATGACTTTTCTCTACTTTTTCGAGGTCTCTGAACACGATAAAGCAATAAAAAAAATGTTGTGTCCGTGTGTCTGTCTGTCTGTAGACAAGATATATGCACTCAAAGACGTCGTAGAAAACGTGCCCAAATCTTCGTAATTTTAATGCGGAGAATTGAAAAGCTTTTGAGCTTTCTAGGTTCACATTTTTGAGTATTTATAAATCACTAGCCGAAGTCTCGAAAAAGTGTTCCATCTTTTCATCTTGTATAATCTTAAGAACAATCATTTTTCAATTTCTTGCACAAATAATTTTTCTTAATTGAAAGAACGAGTATCAGAATTAAAGTATATGGTATTCAGTAACTCTATATAATCATAAAATTGTTCAGAGCCTTAAAGTAAATCGGTTGAAGTAAATTTATATCGTTTCAATGACAACGTTGCATTATTAGAAAAGTAATCTCCTTACAACCAGGATTCGTAATGCGAGACACTCATTTTCTTATTCAGTCGTCTTTGTTATGCTGTAGACACAAGTTAATAACAACAGCTTACTAGGTAAAATACCTGCAGGCAGTAAGGCTTCTTTAACTGTGTTACTGGGAAATCATCTTTGCGACGTTTACAGTAAATCATTAAAGCTAACGTTGGCTAAAATAAATTTAATTTGCTGTAGAATATTAATCAAACAATTACAATTCCGTTTTAAGGTAAAATGACAGCATTTTATGAATACCGACTAGAGATCTCTTTAGAATTCGAACCTCTGTTGCATGCTATATTTTATTTTATATAATACCATCCTTTATATAAATTTTTACATATTTAATATACGAAATATCAACAGATCATTTTATTAATACATTATGTTTAAAAAGTTTCATTATATGATTATACACCTAGAAATGAAGAAATGGTGCCTATAAAAGTGTGTGCTATAACGCTAAGATTTCTATAAAGCTGTTATGTTGAACCTTTAATACAAAAACCATATCTTGTTCATTATAAATGATATGGAGTTGAAATTTTGCATGCTAAATAGTGTTATAAAGCCCCAACTCTAGAAAAATGACCAACTTATTTCCTTTTCTTATTAAACAATAATTTTGAATTAATTAATTTGGAATTTTATTACATATTAGAGATATCAAATTAAAAGATCGAACTAAGCGAACTCTTAAACCAGCTTTTCTAGGGTTCTCCTATTAGTAACTCCCCAAAACAACATTTTGCTTTGTTTTTCATACGAATAAGTTTTTTATAAATTCGTCTGAAAAGTGATAAAAAAACAGATTTAGGTTTCCGATCATAGAGATTAGACATTTTAGGTAATGCTGGTAAATATTTTCTAGGTCAGGCAGTACCGGATTTCCCATTGGGCACAAAAAGCCTGGGCTTAGAGCTTTAGATTTGGAGGGGCACGGCGTGCGGGAGCTTCACAGTTGAGGCACTGAGAGAAAACATTAGTAAAATAGAATGCACATAGTATGCAATTTCGCATAAATACTTCCTAATCAATTTATAATAATAATAATAATAATAATATATTTATAATAACAAATCTGATACTGTATATTAAAAATCTATGGCTTAAAAAATAAAACAAATTACAGATTCTGTGCGAAATAGTTTGTTTTCACTTATCTGGCGTCTGGCATTCTGTTATGAAAAAAATTCAAGGGTGATTTTTTTGCTGAATTGTCTCTGAGCAGCCGTTTTTCCCTTTCGTTTGTCAGTGTGTTTTATTTTCGGGAAACCAAAAGCCGATGTCGCCGGAAGTCGGCATTGGAGGTGGTTGTGGTAACATAGTGTGAAGTGTCAGTTTATTTCAAAGCGTGTTAATCTTTTGTAAAGCATAATTAAGTGTAAACGATAGTAAAATGAATACTAGTAATATTATCAAACACAAGCTTAGTGGTGCACAATATAAGAAACTTCTTGAAGAGCGATTTGTGTAGGATAGGGAAGTATTAAAGCAAATCCCAAAAAATACCTCCTTATTTAATCGCATCGGTAACAATGACGATTTAGTGTAGCAGTAGCAATGTCATTCACCTGAGGCTGCCCCTGGTACGTCAGACTTTCTTGTAAATGTAATTGTGAATAGTAAAGTAGACATTATTACATCCCTCAGCTTTTGTTTATATTTTAGATCCTGCTCTTTGGGAAATTACCGAGGAATAAGGGATTACGTGGCTTTTCATGGTGTGTCTCAAAATCCAAAATATGTCATGTCAATTTGTCATCTGAACAAAATATATTATGTTAATTATGAAATTATTGTTTTCATAATTTATTATTTTAACAACTTTTCCTTTTAAAAAATACACTAAAACACCCTCCAAAACTGTGTAGTGTTTCTGTAGTCATTTGTATTGAAGCATTATGTATGTTGTACTGAAGAACTAAACTTCTAAAAATATTTACAAGGACTTACATATATGTCTTGGGTTGTGGGTTCTAAATAAAGAACAATATTATAAAATGTTATTACAAATTAGTTGATAATAAGAGTTTTAATCAGAAATTAAAAAGCATTTTCTTAAACCTATAAAAAAAGGTTATTTTTTGATAAGTACTTTGGCTTCAACTAAAGTTGTTGGTCTTTAAAATATTCTAGTGAATCACCAATGTATCTTGAAGTTATTTAAAAACGTTTTTAGATAATACTTAAAAGATTCAATTAGTGAATCGAATGTACTCTAACATACAATTTGGTTTTACTGATTAGAAATATAACGTATAATATTTTGTATACTGACTATAAAAATTATCACCTAAAAAATCACTAACTTTAAAGTAAAATAAAATAAAGTAAACGTATGATACATAATTTAAAATGATATCACATTGTGCAGTAATAACATTTAAATACATTTTTTCTTTGAAATTGTAAATATAGAAGCCAGAAGATTATTATTAGATTTTGCTATTAGTTTATACATTTAAAATATAGTAAAACATAGAAATCATTTACTACTATAATTATGTACATATCAAAGCGTTTAATTTAGTATGCTTCTAAGAATTACACATAGACAAAACAATGTTTTCCTTACATAGATTAGACACGTAAATAAAATTAATGTGTCAGGCACAGCAACAATTTATAAAATCATTGTTAATACTCGTGACGAAAACTTTTAATGAGATTCAATTAAAGCTCAGAAGAATCAAACACTGACATTTTACATTGAATTTGAAACTACATATCTATTTACATAAACAGATAGGAATCTTTGTAAAAATAAGTAATTACATTAATGTATTAACATTGATTTGTTTGTCACAAATTAAAATTACTATTTCTTTCTAACTACTCGAAGTTTGTATCGTTAATCGAAACTTTTCGAATTCCTTTAATCATTTATAGTGCAATATATAAATATTTTTTACTTTTTCAATATTGACGAACTTGGAAGAGAGTAATTCTGAAGATTAAGTGAATCTCCTAAACGCGTAAACGGGGAACAATGAATGTGCTGTGATGGACAAAAAGTTAATTAACCTTAACGAAACCTAATTAATTGCTATATACTTTGATGTAAAATGAAATTAAGCAGTGAAAATACCTAACGTATTGTTTTACTATACAAAAAACAAATGCATACAACAAAAATAAAAAAAAGTAACAAGATTTATTTGGCTGCTAAGTATTTGTATTTAACAATTACTACTAAATAAAGGGTAAATTGTAAAACAATGCCTTAATGAAGGTGACACAAATGTAAATTTAAAACTGCCTTCAGTTAGTGTACGTAGTAATATGTCTCTTTTCATAGTTTAATTAGGCGTACCCTCGTCCTTTATATGTACTATGGCTATACAGTACCCCCCTTTCTAACGGAGAAGCAAATGTAAACAGATTGCAGTATTGGATAATATGACAATGATTAGGACAGAGGCACTTGGTCAGGGGTAAGGGGTGGGAGTGTTAGGAGGGGGTGCGGTATCCTACATCCTGACACATACAGAGCAGAGGCAGGTTTTTTGTGTGAATGAAAAAAGAGTAGCCTACAATGGAGAGATATTAACCTAAACTAAAATCAACATTTGTTGTTACAAAAATAACCGATTCTAAATTTGTCAAGTGAGTTGCTACGGTAATAAATGTAAATACTTTCAAGAAATGTGTTTTGGTTCAGTATAGTCCTAACCTAAAATTGAGTTAAGCTTTTGATCCAAATCAGCAGTTTGATTTATAATATGTAACTACAAATGTTTGAATTGAATATAGGCTTATACAGTATTCCCTTTTCCTTAATTTTTGTTTGTGTTTCCTTTTATTTTGTTAACCTAATCTGAAAAATCTGTTGGTTGTGAAGAATAACAAACTGATTCTAAATTGTCTAAGTTGGTTTTTATGGTAATGAATGTAAATGCATTCAATAAAAAAATTGTGTAAGCTTTTGGTCCGAATCAGCAGTGTTATATATGATATATTGTTTTGAATGAACCCCATGTTTTGACTATTTGTATCCAGATATTGCAAAATCCTTTCTTCTTGTGCGTCTATGACCCCATAAGAATATACTTTAATATTCTTATGTCTTTCTATCCTAATACTCCGCTCCAGTGAGATAGACAGCAACCGTCGACTCCAGCACTTCCTCCTATTGCGGTATGTAATCAGTGGATTTTGTTGCAGCTTTGACATTGTCTCATTTAAAACCATTTTATAAATCCATCTTTTGTAATTTAGTGATGAAAAAAACTGAATATTCTACATAAAATTACGTATCCGGCTTGCGATTCACTTTTAGTTGTTCATTTTTGATTGGTGCTGTGTAAAGAAAAACATACTAACTTGGTACTTAAACAAATTTAATTACGTGACAAATGAACGGGTTAAAAACACGTAAAACACAAAACGGATGCGTATTGTGATTGTGGTTATAATGAGATCTTGTAAACAATTTTATGTTACAAAATAATCAAAATAAATGGTTTTAAATTTAACATTGCTCTTTCGGGATACTAATCCAAGATAGCCACCACCACAGCAGACCCTTACGTAAGTTTTACTCTATGATATTTCTATGTCAGTCAGTTTGGATAAAGCCGCTTATTTATGTACTGCATACATAAAATGTTTAACCTAAAGTATAGGGTATGCTTAATAATTTCGCATGAATATTTACGAGCGTGATAGAGCAAAGGATTGGCGTGCCAAACACGCAGTGGTTTTATCTGGCAAATATAAACACGTGTTAACTGTAAAAGTATAAACACTTTAGCCTTGATACGTAATATTGTACACGAATAAAAATTCCAGCTTGGAATGAGGTTTAGAAAAGATACTGTGTCAATTCGTAAAATATGCATCCGTCTCCCTAAACCCTAGTTAAAAAAAAAAATTACAATCTGTTTTTCACACTGTGGTTTGCAGAAAGGATTGTATTCTTACACTGTAATCCTACCCTTGTAATCCTTCACAATGAAGAGAAGGATGGTAATCCTTACTTTGTTATATCCTTTAATTTAAAGTTACATTTAAATTGAAGATGAGTTGTTATTTGTTGTTGAAGTATTCACTGAAATTGTAACTGCCACTTTCCTTTGAATGTGTTTTTCAAAGATTAGTTGAACTTAAACATGTTGAATTTATAACTTCCGAAAGTTAAATGCTTTTAGTCACCAAACAGGGACGATTTCATCTAGTATAGTAGGCCTAATAAGAGAACGGACTCAAGGAAGAGTGGTTTATCCGCAATAGAAGCGCTTTCTTTGCTAATAAATACCAGAAGTTCAGTTACTTTGGGAAAGTTATCAGACTTTGTATTGACGAGATTATTTGTCATTATGTCTACTTGTCTACACTTGTGAACAGTTTTTTTTATTTATTTGGATTTTACTTTAGTTTGTTTTGATGGTTATGTTTTTTTAAATTTTAAAATAGGCATATAGATAAATTTATTTTTTTAAACTAATTGTATAGTATCTAATAGAATCCAAGGCACAAATGGATACAATTAAATTCATTTACATACGTCGTGTGATTTCGTTCTGCGATTATGGAAGGCCGTTCTCAAACTGGTTCAAGGAACATGTGCCAAAGAAAGTCATAGATGGAAACAAGTCAAATTACGCTCTTCGTGTAATGGACACTAATACAAAATTTGTCGATCTCTAACCAATCAAATTTCAAAACCATCAATATTTATTTGCGTGAAGGGTAAATACATGAATGCTATAGAAGAATACAAGCCTTTAAACACAACAACAAACAATTGCTTAACGACCAGATACAGTTTCAATCCAACATATTGTACGATTCGGCGATAAGGATCTCTGACTCTCATAAAATGAACACTGGACTCAGTCCATCCAGTACGACTGTACAAAATACCCGAAGTACATGTCATAGTTTTATGTTATGTGTTGCGAGTTACATGTGTTAGTGTTTTATGTGATATGAACACTTTCATGTTTTTAACTAATCTGATGATGAAACATGTGTTTTGAAACGCGTCATAAATAAACGCAGAACGAAGTCGCGCGAAGGATAATTTAGTTTTATAATGGTTTTCATGTGTTATTTTTTAACATTTCGCTTTTTACCTAGATTTAATACATTACCCTCAAAATTTATGTACACAAATAATGCCAAATGTCAAAAAGAAAATTGTAAAACGAAGACGTGTAGTTTACCACTTCAACGAGATGTTCTTCCACGCATAGGCCTAATAAATTATGTTAAAAATTAAAATCCTGTCTCTCTGTCTGTTTGTGACGGCATCAACGGAGAACCGCTGAAAGTATAAAGCTGGAGTTTGAGCCATTATTAGACGCGGCATTTCTTCGTGAAGGTTTAGAAAAAATCAGCATTAAAAAAAGTCCATTCTTTTAAAAGTAGCAACGTCATTAGTGACCAAAGGCGATTATTTCGCCCTCATTTGGGCAAATTCTGCTTTGAAATTAAGACTGGTAGCACCCGTATTTAATTTCAGATACTCATTGGAACCAGCTCGCCGAGTTCTTGCACAAGGCCACTGAGCCTATTCTGTAGGTTACATAGTTTAGTAGTTATAACACAAAAAGTGTGCGTTTTCTTAAACTTGTAGTTTATCGACTTTTTAAACAAGTGTAACTTTTTAACGGTAGATTTTAAGAAAAGTCTGAGACCTTGGCGATTGAAATTTGAATCCTCTACATCTTTTATATTTGCCACTGTTCTTCGACACAACTTAAGGGTTCAAAAATGTAAACAAATTTTGATAGTTTTGCTTTATGGTATTTTTGGCAGTAACTTTCGAAAACAGTTATTTGTTCTTACATTTGCTAATATGGTTGACTTAACCTTATCTGAACTTCATACGTTGATAGTCAACCAGGATCAACTAGTTTTGCTTTAGGGCATTTTTGGTAGTAACTTTCGAAAACAGTTATTTGTTCTTAAATTTGCTAATATGGTTGACTTAACCTTATCTGAACTTCATACGTTGATAGTCAACCGAGATCAACTAGTTTTGCTTTAGGGCATTTTTGGTAGTAACTTTCGAAAACTGTTATTTGTTCTTAAATTTGCTAATATTGTTGACTTAACCTTATCTGAACTTCATACGTTGATAATAAACCAGGATTTGGTATTGCACTTGGACAAAGTCAAGGATATAGCTAGTACTTAAAACAAATTCATTGTTGGCCAAATATTTGAAAAAGGTTTACGAAGAATAAAAAGAATAAAAGCTTAAAAACATTTTTGTTGTATGAATTACATTGTATTACCATATCAACCAACTTATCAAATTTAGAATCAATTTGTTATTCTTCACAACCAACAGCTTTTTTAGATTTGGCTAGCAAAGTAAAAGTACAGTCTATACAAGCAAAATGTCGAAGAAAAGGTTTACAGTATCATAATTCAAATATCTGTTGTTACATATTTTAAATGAAATTAATGATTTGGATCAAAACTTAACACAATTTTAGATTAGGCCTATGTTAACCAGATACTAATTTGATTATCCTTCTTAATCAACAGTTATTTAGGTTAGCTAAAAGCAAAAACATACACAAATCAAGGAAGAAGGCTTACTGTATAATAATTTAAACACCTGATATTGCATATTATATTGTTTCCTTTATTTGTTTTTCAAAATTTGTTTGAAATGTTGACTATTAATTACATAAATATTAACAGTGAACATATAACGCTTGCCGTACTTTGAATTATTGTCGTGTCTATTTTGATCTCTTTCTTAAATTAGCAGTGTATATGACACCACGCAATCAAAATTGCAGTGTGTATACAATAATCGGTTTACACTGCCTTTGCAATGATTTGCCACAGGGATTAGAGAGAGAAGCTAGAAGAGGCGGGCCCCTTGTTAAAAAAAAAAAAGTTAGTATCACATTTTTATTTGACGCCGTAAATCCTAATATTTTGGATGGTGCTTGTCTATTTTGATACAAATTTCAGAATATATACATTAATCTGATTGTATTTGCTTCGCAACGGGGATTCATTACGAGCCCCTTGTA
>JAGFPH010001349.1:234507-271717 GCA_018207615.1 Philaenus spumarius
ACAAATTATTGTCAAAGAATTTACCATATTTCTTAGAAGTATGCTAAAAATGACTGCTTCAAAATTCAATTTTTAAAAACATTTTAACTTTAATAATTGTACAAGCTTTACAAGAAATGAGTGCTGCAATAATGTTTACGACATGGGATCTGGAAGATTAATCTGTTTGCTGGAGATTGTGGCAAGACGTGATTTTACGCTTGCCTGAAGCTGGACGTGATCTTAATTCAAATTAAGTTTATATGTAATAAATGTAAAGTGTTTACAAACTGTTTATACTATAAGTGGAGCTGAAAAAAAATTTAATGTAATATCCTCCCTTACTTTTACTTATTAAATAACGCAAAGGCAAGTATATTATTCAATAAATACATTATCCAACAAACAAGTCAAAAGAATGTGTTGTTACTATTGTGCTACTGAGTAGGATTAACAGCTTTGAACCAGAGTTCACGATACTCTTTCTATCTTTAGTAATACTTGAACCAATTTTCTCCTCTATTTGATGTTAGTAAATACATCAAATCGGTATGCCTAATACCAATTAGATACCTTATTTACTTGATTTACTATAAATCGTTCAGTATTTATATCAGTTTACTTAATTTGTTTTCCACAAAGAATATCAATCTGCATATTATTTAATAAAATAGAGGAAATCATGAAAGCCGAACGTTAGATAAGATAGTGCTATTAAACATGATGGCAAATATAGGCTAGACGCAGATGTAAGCGTGTAAACAGATGCAGAAATATATCCCACTGTGAATTCTGACATGACTGATACGATAGAACTCTCTAAATTTGTATAGCGAAGCTCCTTCAATTATGGTGAGAAGTGAACCACATAAAATATGGTTTAATAGCAACACGGTAAACCGTTAACAACATTTAATGTTTCGAATGTACCAAATACAAGATACGTTGAGTTGCCAGTTTTTAATATTATGTAAACAACATATGCCAAGTGTTATTAAATTACTGTCCATTCAGCATATGAAGATAAAGTAATCAACTTTAAAATTTGTAAATGATATTGCATATTATTTTTACAATTTTTTTAACATTATCCATATTTGATTAACCGATTGTTGACCTATTGCTCATGAATACATTCCGCATAAACATAATGGCTGGTGTTATAGAACTTGGAACTTGACAACACAGTGCATATTTAATTTGTTTATACCACACTCTTGGATTGATAAATATTTTAACATTTTTTCTTTAAAAATTCAGTACTTGTTGAAATAAAACTTAAATTTCTTGATTATGGATGCAAGAAATTGCCAGCACGTTTGGTAATTTTTTTATACAAATTACCGATAATTTGGGACTAAATCCTAACAATGACGGTATGATAAAACACTTAAAAAACAAAAAACATCCATTTTCAAATTCAATTTTTTTAAATCCGACCACTGCGGAAGAAGTGTATAAAGTAATTTCGGGAATAAATAATACAAACGCTATGGGTTGGGATGGTATTCCTACCAAAGTTTTGAAAGCTTCTTCCCAAATTATTTCAAAACCATTGTCTTTTCTTATCAATCAGAATTTTGAGAATGGTAGTTTTCCGGATAAACTTAAATATTCCCTAATAAAATCTATCTTTAAAAAAGGAGATGAATCTAACATTACAAATTACCGTCCTATAGCACTAATAACGGTTTTGTCTAAAATTTTTGAAATGACCTGCCTTATAATATTGGGGAAGCAAAAGCTGTCCTGTTTGCTGATGACACCACTTTAACGGTTTTTGGGAAGAATAGTAGGCCTATTAATCTAGAAAAGTCGGTTACTTCATCACTGATTATGGCAGAAAATTGGTTTTTATCAAATGGTCTAAAACTTAATAAAAATAAAACTCAGCTAATGCAGTTCAGTTGTAAACAATTAAAAGACAAAATTTCAATTAATCATTTAGAACCAAGTACAGGCTCGTCAAAATTTCTGGGAGTGGTAATTGATGAAAACATAAACTGGAAATCACATATTACCTTCATTTCAAATAAACTTAACTCAGCTTGTTTTGCACTACGCACTATTTCACGTATTTCCAAGCCGGATACAATTAAAACAGTATATTTTGCATATGTGTACTCTCACCTGAAATATGGTGTTGCTCTTTGGGGGAACTCGGTAGAGTCTGGAAACATTTTTTCTATTCAAAAGAGAATTATAAGAATAATTTGTAATTTAAAAGGTAGGCAATCTTGCAGAAATTCATTTTCGAAATTAAAATTTTTAACTCTTCCCTGTATATACATCCTGAATGTCCTGCTCTTTTTTAGAAGTAATTATATGGGTGTCGATCAGTACAAACATGGATATTCCATGAGACGGCAAATGCTTCAATACCCAGTACATAGATTAAAGTTGTTGGAGGACTGGGTGCGCTATTCTGGTCTCAAATTGTACAACAGGTTGCCAGACAATATAAAGGAAGTGCCTAGCATTAAAGCCTTTAAAAATAAACTTAAGGCCTTCTTAGTAAAGCGGGCATTTTACTCGGTGGAGGAGTACCTGGGGCTTTGAATGGATTTTATATGTAGTTGTTTTATTTTATGATTAATTTGAAATTGTTAATATAGTTATATATGTCTTATTTTTATTACTTGTGTCGTATGTGTATTATGTGTATATGTGTATTAATTTCTATTCTGTGTATATGTTTTATCATGATATGTGACAACTCAAATGTTCAATAAGAAATGTAACCAAATGAGGCTAATAAACCAAATACCAAATACCAAATACCAAATACCAAGTTTTAGTTTAACGAATTTTTCAAAATTTTCATATAATTTTAGAATAGAATAATAAAACACGAATGACTTAGAATAATCTTGGTTTAGTATCTTGGCTAAATACTAAAAGTTATGGCGTAAGAAGATAAAAAGGTTTAGTTGGTAAATGTGATGTATAGTTATTTCCATTTCTTCTAGTTCAAGGGATCTTAAGATAAGTTAGGTTTAGGATTGAAAAACTTAATTATTTTCTATATGATAAGGAGAGTTTTTTAAAGTTCTTGATTGATGTTCGTAAATGTTTGTCATTCGTTGAGATTTTTTTTTTTTTATTATTTGGGAGGAGAGATTTTTTTTAGTAGACGGTGTTCAGTCAAAGAATTAGCAGAACATTTTGAATTGTATTGTAGATTTATTTATTTTATGTTGTATTTCATAGATTCCACCTTTTTAGTGAATTTCAATAAAAATAATGAGCTATTGTAGTGACTCTTATGGTGATACCTAAAGTCGGGTGTAGTCAATGAGCATCGATCATGGTCTCCAGAAAAAGTTTTAGGGTGTCATTAAAAATTGTAAACATATAGTATAATGTAAACATATGTACATATGTGTTCGCATTGCAATGGTTGCATCTTAAGTTCGATTAGTACCACAAATTTGAAACACGTTGGTTTTCTAAGTTCGGACGAGGTCATTAGCCAAAAATCCAACAACCACAAGCACGTTCTTTGACTGGAATATTTTTTTTTTAGATTTTTTGTACTAGAAAGCAACTATTTTCGGTTTTGTTTTTTATACGACCCTAATGCTCGTCTGGTTCCCCCAAATCTATCAAAACGTAAAATACCATAACATTATGGTTTTACCGCAGGGACAGCTTCTGATCCGAGGCCGATGGCGTGTTTGTAGGAACAATGCGGTTCATAATCAAGACCAAGGTACAAACTTTCAAAGCGAGTTTTTCTGTTGCGACCGTAACAAAGCAACGCCTGAGCCGGGTCTGGAGGATGAGGAGCAAACAAATTATACTAATTCTCATATTCTGCACTTTCATGAGTAGACCAATTTCCCAAAGAGTTGGCAACCGTAAATCATAAAAACTTAATTTTGGAAATTCGCTCAACTCACTTCAGCGGTTCAGCTTCGTGAACAATTATTTATTTATGTAATGCTACTTTTTTTCTAGTGTAATCATGTGAACACTCTAAGGGTTGCTAGTTTTCCTTTAGTTGATGGACCCGAAAAACGGTGAGCCTATAGGGTTTCCTACATGTTTCATTGAGATCATTAATTGTTTCTATTTTTAGTTTTGTAAGATTAGTTTTAGAAATTTTGTTATGTAAATTTAAAGTTTACTATTGTATTGTCTCTATGAGAAAATATATATTTTCTTTTCAAAAATATATTCCTCAATTAATTTCCGGTAGAAACTCTATGAGAGATATAATTAAACGTATATTGCAACGAATATTCATTATCTCTTATAAGTAGTTCGAAACCAACATACTCGTCGATTAAAGGAAATAAAAGTTTATAAATTAACATATTAATATAATTAATTATGAACCTAAAAAGTTATAATAGAAAAAGATTCAACAAGAATGGTGCAAAACAAATTAAATAACTAAATGGGCAAACACACAGAAATAACATAAATCGACGAATTATTTGTTTCATTTATTTATGTTTCACGGACAAAACTAAATATTTATTATATCTCTACTAAAGTCAAAGGCATAAACTAACATATCATCATCATGATATCATATGATATGATCATGATAGCATTGTTGTGAATGAAATATGTTTTTAATAGTGCAAAATAAGCCATATAGCCATATTTAATTTTCAAGATATTTATTTAGTTATCCAATATCCATGCACAGTAACTTATGGCGTATTGTGTAATTACCTACATATTGTTGTTTGAGTTAATAACTAGGGTAATTAACACAGTAACTGTATTACGATGTATTAGAGGCAATAATAATGTTTGCTTTACAATCAGCTCAAACCTAAGAGATTTACATTAGTTGTGTCACATAAACTGATATAGGTAGTTAAGTTACACTAAACATTATAATTAGCAGATTTTACTAAGTATTTATATAATTTAAAGCAATAGATCTTTTGCATTGATTTAAACAATTATATTACTTGAATTTTAAAATAAAACTATACTATTTTAACTTATAGTTACATTGATATTAAATTACATCGATAATATAAAATATTTGATTAAGATTGTGATTGCATTTTACATGGTTGTTACCAACTGAATACAATTTCCTAAGAGTTTGTATTTTTCTATGTTTTGTTTCATTATTTCTAACTAACGTACACCATTGTAGAAGCAAGATTTATTCGTTTTTTAGTTACCTTTCTCTAAATTTTACTGAAATCCATTTTTTAAAGTCAAACACATTATGACGTTTAGGATAACCATTACTTTTCTGAAGAATGGCAGGATATAAAAGTTCTTATAATTTAAATTGTTATGTTATTTACTTATAGATTACACTTTATAATGGTGTAAATTGTTGTTATATACAGTACATGGTATTATAGGGGTACAAGCGGCGTCGCTTGCAGATATGAATAAATAAAAGAAGGAAATGTCCAGTAAATATTGAGAGTTTACTGGCTCAAACACTTAGAGTGAGTTTCTTTCACGTCTATGAGCACAATTTAACTAATAATATGTTCTACGTTTTTTAAGGACTCCAAAATATTTTACATCGAAGACGAAAATAACCGAAATAAAAATTTATTTTTCACACCTACATATATATATAATATAAAGGTTTAATCTCCTTTAAGAGTAAAATGTGACAAGTTTTACGTATCTAGCGTCATAGCTCATTCCTGGACTCTAGAACATTCTACAATAGTCTTGAACGTTCCGGAAAAGCAATTCCCTTCTATGGTCCAGAACCGTCTAGAAGATTCTATAACATTCTACAACCTTCTAGAACATTTTGTCTGAAATATTCTGGACTATTATGGGAACAATATGGAAGCTTCTAGAACACTCGGGCGTTTTAGCACTCTATTCCCAGCTGCTTCATCCATAAGAAGTCCATTCTTAAAGAGCGTGGCGATCTTTTGAGACCCATATATATCTGAACCCAACCTCTGCAGTTACAAAAAGGAAACCTTCTCTATAGACTGGTGTTGGAGGGCTGCCATACCATTTAACCCCCCACGGGTCTGCGAGGATGGGTTGCATAGTTTTAGCTGCAACCAAGCCAATACTACCAGTACCCGCTACTTTGTCCAAGTGCAAACACAAATCCTAAACGTATGCAGTTCAACCTACTTGTTTCCAACAAATTTGCATTTTTGACCCCTTAGAACGCGTCGGAGAAGTATGAAAGTTGTAGAGAATTAAATCGTCAAAAGGGTCTCACATTCTTCCTACAACCTACAGTTGAAAATATGCACATTGGTAAACCAAAATGTTTAAGAAAAACGCACACTTTTTGTGCTATAAATCCTAAATTATGCTACCTACAGAATCGGCTCAGTTGCAGTTTGAAAGATCTCGACGAGGTAAATCCAATAAGTATCTCAAATTCAATATAGGTGCTACCAGTTATAATCTGAAACGTGTCCAAAAGAGGGCGAAGTAGTCGTTTTTGTCACAACGTTTTAACAAATAGACATTGTCGAATGTGCACTTCTTCTAAACCTTCCGAAAAAATGCTGGTCGAATTGCTAAAACGTCAGCTTTATACGTTCAACCGTTATGTCGTCACAAATAGACAGACAGACACGATTTATTGTATGTATAGATATTGATTATTTCTCTGAACACATACAACAGCCATTCAGTAGTATTAAAGAACCAGTAAGTTATTACAGTAAAGCCTGTACTACGTAAAATGATAACCTTGCCTAGCTATTTTTGAATAAAGAAAATGAAAAACATTTTTTCCAAAAACACACGGACCAGAGACGTTTGTACTTTTTAGTTCCATAAAAATATGACGATACGTCGCTCTTGCCCGAGGCAAAGCTTAACATAAAAGTAGAAATATTATCAAAATCATTAAAAATGAAATATAGTTTTTTAGTTACATTTAAGTTAACAATTAAATAAACCAAAATACAAACTTCATCATTTTATAGTTTAGATTGTTTATACTTTCTACCTTTCTAGAAAACTACCCTTCAGCAAGAATAAATTTGCTATAAAATCATATCACCTTCTGACTTAATCTTCAAATATAATATACCCAGTTACTTAGTAAAGGACATTTACGTACTTTGTTACTCAACTGTAATGATGTGTTGAACAGAATTACTTTTCACTGAACAAATCTTGAACAACAAAGAACAATGCTTTAATACAAAGTTTGTGTAGTATGGTTAAAGATATTCCTCAACTTGACTTCACTTGAAGTCAATTTTAGAGTTCAGATTAATTTGCAATAGAAAGCATTAATGCATTTCTACCAGAGTTTAAAGTTTAATGCATACAAAACGTTACCGAACAACACATGTTAACCAAATATTCAAAGTGGAAATCTTTTGATTGGAAAACACATTTGTTATATTTTTGTTTCTGAAAACATTTTCACATTAA
Source organism: Philaenus spumarius (assembly GCA_018207615.1). Lineage (NCBI taxonomy): Eukaryota > Metazoa > Arthropoda > Insecta > Hemiptera > Aphrophoridae > Philaenus > Philaenus spumarius. The sequence goes on from JAGFPH010001349.1 coordinate 241,849, forward strand.
ATTACACCCTTTTCAATATTTGCAAAAATATTTGTTGGTACTTCGTACAACTGATTTTTATTTGATACTCTTAAAATTGTTGTTATAATGTCGTGTTTGGACATGTTTTTCTCATAATTTTATAATTACTATGTCAAAAAATTACAAATAAAAAGAGAACAATGATATAATCGCAACAATAAAAATGTTTTAGTGTTCTGGCTACTGTTGGGTTATTAGGTCTCTTGTGTTTGTGCTGCTGGAAAGTGCGCGTGCGAAGATAGAGGATCACCTAATATAATCATTCAGAGTCCATAGACCGCCTGCCACAATATAGTATTAAATTTATTATGCATTATTATTTCGTAACGATAATTTGTAAAAAATTATGTTTAGGCTTCTTGTGCTTTAACTGTTGTTTTGAAATGTATAACTGCGCAATGATACTAATAGTATAATAATGTGTATACAGTACAGCTCAGTAGGGTTTATTGTACGCAGGATACTTTTACAAGATGGTAAATCTTGTAGAATCACATTTATAAATATACAGATCTTTATAAATGCCATAATTAATTTTTTTTTCTTATTTATAAATTCCGACAAAGTTTGAGAATAAAATATACATCTTTAATAAACAAAACACACCAGATACAAATAAAAAAAAAATATAGAGTAAGATTATGTTTACTATAGGTTACTAATTAATGTTTAAATGCCTTTCACATGATCAGCTTATGCTTTAGAAACAATCGCTGTTCCAGATGTCATATCCATTAGCATGTATTAAAAATAACTTGTGAGAAGTCGTCACTTCTCGTACAGTAAAATGTATTCTCTTGATAACGGATGCATGCTACAGTGTCCTCAATCCTAGAATGCGTCGCGAGAGAGAGCTCACACTTTGTTTGTTGTGTTTCTTCAGCAGTAAAACTCCAATAGACCTACTCTGTTGCTTTACTGGTACACACTTTCGTTTCCTTTAAAGGTGTAAATATGATATATTTCGAGAACTTCTAGAATAGGCATAATCTAATACAGTAATATAAATTAATTATGTATTCGAAAAACTGTTATTCAAATTGCCCATCACTAATCAGTCAATCTTATGATCTAGTGTGTCAATTAATTCAATAATTACGATTATTGTAGCTTATTCGAGTTGTTTTAAATTACATATATATATTTAATAGCTTTCACCAACCTGGCGACAAAAAATACAATGTAAAAAGAATACACACTTTAAAACTTTAAGTATAATTAAGACAAGATAGTATTACCTAGAGGACCAACAAAGAAACCATTATCGCACCAAAACAATGCCAAACAACCTCAAAATGACCTTCCTGCTGTTCAGTGAGGAATTACTTACCTTCCAGATAAGGAATTTATGCATTGAACGATGTGTTTTTCTTTGTATAATACTATTCTGCAAAAAGTCACTTCCGTCAAATTGACAGTCGTTGCTGTTGACTGACTAAGTGCTCTAAGAAAGGATTTGACAAAATATTGATTTTAAGGATTGAAAATTTCTCTACAACATAATTATAAAACAGCTGATTTGAATCTAAAACTTATCAGGTGTGGCCTGTTGTGAACTAACAATCGTTTCTTGAATGCCATAGCATTCTTGAATACATTCATTACCATAGCAACCAAGTTGGCAAATTTGGAATCAGGTAATTATTCTTCAAAACTATTAGTTTTTTTAGGTTAGGTAATAGGAAACACAAACAACGACAAAGGCTTACTACATAATAAAATTCCATCCATCACTTATCACTATTCAAATTATTCTTTACCAGGCCTATTGAACCAGTTTGAAAATACAGCTTTTCTGTATCACACTTTGGTCATATTTTATAACTTGACAATTGAATCTCTTCTATACAAAAATTTAAAAAAATCTATCATAATCAATCTTTATTCCCGTGAAAAAACATAGTATTCAATAATCTGTTTGCATTTCCTTCGCCGCGAGGGTTAATGAGCGAAGCGAGCAGGGGCGGGGACCTTTAGTATTGTATAAAATCTTGAATGTCATATATTTTATGCAAACTTGACTTTACATTTGTCATGAGCAATCTGAGCATTTACTTAAGAAATAAATATTCTTTGAACAAGTCATCTACGTTGTTTAAATTGTGATTCATTTGACTTTTCTGCATAAAATATTCCCGTACATTCATTTGTGACCTACATATATAAATTATACGTTTATAACTGTTCGAATTTTAAATTATATATTTGCGATCAAAATTTTTGTTTATATTATAACACTTGTGTTTTTTATATTAATAATATGACGGTTTAAGTACGGACGGTTGTTCAAATCTTATTACAAAAACTATTTGTATAAACATTTTATTTATTCTTTTCTACTGAATGATTTTAGGACAATAATGATTCAATGACGCAGCTGAACTGGGCATGAGATGAGCGAATTTCTAAAATTAAGTTTATATGTTTTAGAGTTTCAACCGTTGGGAAATTTTTCTACTCACTATTGCACTGAATAGCTGAATGCGTTTAAGAAATATATTGGTAGAATTTGTCTGCACCTCAGCCTCCAGGACCAGTTCTCGCGCTTTGTGAGTTTGCACATAGACCTTGCGGGTTCGGATTGCGGACTGCTTCGCTTCGTTTAGAGCGGACAAACTCGCGAAACTGCCATAACGGTCAAATCTCGTACGTTTACTCAAATGAAGCGGGTACATTTATGGTATTTTAATTGATTCGTAAACCCCCTACTTCCTGTAAAAAAGAGCTTTCGAATGTTGATTGTTTTCATAACGAACTCCGCTAGTGAGTACATATTTTAGACCAAATTGGAGTAAATTGCGGTCGTTAGAGTGCTAATACATTAATACATATTTGTAAGTACATAAATACATATGTGTAAGTTAGGTTTTTGGTTCGAGGGAATTTATTTAAAAAAGACAATTCTATTCGTTATACTTAACTTTATTTACTTTAAAACAATTATAACAAATAACGTACGATACTCATATACACTCTTGTGCACGGAGAGAAGCCTCGTCTAACTCTGACAAAACAAAGCTTGTCTCTTCACACAATAGAAATGCTGACTAAACTAACAACCATACAACAGTAATCATTATTACAGTAAAGTGTACAATAATTCTTTACATAACTTGTATATATATTTAGTTTTTAATTGCAGTGAGCTCGATCTATGCTCATTTACCACTCCCGAACATAGTGTCATCTTAAGAGTCGTTGCAATATCCCATCTTTCTTAAGGAAATTCGCTAATAATAATCCTCTCTTTAGCAAGAAGATTATACATTGAACACATTACGTCATTATTGCTGGTTTGCTTCACATACATAATACTGTACTTTAATTCAACCTACATGGATTTAAAACCCTCTATTTGAGTAATTTATCATCCTTTCAAACATTTTGAACAAAGTCTTTTACAAATCAGCTGTTATATAATGACTACATAGTAACTAAAAAAAAATTTCATTAATACATCAGACATAGAGTATATTGATTGAAGGTACGATGGTGAGGTATATAATCATATACACCCATTACTAATCATTAGTACGTCGTATACACCAAGTCACGTTCTTGTGATATAGTACTAGCTTTCTATCCGTACTTCGCAACGGTAAAGACTTTTGAAAATTTATTACTTAGGTTTTATTCAAGCCTAACTGTATCGTGAAGTTATTTACATTATAATATTGCCACACACATACAAATGTGTATAGCTTACACGCATTTTTTATTATGTTCTGCACACACGTAAAACATTTAACCTCATTTGATAATTAATTACATTAAAACATTTCTCATTTTGTCCTTTTATTACTTAATAAATATTTTATCACTGAAAAAAATCAGAAAGTTCATAAAACGAACACACGAAGTGAGATTTTACTAACAATAAATCAGATGTTAGTTGTACTGAACATACAAAATTAATATAAAACTTACCACAAAGGTTTAAAGTCACATACGTTTTGATTTATTTACCACATTTAAAGTAATTAAATGACACATTTAACATTATTGCGGAGTTTGGGAAGGTTAAAGTTTCAAATTGATATATATTTTATGAGCGTACGTTGAATGGTTTTCTCAACTAAGGGAAAGCTTTTAGAAAAAAATTCTTCCTAAGGAACAAATAAAATAAGGAATTTGTAGAACTTTATAACTTTTTTTTGTTAAAAAACTAAAAATAATTGAATGAAACATTTTATACTTTTGGTGAGTATCGGAACGTTTGCGCTTCAAATTTGTGGATTTATTTTTCATTCAAAATACATTCTATCTTATGTTACTCAGATAATGGATAGTGTAGATTTTTATTAGTATAAAATTGTTTAAATAGGTTCAGTAGTTCTACAGATTACATCTTTCTAGTTAAGAAAACAATTTTACATGTTTATAACATTATCACAGATATAGATTACATAATAGTAGTCCCTATTTTATAATTTGGTCTAGTAGTAGGAACAAAGTTTCTTTAAAAATAACTATGCTGTCCCAAATGTATTAAATTTTTGTTAATGGCGAAACCCAATTTCAGGACGAACTAGTTTGTCATAAAGCTCTTTCGATAAATTAGTTTAGAATGATTGAGTTTATAACTAGTTTAGAATGCGATAAATCACAGAACTGGTATTTTTCACTGGCATTTCAAAATCACCGATGTGTCTGTGATCGTAAAACCTGACAGGGGCATCCGAGAATCTAGAAGGTTTTAATTACCGTACAGTTACGCCCGTAGTTTGTCGCCTGCGAACTCACTCGCTTTTGAACCCTTCTAATGATTTGCCAGCTGATTGCTTTCGTTCTCTGTCTACGTCATTAAGTCAGATCTACATTATATGTACAAGGTTTTAATTCGTCAATTTATATTTAACTTTTTTTTTATTCTCTTTTACATTCATTTATCCTGTAATGATACCAAAATTTGTTTTATTAATAATCAGTTAGTACATCATATCAGGGATCATCTCCTAAGTCATCAGTCCATGCTACCATTCATAGTAAACAAAATTTAAAAAGCCTATTATACTCATGTCCCATTCCAAACATTAGCAATACAGGAAAATAATGTTGTAAAATCATATAGGCTTCAGTGTATACTAACAAACAAATTGTGAGAGGAAAGACGATGGAAAAGGCTGGGAAAGGAGACGAGGAAACATGGCAAGAGGGAAGAAGAAGAACGTATAGATAATCAGTGCCTATATTTCAAAGGCAGCAATTGATTACAGAAAAATCTTATTTATTTAGTATCGTTTCTTATTTTATGTTAGAAACGAAGTTAGAACAAGTATATAAACCAAAATAAAGCAAGATATAAATGAGTTGTTACAATAATTCACAATATCACTTACATTGCAAATAAGAAACACCTTCATATAATTACTGTGGTGAGTCACTTATTAGTCTTAAGTCTAGATTAAGAAGACACAATACAAATTTTGTTATTTCTTTGAATTACGATAATATTTTTAAATATTACCAACAGCTAGCCGGCAACTAAAAATCTATTATAAAGCTTAAATCCAATACTTTGATAAAAGCATTCTATTTGTAAATATATAATACTCAATTATTTTGTTACCAATCAATAAACAGTTGTAAAAACCATTTCACAGAGTAGCTCTGCTCTATTTTTATTTATAAATCGACGTTAAAAACGAGGAAATTCGTACGATAAACAAAACTCATCGTAATAATCATTTTCATCAATTATAAAAGGGGTTTATACAATTATTTAACATATTTATAGTTTGATTGAAAATATTCTTGCTTCTCAAACCAAACAACAACAAAATATTTCCATAATAATTGTGTCTTGCGGTAACGTTCAAATAAACCAAGTACTACTTATTTTATATGTTGGGTTAAATATTTATTTTGCAACCTAATTTTATATTATTTAATTGTAACAGATGTAACAATTTAATATAATTTTGAATCGTATTCACTATGTCACTGATATTATTTTCTATATTTTTTGCGTAAGTAATGAAGCTAATACGCTGCGTAGTATATAATCAAAAGGAAAAGGTAGTTTAAATCAGTGTTTATCAATGATGTCAGAAAATCTCAGTGACAGTGTCCACCGATACCACAGATGAAATAATACTTCAATCATTATTCTCCGGTAACATACAACACTAATAAAATCATCCTGAGAAGATTTTTCCAGAAAAGTATGTCATCACGTACAAAAAACGTGCATTACACAAAAAGTAAAGAAACTGAATTTCTTTCAATACACAATATTAGCTGCTGTCGTGCATGGGGAAACCTTGAGAAAAATAAGAAACTATTTACAAGTTGTTCTATGAACTCTTTGGTTTTTACTAATTTGAGGTCTCACATAAAATCATTCATGTACTGTATTCAGCCAGTCGCAGTCTCATTTGAGATCTGCATGTTATGAGATAAGATTGAATTTGGTTGTTGTAAGAAAACTGCAATAGACTTACGGACTTTTATTTCTACTACAAATATTATTCCCCCATACTTTTTCACTAAATAATATTTTTTAACTGTGCAAACAACAAAAGGTATCAAAAATGTAATTGTTTAAAAATAAATGTCACCCTATAATAGATAGATATATTTTTGTAAATATTTTTTTTCGATTTTCTATACTTTTAGTGTTTTAATTTATCTTTAACGGTTTAGCTAACGTATCAACAATCACTGCTCAGTTTCATCACGTAAAGCCATTCTATAAAACATCTGAAACCAACCAAATTGAAATAGTAAACACATTAATAAAATCGAATTAATGCCTTATGAATCAAATAATTATTAACCTAGTGATTAATTTCCCTCTTTTTAACATAGTACAGCATATATACACGTATCATAGAAACATTTCTCACAAATAAGCATTGAAAACCTTGCGGAGATATTCTTATCTGAATATGCAGCTACATTATGCAGGCGTCAAAACATAAATCTAAAGAAAACATCAGCAGTTTTTCATGGAAATGTAGGCTTCTGTATGTAAATTATAAACATAGTTTGCAGTGTGCGGTGAATACAAAATCAATGTAAGACCAGACAGATAAATATTTATCCAAAGTTTAGTGTATACAATTTTATAGAGGCATGCATTTTTGCATGCCACATTATATTGTTAAGATAAAACTGACATTTTGATCAACAAATTTGGTGTTTGTGAAACTTAACTTTAGAATTAAGGTTAAGAGAGTTAATACCATAGTAATTATTGTGTACACGTAGGAAAACACATCTTTATGTGTATAAATATTGTTGAAGGCCTAAATGTTTAGTTCTTTTGAAATCAGTGGCTTTCAGTCAAAACTGTTAAAAGAGGCAATGTGTTAAAAAGGTTTTTTATCGTGTAAGACTAACAGTTTTGAACCTAGATTTAAATTACATGTCTCAGTATTTTGTATATAAAAAAACTGTGTTGTGTAACCTCAACTAACCTATATTATTTAATCGGTTTTTTGGATTCAAACAGGAACCGAAGTATACTTCAATTATATACTAGTTCACATTTTCAGGATTAGCTGTTTTATAAAATAATGTATTAAATTAAATTTTAATGCGTATATTTGTTCCTGAGATAATTATTGCCAACTAGTGGTCCCAAAAGGGTTCAACTTGTTCCTTTTTTGGTACAGAATCAGAATAATAATGAATATGTTGAGTTTGTCATTTGAGAAAGGGGTTCTCTTGAATAATAAAAAAAAACCTACATTGAATTTGTGAATGGCTTGGGAAAATTACGTAAAAAGAAGATGTTTTACAATCGGTTTAAAAAAAATATTATAGCTTTACTATTTTATATAATTACATAACTAAAACTTGAAATACTTTTCAGCATTGACAAATACTTGAAATGATTTATATGTATTATTTTAATAATGTATTACGTTTTTAGCATAGCTTTCTACAGAATATAATATACAGGTGTCTCGCAAATATTCAACCAAACTTTACCATGTTATTCGGCAGGTCACAAGTAACAAATTATACAAAATAATTATAGGCATTATCTTGTTTAGTTTAGAAATTGTCTGTCTGTATGTGTTTTTTGGAATAAACTATTATCTCAAGAACGGTTTATGATAAATTCACGAAACTTATCAAAATGTATCACATTGTTTTACACAAATGTGCAATAATTATCAGTTTTTCTTCTACATTTTCAAAGTTTAATATAAAAACAAAAACTAAAGATTTTACGAGAAATGGTTGCATAACTAAGATTATGTGTACACAACAATCTTATTTGCAAACTTTATCGAGATGATATGACTAATTTCAACTTACAAAACCTAATAAGCAACTATTTGGTTATTATACCAACCAAATCCTGATTAATTAATCTCTATATTAATTAAATAAGATGGTTTAGCTTAAAAAGAGAAAATGTTCCAAAACAGAAATATTAGTTAAACAATACCTAACTTTATATTTAATATTCTAAAAACCTTTATTTGGGCAATGTTGGCTCTTTGTTATACATTCAACAAGGTTATCACATGTTGTACCCATAAACTAAGCACACTATAATAGTACTGTACATGGAAAATGGCTAGTTATATTAAATAATAACTAATAGTCTTATGATAACTACCGTTAATCGTTTTAAACTATAAAACTGCGAGAAATTAAACTACCAGTTTCAGTAAACCTTACCATAAGTTAACAGTATTTAATAATACACTAAACTTGTAATCGTTGGGCGTTAGAACACGCAATAAATTGTTTTAGACATAAAATTATCCAAAATAAGTAAGAATTTATCATTAAAATTATAAAGATAAACCAGCAAACCGACCAAACCATCCACAACTCTTCCGACCACCAATTTAACAATCAACTGGCCTTAACCATACCAATAAACAAAACCGATTTCAAAAATGAAAAAAATAAAACATAATAAAACAAACAGACATTTCAAACGGATACAACATCAATATCATATATCAAATAATAATAATACAAAATAAAATAAATCAACCAACTGAGGATAGAGTAAAATACATTGAAATAGTTTACCATGGTTTGTTGGACAACGTCGAAGCGATAATTTTCAAAACACAAATCTATACACTTACGAATAGGACGACAAATACTTGCTATTAGGTCAAGTCAAGCAGTGGGCATACTTATAAAACAGAAATATCCCTATGAATATAGCGGCATTTATAAAATCACCTTTGACGACTGCAACAAGCAATTTATATTATAAACTGGAAGATTCTTGAAAACAAGATTTAAAGAACACATCCCAAATAAACATTTCGGGAAATATTATATGAGACCCAGTTAATAGTTGTGTTCTAAGTATGTTATTTGTAAATGTGAGTAGTGTATATGTTTCATTTCGTACCAATCGAAGAGCATTAATGCCTGATAAATAGGTGGAACGGAGTAACCTTTCAGAAAAAGTTAAAACTGTCATGAATCTAAATCATTGGTTATATGGGTTTAATCCAAAAATAATTATGGAAGTATCACCAAGTACATTAATTTAACACAATTTACAAAATTAGGAAGGGCATTGTCCCTTTCATCGGTATGTGACGATCCTAAACCCATATAGCTATGAGTTTAAGCCTTTAAATTTTCCACTGCAAATTTTATTTTGTCGATTTCTCCTTCTTTTACGATCAGCTTCCATTAAACTTCTGGTTTATATTAGTACTTGTGTAAACCAACGAAGAAGAAGAAATCAGAAACGTAAAGCGTCTCACTTAAAGTGCATATAGCAAGTTCTTATATTTTACCTCATCAAAATGTGCTCGATGCACGTAAAGAAGTTTTCACTTCAGAAAGGACTGTTTAAGTAAGAAATAAGTTGCTAGGTAAGTCATTTTATTAGGGTACGTTATACGGTCTCTTAATACATTTCGATTCCATTGTTGGTATGACTGATATAACTATAACGTTGTAGTAACTTACTGAATGTTGAGATGTTATTTATTTGTATCCAGTTCTAACACTAGTAGGTATAATTTACAATAAATAAAAACTTTTAAAACTTCCATGGAATCATACAAGTGTTGTATTGTGTGTGTTTAACATATTTATTGCGTCTGTATACTCTTCAAAATATTAAATTAACCATTTTAGAGAATATATTTGGGAAGTTAATAATGATACAAAAGGCTATTTCGCTCATATTACAAAATGTTCTAGAAAGATAAAGTAATGTTTAACTGAAATCCTGGACTTGTGTGTTACTAACCCTCTATCCTGTGACAACCTTACTTTATGAACTAATCTCTTTACTTCCAGACATCATCCAGACTTCTACAACAGTTCCATGTTTCGCACTTAACAAGTCTGTAGAGACGTTTTGAAGGCAATCCCTCAGCTCCAACTACACTTCTAGCTTAAAGTCTTCCCTGGAGAAATAAATCGTACAAAAAATTGTGTTGTAATCTTATCATGAACAATTTTTGCAAAGTAAATATTGTTTAATCTACAGCGTGTCTAGAAATCACTGTCCCAAATTTCACTAGACAGTTTCAATCAACATAAGACCAATGATTATATTTTTAACTAAATGTAATTTGGTTATTTTACTCAACACTTAATATCTTTGGAGATAGAAAAGCTATTGAGCTTAAATTTGGTGTACATATTTTTAACGTAACCTTTTACCCATATGCAAACCCTCAGAACGTTATTTTGTTTATTTTAAAAATTCTGGCCATTTAAGAATGTTAATGTCAAGTATCTCTAAAACCACAAACTTTACAAAATATTTTAGTAAATAAAAAAGTGAAATTTTTAAGACAACCAAAACTTTTTTTATTTTTTCCGTACCTTAAACAATAAATAAGAAAATTATTTCTTTGCAGTTGCCTGTAGTACACAAACTTACTGTAGAGTAAAGACTTACATTTTTACTGGTGAGCATTACTTGCACTTCTTGAAAACTGATCCCAGCTTTACTGGAGAACTTCCCACTCAATGAGCGTTTAAATTCATGGTTCATGATTAATCGGCAACCAGACCAATTTAGTGTGGATGATAGAATCATATTGGTAATCTAACAAAACAAAAATGGCTTGACCGAAGTGGCCCAGTGCGGTGCCCTGCAAGGTCACCTAACATTAACACCTTGATGCTGTGGAGAACCTTTAAAAGAGCATAGTGTATTCATCTCCAGTAGCTTCAATTCAAGATCTCAGACAACGCACTGATAATCTACTGAGAGTATTAGGCAAATGCCTGAAGTTTTCCAAATCGGATGCATGTGTGCTAAACAGATTTGACAATTGCTTGAATTTGTGTATAAATAGCACTGCTAGTTTTGAATTGTACTAATGTTGTTTCTGTATTGTTATTGACAACTACAAAGAAATTATGTTTTTAGCCAATAACTCGGTTATCTTCTAAGATACGGAAAAAATAAAAAACCTAAACAATTTATTAAAAAATGTTCATTTTGTGTGTCGTAAATTATAAATTTTAAATAGCTGCCATTTTTTAAGTATAAAAAAGTCTTCTGGTTTTTGTACAAGGGTAAACGATTAGGTTAATTACCATGTACACGAAATTAAAGCTCAATATATTTTTTATTACCAAAGATATAATGTTTAGTAACAAAAATAAAATGGCGGATAATTCTAAAACGAAGCATTTTCGGACTTACTTTCATTTTGCAACTTTTTTAACATTTTTAGCTATAGAATATCATGGTGAAATTTGGGACACCTGTACATTATCGAAGTATAATATTTCTTTGTTGATGTGGCAGGATGTGATCACTTCTTTCTGATCAAAAATTATACTACAGCTTGATCAACTGTTCTTGACACTTGAGGTTTACGTATCGTTATGACTTGATGCTATTTGTTTGTTTGTTTGTTTTTTCACCTTTTATTTGGGCGCAGTCGAGGCTATGAAGCCCCTTCTACTACGCTATCAAAGCGTAGTAGACCCATGCGAGAGGTATAGTCATGTGCAAAGCTTTCTTTATCACTGTACTGAGTGCTGTAAGGGAGGAACAGAAACACGTCATTTATGGTGGGGGTAAACTCAAGGTTTTCGCGCGACATCCCAAGTTCCATGTACAAGTGATACAACTCAAAAAAAAAAAAAAAAAATGAATTTCTGGTAGTTTTAAGTCCTAAGTTCCCAACTCGTTTAGTTCACCAACCTTGCAGCTATACGCAAATGCAAACCTATTATTGAATACTCTGATATTTTCACGTAAATTTCCATCGATTAAGACAAATGAACAAATGATGCATGCGCATTACGGCCAGAGTTTTAAGTGAATGACACGAATCTGTCTATACACTGTAATAATCTCTCTACAGTTCTTTGCAAATAGGTATACTAGGGTTTAAAATCAACACTACCTCTATCTGTGGTTGATAAAACTACTATTGACTTGTGTGTAAATCATATAATTTATTAAGGGCGAGAGCAAAATTACCTTATTTCATCAAATACGCTTAGGCCTACCTCAGTTGTTAGACATTGTTTCCTTGTGTGAGGATGACTTTATTTTGTTGCTGTGTGCAGTCAGACTGAAATATCTTAAGACTTTTAGTTCTTAAATATCAGTGACTGGAAAGATGATTATTTAAATGTAAATAGTTGGAATTGTTGTAAGAAAAGTCTGTAAAGTTTGTTGAAATCACCATTATAATTTAGTTTTAATATATAATTGAGGAGCAAACTTTCAAAACGTTGGTTTGTCCCAGTTATATAAAATTTAGAAATATAAAAAGAACCGGAAAACACGTTTACTTGAATTGAAAATCATACATTTGTTGTATCTGAGTATGCATTAAATGTAATGGTAATGGTTCTGGAGGAACCATATTTGCAATAAGGTCGTGTAAATAAACAAAATGTGTAAAATAATGTCCTGTTTCAATATATTTAGGTAAAGCCTTTAAAGAGTTCCATTCTACTGCGGAAAATCTCAAAAAACTTAAACTTCACGTCAAAAAAAGTAATTCCGGTAATTGATTTTTTGCTCACAAACTCGTCTGAGCGACAAAGAAAACCAAAGTGTGTATCAAATCGGACGTAAAATCCTGCTTTTAGAGTGCGAACACATAAATATACATTTTAATGACACCCCAAAACGAGTTCTGGGTACCATGATCGGTACTATTTGACCACCTTAGTTCTCACCACACAGGTTGTATGAAAATGAAACGTAAAACATAAGTAAGTTATGTCTGCGATTTATTACAGGCAAAACTACAATTTTCAGGGAATTGTACAAGTTTGTCTGTTTAAAATGTAGCACAAAATTTAGTAATAAAAAATAAAATGTATGTAGACAACAACAAGAAATACAAAATATTATCAAAATAGTGATGTATATAATATAGAAAAAATAGTAGTTAAAGAGGTAACTATATTATGTAATCAACAGCATTAATAAGTTTCGTAAGAAACTATATAAACAGCAACTAAAATGTGCACGTTTCCTGTTCTAGACAATCACAATAAGCTTGAGGTTCTGCAGTCACAGTGAGAGTTTTGAAAGTAAGTTTTCTCACCACTCGAACAGTTTGTCTGGTCCAAACAAGGGTTTCAGTATTTTTTTTTTTACATAATTTGTTCAACAATATTACATTTTACAACAATGACCAACATCAACTTCAAAAATCATCAATAACTTTCAAATTAATTCAGACAATATATAAATACAATGAGCAACACTACACAACTGTTTTGATTGTATAGCAGTACTTATCACTTATGATCGAATGCAAAAAATAATACAAAGTCTTTCTGATTAAACTACTCATTTTATGAATAGATTTTAAACGGGAAGAAACTCTTTTCATTTGTTGTAATTTAGTGAGTAGATAGATGGTGCTGCTATATCTAACTTCATTTTGTATAACAAAACACGTTTTGAATGGTTTTCCTCCATTACTAAAATAATTTAGATTTTTTTTATTTATAGGCCTACTAAACGCAATATTGTAATTGTTGTTTACATTTTATTTTGTACTATACAGTACTTATTTATCGTTTGTTTAGTGACTTAGAACCAATAGTATTGTCCAAACACGTCATGTTAATTAATTTATTTCTGACAACTTGTGTTTAATAGATACATAATGCATTATTATTACTGATTATTGTACACTCTCATGTTAGTTACATAAGGTCATTATCAAAAGTGAACTTACTGCTTATAGAATAAATTAAATTCTTCCCAGGCAATTCTTTTAAAACATTAACAAATTCGAAGTCCATCTATTCTTTCTAACTTCTTCTATTCGTTCTGTAATTCTACAATTTACAGGAATCTAGGTTAGTTTAACCTCGTTGATTTGTGTTAATCAGTAAGTATTCACTCTTAGATATTTATCACCACTGTGGAAGACACTTAAGTTGCTTGGAGTCTACACGGTACCACTGGTTGTATAAACATATACAATGCTTACTGTACTTAGACAAATCGCCTTTAAAATGTAATAAAAATAACACATACAGTTTCTTGAAGCAGCAATGCATATCTGTCAAATAAATACATATAACTTGATGCAATTTTAAGATCTTTAAAAACGAGCTTTTAAAACCCACAAGTAAAGGTTTTTTTATTTTACGTTGAATAATGTTTTTATTGAACATTGTATTACTATATGAGTTTATTTAATTTAAGTAGCTTCCTGGATGCTATACAGGCGAGTGGGTTGGAATGTATAGGGAGGGCCAGAACATCACTATACCAACAACAGCATTATCTAACTCTAGAACTAACCAACTGCAGTTATTTGTCTGATGAAATAGACACTATCACCATCTGATGGATACAATTAAAGCAAGTACGGAGCTGCTTGACCTAAACTACAATCCGTGGTTGCAGGAGCATAATTTCACTTGCTCTTTATTAAAACTACTAGAATATGGGACTATTTTTCATTTTGTTGCCAAATGCCCTATGGTGATGCATACTAGAAGTAGTATATTTAAATCTGTTTTAGATAGAGAGTTTCTAAATCTCGTAAGTGGGAAAGATTGACGTTCTTTAGGGGATTTAAAAATACATGGAATGTCCGGGTGGAACTAATAAACCAGTGAAACGATTTTAAAATCTAGACGATGGCTTAATTTTATTCCTTTTTTTTAATGTTTATATTACGAAACAGTTGTTTATGTGTACTGTTAAGTAAAGTTAAGTATCCTGTTTTTATTTCATGTTGCCTTATCTTGTTATTTAGAATTTAGTAGTAGTACCTGGTTGACGGTCTATTGTAAAATCAATATTCGTTATGTTTATTTTATAATTATTATTACCATGCCTTAATGCAATCATTTTTCATTTCATTTCATAAAGTAGGTTAAATTATAAAAATTATTACATTAATTAATTGGCTAGAAACTACGAGTATACAGTGCATATGTATTACAATTTACTAAAGTAAAATAGTTTATTTTGTCAAACGATACAATGCAGGATGGTCGATCATGAATAAATCAGATGACACGACACGAATTTAGAGGCAAATAAGGGAAGGATGTTTAAAGGAGGGTTGAACAACGTGTTTGGTTTTATGTCAGTTGTAATATTTAGATGAGTGTAATACGCAGAGTCGTTTATAACATTTCTACCCTTCAAACATCCGAGCACGGGAATTGTGAGATTTAATAAAAAATATTTCTATGAATACGATTATAAACGTTTTAGTAAAATACTCTTTATTATTACGATAATTTTACTTGTAATTTTTTCAGCTAATCTGTATTTCTGCTGTACTCCTGTCTGAAAACAGGTGTGTAGTAATAAATGTTTAAAGGAAGAAAAGTAGTTAATAGTTTAAAATATGAAAAACAGTGTAACATAAAGGTATATACATAGGATTATTTAAAAGTATGGAGACACCTCTCTAACTGATAAGTGAGTCGGTAGAGAAAAGCTAAATTCATAAAATGTTTATAAGGCATACAAATTTACTTTTGGTCCTTAAGTCTTATCAGTGGTTGACTAGTTTCCACAGTAATATCAGTATCTTGCTCTCTTGCCAGTGTTAACCTGAGTAACACATTTCTTCTACTTTACCGTAGAGTTAAGTAAACATTATCGTGTTAATGTTGCGTAGCTAGAGTGATCGAATACGATGTTACAATTAAGTGACAAATGTATTCAATTATTCGTTTTCCGATCGATACCCTACATCAAGATCTGCTGTTGAAGACAAATTTAACGTTTTAAATAAACAGACTCTGTTAAATGTTCGTCCAAGAACAAGAACCAAGATCTTGGAAGACCAAGATCAGCAACATTCGAGGAACATTGTATTTCAGTTTTGCAGTCTGTCGTTGAAAAAAAAAACATATGTCAACTAGACAATCATGTATTATAAACAGTTATAGATTTCTCAAACATCCGTGTGTAAGATTTTAGATCAACATAAATAAAAATTATGCACAATTCACCTTGTTTACGAGTTGAACGAAGGTGACTATGAAGGGTCACACAATAGGGGTCTACATTTAAACATTTTGAGCAGCCTCCAAAATTTCCAATACATAAACCAGAAAATTTGTATTTGATGAATTTGACTTTTTTCGCCCACTCAATAAGCAGTTAGAGGGTTATCTCCAGTCTTTTAATATAATATATTAAATAAAATGAAATATATGTTTTTAGGTTGAACTGACTATGAAAATATTAAAAATACAGTAAATATGCTTGATATTTTGCTATAAGTCTTTACTTTGTGCAAAGTAGACTAACAATTAATTAATACAGGGAAGAGAACAGAAGCAACAAGTCAATACCAATACCTTGAATCAAACTTTTGAATTTTATAGAATAAAATCCTTTCCCTGCTGAGTTATAATCGTTCATTTCTTTTCAAGTATCTACTATATGTGTTATTGTTAGATTCTGAACTTCAATTATATAAAGTATTCAATTCAATAACGTCAATATTATTTAGAGGTGATACATGTGATACGATACATGTCTACCTGGATATTTTCAATGAGTTATAAAATATGTGAATATCATATTCCGATGTTTACAGGTTGATACAATTATTATTAAAATCAACTACATGCCAGTAACTTTATAACTTGTGTAAGAGCCGAAAGTTGGCAGGTTTAAAGTTTCTTATTTTTGTTTACATAATACTCTTACATTTTTGGAGACGGTTGAAGTAAAATTAACCAAGATCAGCTGCAGTTTTATATAGAATTCCATTAGAGAAAATGTAATCCTCTCCTGATGTGTAATAGCGAATTGAGCTACATCTTAAGCTATCCTACTTCTTTGGTTTGAACTTCTTCTGGGACACCCTTCATCCCACTCAGGAACGCAAGGGTGGTAAGTTCTCTCCGAGGCATTCCGACTCCGCTTGGGAACGGGGGCGAGTTTAGCTCAATTTGGGAATCCTCATCTGCTTCAGGTACTGGTATGTGATGGGCTTCCTCTGAGGCATGCACTCTGATAGAGTGTATGTTGTGCTAACTCCGAGACCTCCCTCATTCTTTACGGGTACGGGAGAGAGATAATCTCCTGAGCTGTTTCTTATCTAAGGTCAATGTTGAGTGAGAGTTAAGCTTCGTAAGAGACATCACTCACCCTTCTCATGTGATAAAGCTTAATAAGGTCCTTCTTGTACACAACCCTTTTCAATTTTGTGTAAGAAGTAATAGTAAGTCACTGTACAAAGGTCCAATACATATGCAAGTTATTTCACAGAGAGTAAATTTGGAATAACTCTCTACATATCACGTAGACGATTGAGAAACAATGGACACTGCTCTACTTCATAAAATACTATAAAGAACATGGGAATATTACTTACACATAAACTTTGAAACTGCAACGTGCAACGTACTTAGATATTCTTTAAATATTGAGCTACATTATGCACGCGTCAAAACATAAATCTTCAGAAAGGCGTCAACAATTTTTTTTATGGAAATGTAGGCTTCTGTATGTAAATTATAAACCTAGAGCGTAGTGAATACTGAATCCATGCAAAACTCGACGGAGAAAAATATTTGTATTAAACATTACTATTTTATATTTGCATATATTTTGTTAGAAACAATATTGTTAAGATATAAATCTAAAATAATTAGGCTAGTAAAATATCTAAAGATTAAATAAATAATATTACTATTCTTTAAAATAAGGTATGGATGGTCAAGAAAAGAAGGAAATAAATTGACAGGTCTTACATATTGGATTAACCTAAGGGTACTTATTGTTTCACTTTACTTTATTGGAGCTGGGTAAAACAGTTCGTAAATAAATTAACCGATAGTTGTAAATTGTCTTTAGGTGTATTTTGCTTTCTGGTAAATATTTAACCTCAACTTAAAAGATTTAATACTTTGCTAAATAAACGTTTTGATGAGGTTATGCAATTTTGTCAATGAATATAATCATCAATTGCTACGCAATTTTTAACCTCCGATAATGAATTTCACTTATATTTTACACCCTTACAATGTGCTTGTCCTAATGATACATTTATTACCACAAAGTAATTCGCTCAGCTTATGTAATAATATTTAAGGCGAGTTACTTGAGACTTTTTAGATTTTTAAAGATTGGATGCATCGTTTCTCATTTGCGTTTTTGGTATACCAGCCTTAGAAATTGAGTTGCAACACAAATCGGGCTTTATTAAAACTTGTCCATTTATTTTTCGCAGTACAAAATATTATTATTTTTTAAATCTCTCAGTAAAAATAAAATACAAAATATGATTTTACAGTTTATATTTTAGTTTTAGATGTATAACAAACGTTTGTAAATTAATCTCAGAGTCTGTAAAAGCTCAACAAATGAATTGTATTTTTTGTACAGTATTTACATTTTATTACAAATAGACAAATGTTTTATCTTTGAGGTGAAATATTGAAAAAATTATAATGTCTTTTATTTTTGTGTGAACATAAATAAAGTTCTTTGATGTATTTAATATTTTAACAAAACCGTGTAAATGTTGAATTATTCGTGCAGGTCAGCTGTTTTCAGTTGGAAATTGTAAGAGTGATTCATTATAAATGTCAGGCTGATTGATGACGTAAGACCAAAAGAAAACACCAAGATCACTAAGTTCTACAATTTGGACAAATTTCTACAATTTCTCAGTTTGATGAAAAATAGTATGTATCAAGTTAAACAACCTAAATTTGTTTACACCATTGGTATACCATCAATATTAATAATACAAATCTAAAGTTTTATGTTTATGTTTCTATGTCTCATAGATAAATAACTTAATATATTCTATAAATAAACTAATTTTTGTTCGAAAAACAAAAATATTTTCTGCTTTTAATTAATAAATAATTTAGAAAAATCACGCAGTTCATGGTTGGTTTATTATTGGTAGGTTTTAGGGAAAATGCCAGGTAAAATGTTTTGTATTAAAATTATTATCAAACTACTCTACAAATCTAGCTATATTGTAAAATCTATTCCACTCTCTAAACACAAATGGAAAACTAACCAATCAACTCTATAAACGCATATTTTAGAATCCATTAAACAGTCTAAATACAAGCGATGGAAATAATTAAACACCTCTAGAAATATATATTTTAAAATCAATTCTACAATCCAAACAAATACAGAAGAAATAATCAACCAACTCTAGAAATGGATATTTAAAAATCCATTACATTTTAACTAGTTAAATAATCGACAACACTAGAAATATATATTTTAAAATATATTCCACACTCTAAACACGAACCGGGAAAATAATCAAACAACTCTAGAAATATATAGTTTAAAATCCATAAACACAAGTGTTTGATTTAAATGAAACAATTCTAGAAATATTTATTTAAACATCTATTCCACATTCTAAACACAATCGGGTGAAATAATCATAAAAAAACCAACTCTAGAATTGTATATTTCTAATACCATTACACAGTTTAGAAACAAACAGCGGGAAATTGCTACAAATTAAACTATCCTATTTTAATAATAGTTTAAATTCTAATGTGTTTATCAGACTTAAGTTAAATTGGACTCTTTGGAAAAGGTTTTACCAACTCCCACGCTCCACCCAGTGATATTGTTACCTTAGAAAATCACCTTACTCTCATGTCATGTAATTCTAGACATCCATTTCCTTCTCCAACTTGTCTTTGTTTTACACTTTACAACAATTCTGTAGGGAATTCTTGTTACATCTGTCCCTCAGGAGCAGGATTATAAGATGTCTTAACAGGGAGCATTCCTGGAAAATGTAATCCTGTATGTGCTGTGCAAACGATAGTAACAGCGAGAAAAGAAATACACTCTTGATTTATAGACAGTTTCTAAAAAAACATTTTATAAAAGCATCAAGTGTGTGTTAGGATATGTTTACAATTGGATGAACCTATAAATCAAGCAAATTAAATTGGCTAAACGTCGCGTCATTTTGATTCAATTAAGTGAATTAACTTCTATGAATATTGGAAATAAATTTAATTACAATATTATTAAATACAGAGTGGAAATAACTTGTTTATTTTAATTCGTAATTATTTAAATGATCAAGGAGAGAAGTTTTTAATGATTTAGCACAGAGTTACCTTATAGGATGGATTTGTAGTAATGAATTAGTTTGGTTCTATATTTTATTAGATTATCTTCGGAGAAGTCTATGAAGCCATTTTTATGATAAACAAGAATATCTTGGCTCAGGCGCGAATGGGTTTGGAAAAGGAGAGCTGTATAGTAGGATTCGAAGGGAAACAATAACCAACAGAATGAGCTATTATGTTTAAATCGTTGTTTCCTGTTTTAATACAATTATTTTTGTTTATTTGTTCTTGAAACAAACTATATCTATCTAAGTCCCTGCCGTTAGAGATTTTCAACATGCTAAATGCACAGAGAATAATTATTATTATTATTTTACTTAAAGAAATTAAATTCATTTTGGAGAAAACCAAAAGACCATTTTAATCATACGTCTACATAAATCAATGATTTTATTGTACTCCAAAATATTTTGAATTCAGATCTTTAATATTTGTTTAGATTATGAATTTAAGTAAATTTATGATAAAAGAAGAATTTATTTAATTAAGAAAGATTTCCTTCAATTAAATTCAACATAACCATTCTTAAACCTGAAATAATAAAATAGTCAAGAAATGCGAAGAGAGCAATGCGTAAAACCAACTGTTTCTAAAGTCTAAGGAGTATCATTTCTAACGCGCGAGGGTCTTACACACTTTTTATTTTGCATTACAAAACTTACGCGTTTAGGTTTTTTACTCCTTCCTCAGAGTCCATATCAATACGCGACTCTTAAGATGTGCACCGTATTAGGACAACTATCCCTAAAAATACTCAAAAACTCGTAAAAGTGGTGTAATACAAAAGAAGACACGTGGCGGAATCTACTCATAAAGGCAACTTTTTGTTATTTCATACAGTAGCGGCTTGTATAATAAAACAAAAATTAATCCTAAAGCAATTGTTAATGAGAAACGATTTATTGACTGATTTGTATTTTTATAACATCTGTCTTGTTTTAACTTTATTCTGCACTTCTATGTATTTCTAGTTCTGCCTATTCCTCGCTTTTGTATAACCTTTTAAAACTACTGTCAATGGATCAAATACCTGATGAAACGTCGTACCTATATTGAAAGTAAAATATATTATTTGGCATACTGTCGGAATAGGAAAATACTGTCGTAAAATTTGGATGGCATTTAACGAAGAAAATATGACCTTATATTTGAATTTCTGCATATAATTGTGCAATACATAACTGGTATACAATGTAACATGAAGTAGGGTCGATCATGAATAAATCAGATAAAACGTGGGAGATTTATTTAGGACCATGCCAAGGAGTTGGTAATGTAGCTTGGTTTTATGTCAGTGTAATATTTAGATGCGTGGTTCACTAAGGGTCATTGAAAATTTCATTAAACTAGCTTTGAAATCAACATAGATCAATTAGTATACTAAAACATATAAATTCCAATCGGTAAGTATTTGTTATTCGCCTCTTTTTTTTTAAATAACCTACAAAGATATTATTTACTGGAAGCATGGACGACCATAGTCTATTTCTTTCTAGTTTCTTTCTTTCTTTATAGGATTACAACAATCCAATTTGAATTAGCTCTTTGTATTTTTAAACATTTTCAAATTGGATAAGCTGAAGTCACCGAAGGAATTTATAAAGCAATAGTTTACATTTTTCAAGTTAAATACATTTGTTGTAGTCAGTTTTTTTTTTTTTTTTTTATTGAGTACGTTTTGTTATAGTTAATGGAGTTTCAATATACAGGATGGCTGGTGATTTATGGTGAATTAATAAATACTGTACGTTATTATGGGATCAAATATACACAACCTTATAAGGTAATTATTAATATTACGGTATTGATTACTCATGGTTATATTAGTATTACAATATCCTTAAACTAGTATAAGATAAGATAAATGTGGGCCAGTAACTTTTAGGTAACGAAGTAACAACTATGTAATTTTAATATCGGGAATATGTAGAAATTCATTCTGCATATGGATTTTGCAACAGGGATACCATAGCTGCTCAAAGAGAATATTACACTCGTTATCCTGATATGTATGAATTTTTTTTTTTATAAATACAACTCTTTTTTTTTAAATACTGAAATTAATTTCATCAAATGTGAACTATTTTCTTATCCCTAAGTTGTCCAATCCTATACCATACGACAATTTCTTTCGATTGAATTTGATCATATAGCCAATAATGTACTGTATTTATTTAAACCCTTTTTGATTTTTCGTACGGTGTAAATACTCTTTAAAAAAGTGGACAGCTCTCTTTAAGATTGACATATCATCAACAGCTCTCTTGTATCTTATCACTTATCAAATTGAACACCCTCTAAACTGCACCATAAGAGAGGTTTAAACCTTTTTATCTTATTAATTTTGTACAATTGTCATCGGTATTTTTTATAATTTACGTTATTTCACCTTGATTATTTTAAGTACCACTCTTTGGAAATTTTATGTAGATTTAGCAAATTCCTTAAACTCAATAGGCCTACATTCATTCGTAGTCAAAAAATTTCATTTTTGCTTAAACAAGTGCCAATTTTTTAAATATATCGTAAAATATTATAAAATTTAAGAACAGGTAAGTAAAAATATATAAATTTCGACTGTGTAGTCGCTAGTATTAATTTGTTTATTACCAATTTTATTTTAACACTTATTCACCAGCCACCCTGTATATAATGCCTGTATTCTTTTTCGTAGATTTATCCTTTTGCGAAGTATTTTTTGTTCTGTAGGCCCTAAAGCAGTGACGGAAACTCTTATGGCTTTCAAGAACTAAAAGCAATATAACTCTTCTATTAATTCATATTGTATCTTATCACTTTCTTTCTCTTTGCAAGTCAATATGATACATTTTGAAAAATACGTTGTAATTCTAAAAATAAAAACACAGATTAAAATTGTCACAAAAATACGTTTGATTTTCGAACGCGTTTCGATGTCGTCATCCTCAGTGACATTTGAGGTACAACTAAATTATTTATTACTGAGATATGTTACAATTTAGTAATATGTCACTGAAGATGAAGACTTTGTCATTGAAAAGCGTTTTACAATTATTATTAAACATACTTTGTAAGAATTGTGTTCTGTGTTTTTATTCTTAAAAATAATATTTTTCATGAGCCAAGATCGATTATATTTATAAGTTGTATTGTAAAGCTACGTCAAAACCATCTGATTTAAACAATTGTTTAGCAAAATCGTATATAGTACAGATGTTGACAGTACACTTTACAATTACTATGAAAAATGCAACAATTTCTTTTAAACAATTTAGTCATCCATTTACGTGTGTCACACTACCCTTCATAAGTCTAACCATCATAATTGAACACGTTCCATGGATATATGTCTCAAATTCAAGATCAGATCCAAAGTTATGGTTAGTAAAAATACAACACATTGTTAAATTTTCTCCTATTGGCAAATTGTTTCTGTTAGATCGTAATAAACAAATAAACTTAAGCAAGCGAGATTGTTTAATCTTGGATAGTGTCATAAATGCGAAAATGCAACTTTAGTCTAACAAAACATTGTACAAAACAAACTCTCATATAATGTAACTCGACGGAGGGTTGACATAAATAAATCAGAGAACACGAGGGAGATGTAGGGGCATGTTAAAGAAGTGGGCTTAGAGGAGGGTCGGATAGTGTGGCTTGGTTTTATGTCGGTTGTAATATTAATATATTATAAACCAAGCGTTGAACAAAATCAATAACTCTCACTTCCGAATCATAATCTAGCATTGGGTATGAAACAAAACATTATGTTGGATGCAAATGTATGTGTCTTACAATTTTAGTTTACTTAATCATATTAACACATAGAAAAGCGTTTATTGAAAGCTTAGACCAAAAATATACCATGCTAAAAAAATTATGAAATGAAATACAATTTGTATGGCTACATTAAAGCCAATAGCAAAGAAGTTTTAACGGAGAAGTGGCAGTAACGAGTATTTAATGTTGTAATAATGGTTCGTGCGCAGTACAAGCTGCTCTTGGGTTAAATTTCCTATTTATTCTGTTTCATCATGTTACAAATTATCACTTTCTGTCAAGGTAAACGTTTTTGTCAAAGTATGTGATACGACTTTAAATACAACTTTAAACGTAATTTGACATAAAAGTGTTCTGATGTAAGTATAATGACAAATTAATTAAGGTAATACAAACTAATAGCAATACTAACAAATATTTAAATTTGTGTATAAAGTATAGTCAATTTATACATTATGACGGCCCTGAGTATAAATGCACATTTATACAGCTATTCACTTAGTCTCACTTAAAACAATAAAACACAAAACACTTAAATAACTAAACACATTACGTTGAAACAAGTAATTATAGTCCATCTTTTGGGCAACTAGGCTAACAGTTTATTAGTTTACAGTTTATCAAACTGTAGAACATTTTTAACGATCGTATATTATTGAATTTTGAATATATTTGTATGAATCCAATTGTGTGAGTACTTTATTCCAATGTTTTTTACTTTAGAGTTCCACAATATCACAATATTTAAATTCAATGCATTTGTTAGTTAGCAGAAGCAAACATTTTAAATTCACTTTTCTTTACAGTCAGTAGGTAGGAATATAACACAATTGACTTGAGGTACCTCGAAACACAAAAGAATGCCGGCGTAACTAGGCCAATAGGTCCACCACCGACAGTCACTCAGTTCCAAGAGGAAGCTATCTAAATCTAGCACAACCTCTGCCACAACGAAGCTAATCCTCTACATGTGCGACACCCAGACACCGAAGAACCCAAGTTGGCCTGGAGAGCACATACCTGTAGTACATATTTTTGGCTACACTTCGAACAGGATGTCCCGAAACATAGAATGATAAAAGGCCCAATAAGGCCATATCTCCTTGGACCCAGTAAGGGCCATAGGGTTCGGTTTCCTTTCACGTTCCGCCGTTAACTTTGAGTAACGCATAAGGTAGTTAACATAAAATCTGATTTTGAACTGTGGAGAACCACAGAGAAGGCTGGCGTAATTAGAACAACAGGTTCACAGATTACATGTCTAAAACAAAGGCATGTCTTTACTATAGGCCTTTGGTCCAAGAGAGTGTCATTTTCAACGGTATTAAATTACATTAGTTTTGGAATAACTTTATTAGGCTCTGTGCCATATGTTAAGGGTTAAACAATGTTATCTCTACCGATAGATACTTTATAAAACCTTCCCTTGTACTTCTTCCAAACTATTACCCTGGAATAAAATGGCCATATCGTCCGCAAATAGATAAAAGGTCCCGTCAATATAGATTTTAGACAAATTATTTATATATATCAAAAACAGAATAGGCTCTATCGTTGACCCATGCATGAAGTCATATTTGGCCTTATTCCACAGGCTGAGGTCCACTATTTACTCCACACATTCACCCCATTTGTTTCCTGTTTGACAAATAGCTTCCGCCATAAGTACGCATTACCACGAAAGCCGATTAGGTCCAATTTATTAATTAATATTTACCGAATCGAAAGATTCAGCTAAATCCAAGAAACCTATGATACTTTGATGTTCCCATTGAATCCTCCACTAATATTTATATTTAAATCGAATAAAGCATTTGAAATGCTTATGTCTATTCTAAATCTGTACTGCCACCAAGGCAAGAAATTATTAGCATTTAACTATGACACTAATTTATCTTTAACAATTTTTTCAATCATTTTAGAAAAGACGTAGAGATAAGACGAACATTACCTAAATCCCCAGCCTTGTACAGATGAACAACTTTCGCCAGTTTAAATGCATCTGGAACGTAATAGACTCAATTCCTATGATGAAGCAGATTTACAAAGAAATTAAAATAGCTTTTTAAAAGTAGTAGACCCACCTCGAAGTTTCTGATATAATGAAAAATCATCCAATTTAATCCTAAAAACTCGGTCAGCCCTAAAGTAGATAACATTTATTGCAGGAATATCGCTAGAGTCAATAGCTCTTGATAAATTATGACTGTACAGCCTTGTTCAAACTGAGTGTTATAACGTCACTCAAAATAAATCTTGAAACTATTACATTTTGCCTAAACATTGACGTACATATTGGGGACAGTACTTTTGGGACTACCGAGTCTTTCTGTCATTTAACTCCTTCATAATAATCTGATGGATTCGAAACAAACTTTAGAGCGGTACAAAACAAAAGTAAGGAATTGCAGCCTTAGTTCTCTGACACTATCTCGTATAAATCTTTTTTGCAAATCTTAAATTGGAAACATTGATTACAATTTAAATCTAGTGTAACGGTACAGGAATGCGAGTTTTATTCGCACTTGACTGCTTTTTGTTAAACTATAAACTAAGTCCACTGCACGACCTAACAGAGAAAACAGCATCGAAATCGATTGTATTGTAAAGTTATGACGGAAAAGTTTTGCAATATATATATTATTTATTTTCTAAATATTAAGATTAATGTTAAAACTATAGTAAAGTTATAGGTTCATTATTAGTAAAATAATAACACATAAACCTTAGAAAACATTGAGCATGGATGATGTTTTATATTCAAACGTAATACAAACTTCATTACGTCAACGAACGAAATACATTCTATTCAGGTAAAGACTTCGTTGATTGCGCTAAGAAAACTAGATCATTCCTTTAGACTTGTACCTAACCTTACATCATCAATCAAACTGACATGTTTAATGTATGACGCCGCTGCAATCGTGACTGAAAATAAAATTATTACGTTATTATTGGTCTGAAATATCGAGTGTCCTCATGGATCAAATGAAGACTGGATCTTTTAAATGAGGTAAGTGCCGACAATCAAAGTTTTTAGGTATAAGAAAAAACTCAATAACTTGTTAACAAATGCAGTTTTATTTGTAGAAAAAACTGTTGGTATTATTACATGTTGTAAAAGTTACTTACAAATTAATTACTTAATAGAATAAAAATACACGAAGTTACACATTTTTGTACGTAAATAATATGAAAAGGTGCTTAGGCCTTTATTTCCTAGGCCGCCAGGCGGCGCAGCCAGACGCGACACCTGTGACGCTGCTCATCATAAAGGCAGCCGGTGGCGTCGCCACTTATTGGCTTCTGACTGGCTGCCCTACCCCGCGACCACATAGGCAGCCACTGGTGGCGGAGAGTTGTGTCGGGGTATTGTATCATACCGGGCCTATTACAAAGGACTGCCAGTAGACGCAATCCCGCTACCACTCGGTTTGGCCACCATGAGTAGGAAATCAGGTAGGAATGTACATATAATTTCATTCCAAGCATCAGTTTTACTGGCTTATTACTGCAAGCTTCAGAACTGGCGTCCCAAATTGCAGATTGTTGTTCAATTGCATAAATTAAATCTTCAGTATTCACTTTTGTGTTCAATAACTTCTTTCACTCGTCTTTCTCTTTTGTCTTGTCTACACTTTCACTTATACTGCTTTTCACAGTGACAATCTGCAGTTCACTAGTCATATTGAAGTACACAATTCGCGTAAATAAAACAGTGCGTAGAAAAGAGTGCGAGGAAAACAGAAAACACACAGAAAACTATCGAAGTGCCGTATAACCGAATAAACAGTGATTGGCTGCGCCAGCGGTTGCCCTGCACGTGTCGCCGACTGAGTTACCGGTGGCACCCGGTGGCACAGCTGGTTGTGCCGCCTGGCGGCCTAGTGTAATATAGGCGATAGGTGAGCTAAAT
Organism: Philaenus spumarius; assembly: GCA_018207615.1. Lineage (NCBI taxonomy): Eukaryota > Metazoa > Arthropoda > Insecta > Hemiptera > Aphrophoridae > Philaenus > Philaenus spumarius. The sequence goes on from JAGFPH010001349.1 coordinate 270,053, forward strand.
CAGCTAAGAAACTAAATACGTTTTAATCACTAACTAAAATAGCACTGTGTTTATAGTAAAAAATATATTTTTAATAGAATTCGTTGTAGCCTATCGGTTTGCTTTATTTATAAATATAGGCTACTTAAAGAGTAATGTTATTATTTAAGACATGTACAAAAATAATGGCATTTTAACAATATTTATGTCGAATATTTATCTAGTGTTTTGTATTGAATGTCAGCCTGAAAATGCCTTTAGTGATACGGTGAGACATGTCGCATTGTTATACAAAAATAACAATGATTGTTGAGACATACAAGGTATTTCTAACCATTTATTTATATTTTTGAGGTTAAACATTACACTTTATTTGCACTTTTAGTTTCGGATGCTTACTCATGTAGTTTAATCCACGATTCGGCGGGAAAAAAAGATATTATTTTATGTGTAATAAAAGTGGCGGAGCAACAGGTGATCATGGTGGCACTTAGCTTCGTTAGCACTGCAACGTCTACCGGAGTTACATCGCGCATACTGTTAGCGTTGGTTTAAACCAATATGAATGCTCCTGGCACATAGCTTTCTTAGCTGTGTACATAGAAAGGTTTGGTGTACAAAATATTCAATTACTTGGCACTTATTTAATTTCACAATTTTAACATTAAATATGAAAGGCAATCAATAAATGTTGATTATGTGAATTGATGTCTTCAGTGTTATCTTATTCAAAGAGAAAGCAAAATGGGCTTGTGGTAACTAAAATATGAGACAAACGCTCTTGACTTGAATTTATCAAAGAATTTTGAGAAGACCACGTCTAGTGTAGTCCCATATTTTGTTACGTTCTAATTTGGGTTATTTAACCTAGGCATACAGTGAAAGAAACACGGAGAGAGGATAGAATATAACGGAGTTAGCCGAAAATAATTCGTTACATGGCGAGACGTTCCAAGGTCATCAGCTGATTTAATCCACAAGATTCCCAATTCTCTGTTTACTACTGCGAAGTTTACCTAAAAAAGCTTTAACTTCAAATATATCTTGTTCGACCTATTCAACACACAATATAGATACAAAGCAGCAATTTCAACTGAGAGAGAGTGAGGTGTAGAGGATACTACAGCATATATCGGAATTAGCTGAACATAATTCGTTACATGTCGAGACGTTCCAAGGTCATCAGCTGATTTAATCCAAAAGATCCCCAATTCTCTGTTTACTTCTGCGAAGTTCACCTAAAAAAGCTTTAACTTCAAATATATCTTGTTCGACCTATTCAGTTCACAATATAGATACAAAGCAGCAATTTCAACTGAGAGAGAGAGAGGGAGAGTGAAGTGTAGAGGATACTACAGCATATATCGGAATTATCCGAACATAATTCGTTACATGGCTAGACGTTCCAAGGTCATCAGTTGATTTAATCTGCAAGATTTCAAGTTCTCTCTTTGCGTCTACGAGGTTTACCTAAACAAGCTTTAACTTCAAATATATCTTCTTCGACCTATTCAACACCGAATATAATAAACAACGCAACAATTTATCTTACAAATTGACTGTTAGTTTAACACGTTTAATACAAATTTAATCATAAAATCATGAGTAGTTTTACTAACGGCTATTTATAATATGATGAAATACACCATTTTTATTTTCATTATTTATTTTATTTTTCGTTTCCTA
>JAGFPH010001349.1:271727-298805 GCA_018207615.1 Philaenus spumarius
TCCCTACTTTGTCCGATTCAAGATTTACAACCGTTTTTTAGAATAGTTCGAGTTGGAACTTTGCCAATATTTCCATTAGTACATATTTAGTAAATCGTATCCTAAAACTGAAAAGTTTTGGTAATGTTTTGTTTGAAAATTTAATAAAAAAACATTGTAAACAATTTTGTAAGACAAGTAAACTCTATACAGGCAGGCGATGACTCAGAAACATTTTCATGCAGGAGAAAACTTACTATTCTATGTACAAACAAAAACAAAACACCGTCTAAAAACATGAAAAAGCAAGTCATTCATTTTTAAACCTTGAGGGCAAAGCTTAAATACTGATTAAATTGTTTATTTCAAAAATAGAATATAATAATTAATTTATATTATATCTCTATGTATTTTAATTTTGTATCAATAAGTTTTTTAATGCGTTTTAAAACGGATGTAGGCCTACGTAGTTTTAAACGATCAAAGTTTGAATACAAAAAACGGAAGTTTTAAGAACATGTTGATTTGTTATCCAACTTGACCTACCTTCGCCTTTATTATTTTTAGTTACAAATTTGTATTTTCTTAAACAATTTTTAAAATGCACAAATTTTGAAAGGGTTTATCATTAGCAATGTGTGGTAAAATTTAGATTTCATACAGTTTAGTGGTAGTAGTTAAAAGTAAAACACATATTTAGTTGCATCATTTTAAAACAGAATTAAAGATTTACTTTTCTAATAAATTTTATGTTATGTAATATACCACTTATGTTTGCACTACAAATTTCTTTTAAATTTACCTAAGCTAACAGGTATTTGAAAAAACATCATCTTTATGTGCGAATTGGTCTAAAAAATCCTTTAACTCATGAAATGGTTTAACAACTGTATTGCATTTAATTTTACTTACGTATTTTTTTAATAATTTTGATCCACACACACAAATAAAATATAAAAGTTAAGCAAGAAATACAGAAATTTGTAACTTTTTATAAGAATGACAATAAAATAAAACATTATATATTAAGTACATAATTAAAACTTAAAATTATACTAAAACTTTTAGTAACTAGAGTGAAATCTATAATCAATATAACTATGATTAAATTCGTAAATAATAGGATAAAAGACTAGTACCAAAAAAATATATGTATATTATAATTTATCAGAAAGTTAAAACACTTTCTAGAATATTTAATAAATTGTTCTCAAGGAAAGAAGTCGTTAAGTATATCGATAAGTTAAACACATTTAAACACAAAACCGAGATGTTTGCTTTTTTATATTTTTTTAAAATATTTTGTCTGCTGAAAACAGTTTTATAATATATTCGATGTCGTCTTTAAAGTCACAAAAAACATGTTTACCACCATCCACAGCTCAAGAGGTTTAAGTAGTTTTGAAAAAAAACTATTTATCTCTCGTACGTCCAGGATTATAAGGGTCGGCTTAAACGTTACATGCTTGAGTTTAAATATGTACACCGTTTTTATACATAGAGTTTCGGTTAACGGCACACGACGTCATTTCTCGTAAATAACATATTCGAGGGTATATTTTTGTATTACTAATTTTTACTATGATTTATTATTGAAATTGTATATTAATTAACAAACTGAAATAATTCAATTCAGCAATTTGTAACAATGTCGTTTCGTTTTACATTGCAATAGTACATAGCAATGTTGTAGTAGAGACAATTCATGCTATATAGGTCATGCCAACCCAACTTGAGGCAGCCAGAATTCGTCCTCAATATACCCTTTTACAATAATATTAGCGACGTTTCCTTGAACGCCCCAGTTCAATATTAAAATAAAACTAATTATAATGTGATATACTGATTCACGAGTTCATATTAAGAACAACGATGTAACAAAAATTTCTGTTTTCGTCCCATTTCAATAGGACATCTTTTACTGTTTTAATAGAGGAAGTTTTTTAAACGCAGAGAGGAGGTTTTAATTTAGGTTTATTGACTGCAGTAAAAGATGTCCGATTGGAATGTGGCAGAAACAGATATGTTTGTTAGATTGTTGTTCTTAATATGAACTCGTGAATCAGTATATCGCATTATAATTAGTTGTATTTTAATATTGAACTAGGGCGTTTAAAGAAGCGTCGCTAATATCGTTGTGAAAGGGTCTATTGCGGACGGGTGGTCAGTTTGAGCGAGACCTATAAAATGTATTGCATTAACTGCTAATCAAATTTTAATCCCGAATTAAAAGCACTTATTTATTGTATTAATAAAATATACAACTGTTTACATATAATTATAGTTTACAATTTATTGGTATAAATAAATTAGCAATACATTTATTCATGAAAATACTATCTGTCAGGCGAGATAGATTTTGTCCATTAAATGTTAAAGTTGTTTGCAATTACAAACAAATACATAAAACAAACAGTATTCTACTAGTTACAAAATAATCTACTTATAAGTAGTTGTATTTAAAAATAATAATCATATACTGTAAAGATAAACGAATTTACTTGAAACACTGATTTCACAAATTACTCTTACTAGCCGTCGTACATGGCGTCGCCCGTGTTAAAAATTAGGAAACATTCCAAAGCTTATCCAGGAAATTATTAGTGCGTAAAAATAAAATTTTACAAACGAATATATAACATTTAGGTTTAATAAATTTTGTAAATTCTACTTCTCCCAAACTACTCGACCGATTTGGATATAATTTTGCAGGTAAAGTGTCCATGGTTTAAAGGGTGCACCACTTCAATTTCATGTCGAAATATTATTTTCTACATAATTTATTCAAGTTATTCAAAAATGTCTGCCTATGCCATGTCCTGAATGGTTGCAGCTGTCTTAATGTTGCTTTCATTATGTCCTCAACTCCAGTAAACTATTTCACCAATCATAATCATATACGTCTTAAAAATAAAAAAATGTTAAACGTACACAAAAATAAATAGTTTTGCTATCTACCGCTAGGTGGCTGAACTAACGTTGTATGCGATTTTCATTTATTGTGATTGTGAGTTTCCAGTTGGTTTATTTTACGAATCGTTTACGATTAAAAAATCTGTCTGCACTACTATTAAAACGAACTTTTAATTTTGATAGACTGCGAAAAGTAAAAAAAAAGTTACGATCAGGTGGCGTAATGAATTACAGAGTATTACCGGCAGTCCGCGCCAGTATTCGATGGATAGCTAGATGTAGATTTATTGAGTGGCCTGCCAGATCACCGGACCTGTCACTACTGGCCTACTTCGTTTGGCTTCATTTCAAAGACTGAGTTTACAAAATAAAACCGCAGGACATTGATGTTGTAAGAAATCGAATTGTAAAGGAAACCCAACGAATTCCTCAAGAGACCTGGTAGCAAGAAGTTTCATATTTTTACATCATACTGGAACATTGTCAGGGAAGCAATTTGATCATTTTATACATGATATTAAGTTATTACAACAGTGACTGCTTCAAAATGTTGGTAATTGTTAGCCTACAATCTGATCATTTTACTTTTTGTTTTATTGACGACCATTTTGAGTTGGGTTAAAATAAAGATCGCTTGTTTACGTTGTTTGTTCTCTTTTATCAATAACTTTAACATAAGTGGTCACACAAGAGGGGTTTACATTTACAAATTTTGAGCAGCCCCAAAAATTTTGGATGTGGGTCAAAGTTGGTCCATACATAAAATAGTACACTTTTATACCTTATAATTTTACGAATTTGGATTTTCTCTACCCACTAGCATCTACAGCTTACAATTAACCCTGTATATACAGGGTGTTTCTTATCATAGGGTCTCGGTACATACTGCGGATACGCATGATATGCGCAGTACCAGGACAATATGATAGCCAGTCGACTCACGAGTTCGTTCTTATTGAAAGTTAAGTGCTTGTAAATGTTTTGTGTTTATGTGTAACTGTGAGTTAAGTATTTGTGTTTGACGAATGGAAACCTAATATTACATGAAAATGGCTTTATAACTGAAACTGTCATCGTTCAAACGACGATATTATACCAGACGGTAAGTCATATACTTATTAATCAATGTTTCAATATTCGGAATGGCGATTAACAAGCGTTTTAGGTTAGGTCAAAAACATAAAAACAAACATAAAGGGCTTACTTTATTATAATTCAGGATTAATCTGTTGTTACATATTACAAATATGACACAATTTCAGGTAATAACCAACACACCATTCTTAAAAGCATTTAGATTCATGACCATACAGCAAACTAATTAAAATTAATACTTAAATATTCAAGTATTCATTGCTAATTAACAAGTTTAGAATCAGGTAATTATTCTTCACAACCAACAGTATTTTTAGGTTAGGCAGCCTAATATAAAACACAAGTAACGAAAAAGGCTTAATATATCATAATTAAAACACCTATCGCTATTAACATTATTCAAAATTTAGTGTTTACCAGGCCTATTTGTCTATATAGAAAATCTCTGTCCTAATCAATCGTCATTACCGTGAAAATAGCATAGTATACAATATTATGTTTGTATTTGCTTCTCCGTGGGGGTTGCTGAGCGAAGTAAGAAGGGGGAGCCCTAAAGTTTACCATGAAACACGAGTTTGTCCACTGTGAGCGAAGCGAAGCGAGGGCGAAGTTCGATGTGTAAACTGGCACTGCGCAAGTCATAATCCGAGTCAGTAAAGTCGAGGTGCACACTCGCAAAGCTGCGAGCGGAACGAAGCAGCGCATGAGCTGTGCTGGATGCTGTGCTGCAAACAAATTCTAATAAAAGGCCTATATTTCGTACACGTAGTCAGTTTCATGAGTAGACAAATTTCGTAAATAGTTAGTTGAAATTCTAAAACATATAAACTTAATTTTTGAAATTCACTCATTTTCAATTATAATTGTTTGAGAAAACCCCTTCTTACTGGCCTATTTTTTAAGAAGTACTGTATAATGTTTTAGTAGTAGACAGTTAAAAAGTGTTTTTAAAATCGGTTAATTTGAGTTACTATTCTTGTCAGGAATATGATGCGAATGTCGGTCGGGTACGTGAAACGGGAGCAGGGGATGGAATATAATTAATTAGTTATGATGGTTCCTGATATGAATATACTATACTGTTTTGTAAATTTGTGAAATGTGTGTAGCTAGTCGTTTTACTTTTTAAATTACAATTTGATCTAAGCATCTAGGTATTAGGAAGGCTATTTATATTCGGACAATAAAATCAAGCAAAAAATGCTTTCCATTAAAACTTTATTCACTTGAAACTAATGAAACTAGTACACTTAGTAGGAATTGCATTCAATACTTGTTGTTATGCTTCATTTGGAAATGTTTCAGCAATCAGACAATTATTGTTAAACTAATTAAATTAACAGCAAATCCTATAATAATCCTGATTAAAATGAACTAACGGTTTAAATAATTAATATAATTGGTAGAATATTCTAGTTTATAAAATTGATTAGCAGTTACTGTTAGGAATATATCTACAGTACAACCGTTAATCAAATTAGATAGATTTAATGATTCAATGTAAGTAACTAATTCTGAATTCAACAAATACGTAAAGTGAACATTGTCTTATAAAGTCTTGTCTTCGTAGTTACTGTAACACTAGTAAGCATCCGTTAAAAATCAGAGGCAGATTAATAAGATAAAAACAGAAAAACATTGCATTAGACAAAAATGCTATCTACATGCCCTTACTATGCTGTTGAGTTTCTTAACTCGATAATGTGTAAAATTATATGGATTATATTATAGTGTAATATCTTTTAAGTAAGAATAAAATATTACATTTAGTGTGCCTACTCGCGTTAAACATGTACAGGTTATAGTAATGATGGAATAATATAGTTTGAGGTTTGAAGTCTTTGAAAATGTATTTATTCGTACAATCCTATAAAACAACCAACTATATCTAGCATGGTACTTGCTGTTACAGATTTTGAACATGGTGAATGTACAGAGAATAATATTAAGTAGGCCTATTATAGTGCCCCTAATACTTTACTTTGAACAAAACCGGATAGCGCATGCGCATGGTTGTATTGTTTGATGTGTTAGGCTTAAAAGTCTGATAAAAGTTCAGCGTCAGGAAGCAGACCTTGCAGATAAGTTTCGCATGAAGCATTTTATTTTAATACAATCGCAAACCTGTAATCGGAAAACAAAACAGAAGATCGTAGATTTGAGTTATAAGCCTGCCTTAGTCACCGATTGAACCTAAAAAACTTTAATATAGCTTTCACAACATGTAGGACAAACTACATGTAGGATAAGGAATGGTAAAAAATAAAAGTTTTCTTTAACGTTAACAATATGTGTGTTAGGTTACATCATTTTAGAACTGAAGGACAACAGTAAGGTTGTAAAAATATTTAAAAACCTTTAGAAAATACTTATTACATTAAAAGGATAGTTTTTCCATTGTAACATCAGTACGTAAATAATATTTTGTTTTAGTGTCAAAATTAACTGGAGTAAAAAATAAACAATTCGATCAAGCAGCTGACGCGTGTTAAGAAAATTTCCAAATTTAAGTTTATTGTTGTATGGTTTCAACCAACTGTTTGGGAAATTGGTCTTCTCAGGAGAGCGCTGAATAGCTAGCTGCTTGCGTGTACGAAATAATATATTAGTAGAAATTGTTTGTACCTCAACCTACAGATCTGACTAACGTGTTGCTTTGTTCCTCTCACAACTGAAAAGTTTCATCTCGATTGGGCAAATTAAAAAGTTGAATTTATTGTGCCAAATTTGTGAAATTTACAAAAAGTTTGCTTTTAACATTTTTTTAAACTTTAACCTGTAGAAGGCTTGAGTTTATAGATTATCTAAATATTAAAATTTCAAATTCAATTTGCAAATATACGATAAAGGTTTAAAAAAGTATTAAAAGTACGAAATAAAAAAAATTATGTTGTAGTATACACCTAATTATTGGAAAAGAGGTTTCAATATAAACAATCTGAATTTTTGTTTTAATTGCCCACTAGGAATACTGTAAAATTGGGAAAGAATTGTTTTTTTTAAACAAATGGTTGCTACACGACAAATGTGGCTAGAGTATAAGATTCCAAATTTAGTTTTTATCAAATAATTAATATATTATCATACAAAAACTAATGGAATATATCAATCAAGTCTTGTGTTACAACAATAATTAAGATAGTGACTTTTTAAATTTTTGTTTGGTTTTAGGTTTACAAACAAAAACAACCACTGTCGCAAGTCATTAGCCGTGTCGTTTTTGTTATTATATAAATTCTCGGGAGAATAACTGCTTCAAGAACTAACCGTTGTCTTGGAACAAACTACATTCAAAGGCCTTTGGGAAATTATTTGTTGTAACAGCGAATCTTGTCACACATTCGAGCAAAAAAATATTAAAATTTCCTTCAAGATTTACTGAATATTGTACACAAAACAAATTCCTTTAATGCGGAAATGTAATTATTGAATACATATTTTTAGTAAGATGTTTAACATTGGTGTAATAGTGTTGAGGATCGACATGTTTATACATTGATACAAATTTAACTTGTTTTATCACTATTATAAGCTATTCCAGATAATCTGTATTTTGAGAAAGGAAAGTTATCAGGGTATATATCTCATACACATTTGAGTTTCCTTCTGCTATTGTGTGCTGAACGATACTGTATGATTACAGTCCTTATTGCAACCTAAATTTTTTAGATTTAAATGCACCACCCTTCAGAATACAATACTTAATTAAGGCATTACTAAATACCCCATATAAACATGATAGGTAGTTTAAGATATACATCTTTAAAAACAAAGATAATATAATTTCCTCCGAAGTACTACCTTTAACCCTTAGTTAGGCGCACCCCTAGGACTAACGTCAGTAGGCGCTAGCAGCAAAATCCCCGCACTTTCATTTTCCAGAATTTCTGTCGCTATTTTGCAGCATTTAAAATTTGGTAGGGTTCAATTTTGATTCAAAACTGATAGGGTTCAAAACTTGGCCATTGGGCTCATGGTAAAACCCGTCCCCTCCCCCACGTGGATTTGAACCGGGTACATTTATGTTATTTTACGTTTTGATCGATTTTGGGGGAACCAAGCGAGCTATAAGGTCGTATAAAAAACCAAAATGTGCAGAATAATATCCTACTCTTATGTTTTATACAATACTCTAAAAATGTTTTATTGACGTAAGAAAAATTAAAAAAATAGTTACTTCCGGTCAAAAAAAACGTGCTTGACACCATAAAACTTGCTCTGAGGACCACGATCGGTGCTCATTTGCCACTCCTGACCTTAGGTTTAACCATAAGGGTCACTGCATAGCTCATTTTTTCTATGGTAATTTGATAATAAAAAGTACAAAATGAAAGAGCTATATGTTATAGGTCTAGCTACGTAGAGAATGTACCACTTGGAAAATAAAAAAATCGCAGCTGAACAATGTTGGCAACACAGAGCAAAGTTGTGTTAAGTCGTACTAACCTAAACAATAACAAGAAATTACGAAAAACTTACACTTAATTTTGGGACGCTAGTGAGGAAACCCCCAAAGTTCTTACAGCACTAAAGCGCGCTAGTGGCAAGAAACCCGCACTGATGGGATCGTTCACTTTCGCAGCTTATCACAGACTGATGATTCGTTAAAATTAAGCAAGGGTGGCACACACATACTCGAAAAAGGTCAGAAGAAAGATACCTGGGACATTGTTTGTCAAACTTTGAACAGTTACAGCTTTATTTCAGTTTTTCTGAGAATGCGGGTAAATCCCCACCTAGCGACTAACTAAGGGTTAACAAAAAGTTCATACAAGTACAAATGAAAGTAAATGATAACTTGAGCTGTTTAATGTAAACAAAGTACCTCAGGTACCCTCATTCCACGACTAGTATTTAATTTTAATATTGTGTTAAAAACAATGCAAACGTACAAATACCATAATTTGGTAGTTATAAAAAGTATAAATACTACACATTTCTTTTAAGTATGTTGAATTTACTTTTTAAAATAAGTAAAATTATTAAAAGCGTTGTATTTTTAAAAAAAATAGAGAAACATAAGGTTTTGTAACTTTGGACCACTCCGAATATCATATCAAACCTTTGGGAAATTGAGAGGTCGAACATCTTCTCAGCTGTCTTTCTCCCTTTGCCTTATTTATAACACAAAGTAAACATAACAAATATAATAATTTAATCATCCATACTAATATAATAAAGAGGTAAACATTTTTTATGTAGGAAATTATGAAGGAAAATTATCTCTGGAATTATTAAACCGACTGAAAATTTGTTTACAGATAAAAAGCTATACTAACTCTGAGTCACATGTTCTGTAATACATTTTTAGGAGAAAATAATTGTATTTCAAAATTTCAATATTTGTAAATTATGTCTAAAAACATTCAGGACGTTAAACCTTATCGTGTATTTATGATGTTAATAAATTATTTGATTACATATATATTAGTTTTATTTGGATTAATACAAATACTTTAAAATGAGAGGTTCAAAAAATGTTCTGTCTTTGTTAGAAGCCGATAAATCCAGCCGTTTCGATACTTTTTGTCACACTCGTCGCTAAGGATTCATTCATTAATTTTAAAAGGAATTTATTTATTGGTCCATTAAATCGTTTGTTTTTTCAACCAATTTGTATTAAAAAGTGCTATTGTGTACATTTTACACTGCAAATTTACAGAGAAATATTAATATAAAAAATCACTGGTTTTTAAAATCAACTGACATTTTAAAATTATGAAATGCTATTTAATTGGAATAACTGTCCTTTAGTTTGGGAGAACCAGTTACTTGAGCTCATGAGAAATATACTAATTTGAAGCCTACACTTTCTGATACTAATACAGGTTCGGATTCTAAAAATAAAAAATTTAATTTTTTCTCATTCTAGGTTTAAAAAAATGCAAATTATAAAGTCTTAAACATTCTAAATATTTATGTTTGTCTAGAGTTTAGAAGCCCACCCTTAGTTTGAAAACTATAGCTCATAAAATATATATTTTTCAAATTTGAAACTTAAACCTTCCCATTATCCGCAAAAATGTTAAATGTGTAATTTTATTACCAGTACTTTAAGGCTGAGTTGCACCAACCAGGATCAGTTTTGATCTAGGATCAAAGTTGTATTTGATCCAGGATCTAGGAAAGTTGTATGGTTTCTATTGCACCATACCTGGATCTAATAATTGATCCAGGATTTACTGATCCAGGTATTTGATCCCGGTTGATGCAACCCAGCCTAAATGTGTTAAATAATTCAAAACATAAGTTCCTTTAAACCCTTGCGGTAAGTTTTAAATTAATTTTGTGTTTTTAACAAACAGCTGATTTATTATTAGTGAAATCATACTGCGTGTTTTAACAATTATATGCTGAACAACAAGGCTTTGACTTATTTCCCTGCACAGTAAGGAACAAATTTAACCTTTATAAAGTAATTATTACATCTGAAGTGTGCACATTTATATATTTTCTGATTTTGTTCAGTGATAAAATATTTATTAACAATAAGATGACAAAATTACCTAACTTTAAAATGTAGATATCCAATGCTGTTAAATGTTTGACTTGTGTACATAACATAATGAAACAAACACATGTAAGCTATTTTTATTTGTGTGACAATATTGTAATATAAATAACTTCACGATACAGTTAGAATTTCTTAAAACCTTAGTTAAGTTATAAATGTTGAAAAGTCTTTACCGTTGTGAAGCACGGGTACACAAATATTAAGATTTAGTTTTTACAGAGTTATGCAAATAATTGTTAGTCACACAACCTTCCATGAAGTGAAATACAAAAAGGAACTAAGAAAAATATATGATTGAAATCATTTCAACCTTTGAAGTTGAAAGTATTCCCTTGTACTTTATATTTGTATATACGTCATTAAATATTTAAATTTCAATCAGCTCTCAAGTCAAGTATTAACTTGGTTCTATTTGAAGATAAACATTTTCAATTCTTTGTTTCTATATTTTAATAAAATAGTGTTAAATAAAATATTAGTTCAGTTTAAAGGTTTGCAAGTCACATTATGTTTATTTTCATATGTAATGTGTGATTAGAAAGTATTTACTATGCCATTACTAAGAAAACATGTGAAGCTTTTTTTACCAAAGCAACGCTGCCAACAAAATAATGTTGAAATTTTTGTGGGTTTTTGTGTATTTGAAGCAGCAATACTTTTAACCTTTATTGTTACACATAAAATGGCGGAATTTCTTTATTACGGCTCTGCTCCAGCAAAAAGATAAAGTAATGTTCAAGGTTCACTATATATTGGTATCCAAACAGTGGACTTTCTTGCAGCTGAACGCTCTGACATTACCTCATGTAAACCCATTTTATAAATCTATGTTTTTTAAATGCATGACGTGGAAAAATCAACATTCTTTATACAATTACGGATCCGTCTTGCGATTTAATTTTAATTATTCATTTTTTGTTATGTATGAAAAACAATTAAAACTTGGTACTTAAAATATCAATTTACAAAACTAATGGATTTAAAAAAAAATTGTATCTCATGTGGTCAAAATTCGACCAATTTCGATTGTAAAGTAATAAAATTCAATTTGTTCTCCACGTAATTAATTGGAATTTATTTTAAATGTGCACATTCTTAATTCGTATTTTGAGGCTAATAGTAAAAGAGTGAAAAAGAGGAGGCTTGATGGAATTAATGATAAATATTTAGTAAACATGTGAAAATCCTTGGAAGTAAACAATATTCAATTAATCATCGGTTGAATAATTTAAAAACAAGTAAAGATTAGTGATAGTTGAATAATTTGAAAGAAATGGAAACAACGATAAGTGTTTGTTTGGATATTTTTTGTCGTTTAATATTTTCCCGCGAAGGGAAGGCAAAGGGAAACAGCTGTGAATGTAATAAAATGAATTAATTTAATTGTTTGATGAGTTTTGTATGGAAAAATTATGTGTGTAGAACATGACCTAAAAAATATATTTTATATTCATTGCCATAGCAACCAACTGCATAAAATAACATAAAACAGTTGATTCGGATAACCAGCTTAGAAACACAATGTTTTATTTTACTTTTGTATTAACGTCAATATAATTTACATAATCGCCATAGCAACCAACTGCATAAAATAACAGATAAAATAGCTGATTCGGGTTATTCTGGGGGGGAGGGGTGTTGCTGAACAGATTAGCAACAAAATTTTGGGTTAGGCCTAGTTTATTTAATATTTTAATTGACTTATTGTCAATATGTAAACATTATTTTTGTTTTGTTAACAGCTATGGGATGTTATCTTTCGAATGACATTTATTCCTCTCCTTTTATAATAAATATTAAAAAAAGGTTCTACAAATTTCGATATTTACTTATTAATTAATATAATGATGTAAAACGAAAATGGATGTGTATTGTGACTGTGGTTAAAATGAGACTTTGTAAACAATTTTTCTTGGAAAACCCCTCAAATTACAATAACATTATTAAGAGAATTCAAAGTTTAAGAACCTTTCCTTTAAACCACAGAGTAATAATGTTCTTTCCTTTAACCACTGTTCTCAATAATAATATAATCGAATTTAAACAGTAATAAAACTTGTGTTTTGTACATGGTTACGTGTTTGTTTGGCTGGAATGCTGGAGAAAAATTTGCTTATAAAAACATTGGTGTTTCTTAATTAATTGTCAGTTGTTATTAAAAAGTCTATAAATAAAATAATAGATTTTTTCAGTGTGCTTTGGTAAATTCGACTTATTATTGAGCTATACTGTTTAAAAACATGGATTAATTTAGAAAATAAACAGAAAACAGATTGAAAGTAAACAGAATATACTGCTTTCTGTTATGTAAACAAATGCAATGTCCATTTCCGTGTTTATTTGTTTTGTAATATTCTCTGTCAAAGTATAAATAAAAGATATTTTACGTAAAATTACAAAAATACACTTTATATACTGTGAATACACTTTATCTTTCTGAGGAATTTAACAAATATATTTATGAGTTGATTTGTATTTTTTTTTATATTGACTGTTGTTTTCAAATAGAAATTTTAATAATTTCTACATTAATTTATTAGACATTTAGAAACGAAGTTATAATTCGATGACGCAGATGAACCGCTGATACGAATTTACAATATTAAGTTTATATGTTTTATTGTTTCAACCAACTATTTGGAAATCGGTATATTTACGAAATATATTAGTAGAAATTGTTTGTATCTCAGCCTCCCTCCCCGGCTCGTGCTACTTCGATTCGTGTGATTTGCAAGTTTGCACTTCGACCTTGTAACCTCATACAATAGACTGTTTCACTTCTTTTGCAGAAGACAAACTCGGTTTGAACCGTGTAATTTTACGATACTTTACGTTTTGATCGATTTTGGGAAACCAGACGGTCTTTAAGGTCGTGTAAAAAAAATATGCAGAATATTTTAAAATAGGACTATATTGAATTTTTAAATAAACCGCAAAAATATTTGATTGAATACGAAAATCTGAAAAACATTTTACTTGCGCTAAAATCAGGCTTCAGATTGTTGGATTTTTTTGGCTAAGAAACTCTTCAAGTGACCTAGTGTACCAAATTGGGACCAAATCGGAATTAAAATGCGGACATTACAGTGCGAACACATAAACATATACATTTTAATGACGGCCCGAAACGTTTCTCAAGACCATGATGATCGTTGCTCATTGACAACTCCTGACCTTCGGTCTTACCTTCAGAGTCACTGCAATTAATTGGTAAATGTACTTAAATTATAATATTTAAATGTATTAAGTTTTATCATATCAAAGGTAACCGTATTGTGTAATATATTTTACAAGATAATATAATATCAAGTAAATGATTTACAATGTAATTTATTATGTATTTTATTACATAATACAGTATTTCAATGCATCTATATACATACAAATAAAATTGAGGTGTCTGTCTGTGATTTAAAAATTAATACTTTTTTTCTAAGCTCGTATGGTTATTCACACTTTAAAAAAACCTAAACATAAATTTTTATTTTTTCCTGTTTTTCTGTCTGTCTTATTGTCTGTCTGTTTGTTTGTTTGTGCGAGCTATTCTAAAAAATGCCTGAACAATTTTCGACGAAACTTTCATTTACATGCGCAGGACTTTTCAGAGAATAATTTAGGCAACTTTTTATCCCGGAAATATATAGGGTTCCTATTTAAAAATTTTAATTTTTTTTTAAATTAGGGGTTTCGTGATCGAAAGTACACGCGAAATCCCCTATACATGAAGAACGTTTCGATTTGGAACTGCAAGGGTTTGGTTGGGAAATATAGGTGTCCAAAGAGCGGATTGCTCTAATAAACCACTTAAGGCAAGTCGGTGAAGCCTTCTTCTCAAGTCGGAAAAATTGAGTGCCGAAGTGGCGGAGACTAGCCATAATGTTCCTGAATGTTTGAGAAGCTTCCAGAAAGTTCTAGAATATTGCAGAATGTTCCACACAGAATGTTTCAGTATGTTGAAAAAATGTTTGGAATGTTTGAGTATGTTATAGAAACTTCCTGAATGTTCCAGAAGAGATTTTCCGTTCCGGAAAGATTGAGATCGTTCTAGAATGTTCTAGAAACCAGAAACGGTTATAGGGGGGCGAGGGGGGTAAAAAAATGTAAAACCGTAAAAGTACTTATTTTCCACAAAATTTATAAGACTTTATTTGAATGCAAATTCGTATCTAAACGCTACGATTAAAAGATTGGGATATGGCTTGATAGAATTACTGATAAATTAAATATTTAATAAATATATAAAATGATTTAGAAGTAAACAATTCAACTATTAAACGGTATAATAATTTAATAAATAATTAAATGTAAGTCATAATTCAATTTGAAAGAAATGGAAACAAAGCTAAGTTTATGGAAAATTGTGTAGTTAATATTTTCCATCGCAGGGAATTAAAAGGGATATTATCTCATACATTCAAGTGCTTTCATTTAATTGTGTGAAGAGCTTTATATAAGCAATCTTATGTTTGAAAATATAAAGCTACTAGCTGACCCGGCAATGTTTCACTATTGCATAATTATTTTGGTGAAATAAATGCTACAAATGATGGTAATTTTGTGTGTCATAAGGATATGAAACGTAGGTTCTAAACCATATCATTTATACCACCTCATAGCTGTACACCATTTACATGTCGTCATAGGACCTAGTTCAACTGTTTTGTCTTTGTGATAATCGGTGTTGCAGTTGTAGTGAAACCCTGACATTGATTTTTCAGACCATGGAAGCACCTTCATGTGACATATTTTAGAACTGTATTTTTGAAAGGTAGCCATTTTGACCTGGGGATTTTGTTTACTGTACTTTTTGGAAGCCTCATGATGCACTGCAGGATTTTTTTATTGTATCTTTTGACAGCCTCGTGATTTACGGCAGGATTTTTTGCATTGTATCTTTTAACAGACTCCCTATGTGCTTTAGCACGATTAGTATTAGAAAAACGTTTTCGCTGGTTTTACCCACGTTTCTGGGTGGTTTGAACAATGGAACCATGATCTGACTCAACAGTATCAGATGAGAAACACGGTTCTGTCGACGGAGACTGGGAGTTTTGTAGATCATTGTCTGAAAGCTGCTCAGTTTCCCCAATATTATCATCCGCAATATAAGGAGTATCATTAATAAAAGAGTTTAGAGGAATGAGGACATCAAAATGATAAGCCCAACTGATTCACCAGTGCCTTGTGGTCAGTAAGAAGGGAAGTGAAAGTGAGGAAGGGGCAAGGTACATTTATTTGTGCCAGGTTTATTGTTTCAAGGCTATATACATTTTAAGAAATCATGATCAGTCTGTAGGCAACAAAATAAAAAATCCCATTTACCAATATTTTAAACCATTAAAAAAAATGTCGTAAGACTTATAACTGTACAATATTTTTTTAAATTTTAATATCTATCCCATGAATAGGATATTTATTGTTTGAGATTTCACCATGTTTAGACAAACATTAGACATCATTAGATATAATGATGAATATATAGATCGGGCCGGAAAATATATAGATAGATGACCCGATCCGGATTTGCATGAATACATAGAGAAATCAAAGTTAAATATATATTAACCAAAAAAATATATCAATAAATATATTATACTATGTATTTTTTGGGGGATTTTTAGTAACTTTGACCCCCCCCCCCCTAAGATTTCGAATTTTTTAAAACCTTTTCTTACCCAGCACCTACGGCCCTAGATGAAGCTACATACCAAATTGCATTCCAATCCGTTCAGTAGATTTAGAGAAATTGTGATTTAGTAAATTTGACCCACCCAAACCCCCCTAAGATTTCGAGTTTTTTGAAACCCTTTCTTCACCAGCACCTACGGCCTTAGATGAAGCTACGTACCAAATTCCATTCCAACCCGTTCAGTAGTTTTAGAGAAATCGTGATTTAGTAACTTTGTCCCCCCAAATCCCCTAAAATTTCGAATTTTTTGTAAATCTTTCGTAGTGAGCACCTATGGGCCTAGAGGAAGCTACATACCAAATTTTGTTCCAGTATGTTCAGTAGTTTTTGAGATTTCGTGATGAGTCAGTGAGTGAGTGGTATTTGGCTTATATATATATATATAGGTATACATTTGTGTATTCATTGCCAGATCAACCCTCAGCATAAACAACTGATTTGGATAACCAGATTAACAACACAAGTTTAGGTTAGGCCTATTTAATTTTATTTTACATGCCTTCTCACAATATGTTTTTTTCAAAACTATGGCACAGTACCTTTTGTATAAAATAAGTTTAATTCTTTTTCTTTGAAAATAAATACTAAAAAGGGTTCTTAATTTTCGACGTTCACGTATTAATATAATTATATTTTTATTAAAAGAGTATGGAAAAATATATTGAACTAAGAGAAAAAGTCATCATATTGAAAAAGTATTTATAAAATTCTTATTTATCCAATTTAAAGAATAATTATTATCTATGTGACTGGAATATAAATATAAATCCTAATATTAGTGAAATAAATTACTCATAGAATACAAGTGAAGATGGTTAAAGTAAGTGTAAGTGTAAGTTTATTGAGTCGTTAGGTTAAACGAATACTCATAATAATTGCAGTTAGAATACTCATAATAATTGCAGTTAGCTTAAACTCTCCGTGTAATATTTACTGTGATTAATCATTATTAATGTTATTTCTTTTGTTGATAATTTAATAATTACAGTTTCAATTCTTCTCTCCACAAATATTGTGAGTTCTAGTGAAAGTCCAGTGTAAAAAACATGAATGCAGTAAATATACCGTAACAATGATGAATGCTTCTAACTTATGTCAGTATACACAGCAGGATATATTCCTGTCTGTGTTACCATGGTTACTGCGTCACTCCTATAGTTATGGTACGTTTAGTAGCACTACTCTAACCAATATTACGCTTTCATGATTTCCTCTTAGTGTTCAATCTTATATATAATTGATCAGCATGATTTGTGGTACAACAAATTATCAATAATCAACATTTCAAACAAATTTTGATATTACCAACTAAAGGAAACAATATAATATAATACCAGACGTTTGACTTTTAATAGAAAGCTTTTTGTTTGCTTTTAAATAATCCAACCAAATTAGGTTAGTTGTAAAGAATCTAACCTGACTCTAAATTTGCCAAATTGGTTGTAAATAAAAGTGCTTAGGTTTATTGAATGCCTAGCCTAAAATTATGTTAGGTTTTTTATCCAAATCAAACGTTTTATTTATAATATGTAACAACAGATGTTTCAAATAACCTCTAATGCAGCAAGTATTAAACGTTTATTTTTGTTTTGGTTTGCTTTTAGTTTGTTAATCTAACCTAAAAGAAAGGTTGGTTTTCAAGAATAATAAACTGATTTTAAATTTGCTAAGTTTGTTGCTGTGGTAATGCATGTAAAACACATGTGTTGCTAAGCTTTTGATCCGAACATCTGATTTATCTGATGTAGGGCTGGGAATTCTCTCTGTTTTCAAGCTTTAAAATTGAAATTTTGCAAAATCCTTTCTTAGTTTATACCTAAAATTTTCGTATTTGTACTTTAAGTAGTTTTTGCTGTACGTTGATTATATGTCGGTCAATTCAGTCGGGACAAGGCCGGTTATATATAATGTCCATTTTAACTCTGCCACCGTTGAGATCTCTAGTACAAGATGTACAACAAACATTAAATTGGGGGACTTCATTACTTTTTGGTAACCATTAAAAATATGAATTTGAAATTTAAAAAACTAACCGCCGTTTGTTTGGCGGACAACTTTTGAAATTTGTATGAAACACCCTATATTTTATGATTATTTTTGATTTTCCTAGTTGTTTTAAGACTTTTTTGTTATTGGTGTTTTTTTTTTATACAACTATCTGTTTAAAAGTTAGAGGGTTATAAAGTTTTAAAAACACTTTATTGAGCGGATGATATTTTAGTATGTAAACGAAACAGTTTTTAGACAAACAATTCACTTTTTCAAATCAACAAATACGTTTTGTGTTACTTTTTTTAACGATAAAACAGAGGAATTTAGGGACAGAACTACAATTCTCATAATAGTTAAAGTTCTCATTTTGAAGTACAGCCTTTCATGTTTTTATATTCTAAAATTGCAGCCAGCTATCGAATTTTTTATGGAACACCCTATGTTTTATGATCATTTTCGGTTTTACTGAATTCTGGCTTCCGAATCAGCTTTTTATTAACTGTTCTTGAATAACAATTATTAACAGTTAATTTTTCATGTGTGATAAATTTGTAGTTTTGTCTCTTTATTCTTCTGTAGTATTATTTAAAAATATGAATAAACGTATTTGTTTATTTAAAAAATGGGGGTTTTTCATCTAAAAATGCTTTATTAGTGTTAAGTAAAACGTTTCTATAACAAAATGTCATCTACTCAGTAAGGTGTTTTTTGTTTTTAATGTTCTGTAATTCTTGATTCTGAATGCATAACCATTTCTTTCGGCCTCTTAAGGTCTTACTAACCTTGTTCATGCTGTTGGTATTAAACAAACAAACTTAACGTCTTCTGACGTAACGTATCTGGCAAATATGAATATTAAATAATAAAAATACATCAAAAAGTTAATTTTGTTTTAAATTTATATAATTTGTAAACACTATTTTTGCACAGAAAAGCACTAACTATGTATATCTTAGGTAGAGACCTTTAAAATAACTCGTTACTTCCTCAGAGTTCTCTATGTTTTTATACCACTCTGTATTTGTATACTGTCAGGGATACCAATATCCCAAAAGACTTAAATAATAAAAATTTAAAAAATAAAACAAATTATAGAAAGATTCCAATATTAAAACCAAGTTAGTTAAGAAGAAATATTTGCTCTGGACACAGTTAAAATATTACAAATGATACTATCAACACACGTGTAAACTATTAGGGTACGTTCTCAGACATTTAAATCAAGTCAGCAGCATTAGAACAACTTGCTCTGAAACTAGTGAAACGATTCATATTACATTTCACATAACTTTAGCGAACAATGCAGAATATCATGAGAATGGTTTCACAAGAATTTACAGACAGACAAATTTAAAGAAAAATGAAAGGCCAATGGGAGATGAGAGAAAACACTTTAGCCAATAGGAAGACTGTTTTCAAAAGGACGCGGTAGCAGCAGTATGGGAAGAGCGTGAAAATGGAGGTCTTCTTTTAAAATCTTTTGAACGGGCAAAACCTAAAAGCCCGCTTCAACACCACAATGTATATTTCAACTTAAAACATTAAAATTAACAAAAGTAAAAGAATCACCCATTAAGTCATCAATGAGTAATCATCAGACAATGTAAACATCAAGTAACCTACACATCAATCTACAGGATTCAACCCAAGGATCAAATTTGGAGCCCATTCGAGGAAACAGGAGCCTTTACAGAATTACGAGTATATAGTGTTCAGTGAATGTGCGAATATAAATATAATAAATGTGTTAAATAAAGTTATCTGAAGTGAAAATCTAAAAATCAATTTAAAAGTGAGTGAAAGGGAAAATTACAAATAGGCTATGTGACAATATTCATATTTCAATTTATGTTAAGACAATAAAAGAAACAAAATCATATCCAGATAATTAAAGTAAAATCATATACAGATAGTAAATGGAATAATATAAAATAAAATCATAATTTAAGAGCAACACTAACTAAGCAATTTGGTCGGGTCTTCTTTATATAGAATTAGCTGCCAAGGATTTTAATAATACCTAATAAGCAATTGAAAGGAGATTCCGATCAATATAAAAGGTCAGAAACTGCTGTTAAGGATAAGGTTTTAAAGTAAAGAATTATGTTAACTTAATTACCGGTAACGAACTTTTGATTTCAATAATAATTGTATAGTGTATTCTGTTTAGCCTATTTTAATAAATAATAAGTTTTATATATTAAATATTAAAGAAACTGCATAGCAATTAATTAGTACAGTTTCCCTTAAAAACAGTATACATTAAATATAATAATTATTAAAATATTATGGTGAAGTTAGTTTAGTAGATTCAGCAACTTATCGTTAATTAAAATTTAGAGAAAGAGACAAATTTATAAATTAAATGGTAAGAAATTGTATATTAAATAATTTGTACAGTTTCTTAAGTTACATTTTCATTTCAAAGAAGTATCATGTTAATCCAATCTTTGTTCAATAAATTCAATAAAAATTCTAAATATTATTAATTTAGAAATATTTTAGCTACTAAATTAATCATATGTCATGTAACAATCTTTTATTATTAATTATACATTTAATTTAAACTATGAAGCGTCTCTGGAGTTATTTCAACCAATTAGTTGTAAGTCAGACCTCTCAAGCCAAGCAAAGATTGATTCGTAAGTCGAATCTGGTGGAACCCCCAAATAAGACAAACCATACATGGTTTTAAAATTATAAACCTCATAAAGGTAAACATAAAAGTAAAAATAAACCTTACATGATAAAGTCGCCCGTATCAAAATATAAACCTTAAAATACCTTGAGCAATCAATATTCTGTTACAATTATTTTTATTACGTGTCTTTATCTTATGAAAACGAATGAATTTTCCAAACAAATTTATTTCTAATTTGTTTGAATGAGATAATTTATTGTTATCTGAAATTCAATCAAATAACAATATTCAATAAATACATAAACTTTTCTAAAATCTTAAGGATTGGTAAGCTGATTGATTTGTGTGAAAAATAATACATTACATAACATAAATTACGAATGAGTTACCCGTATTAAAGCTTTAGATAGATAGTGTTAGGCGTTCTTACTTTACCAGTATTTCGGCATTAAAGTTTAATTTATTTCTCAATTATAAGTTGGAATCGATTCTTAATTTTGTTTGTAAACTTCGCAATTTAAAATAGCTACTTACATTTTGCCATAAACTATGTAATTGTACATTATTGTCTTATTTAGTAATTATGTATTACTAGAGGAATTCGTCCTCTACTCGTTTCGCTCAAATATCCTAGTGGCAACTCACGGCAAAGCTAATACAAACAGTTTATTATATATTATGATATTTTTAAAGGAATGACGAGAGATTTTTTATAATTTCCAAAATACTGTATAAAATATGACCAAAATGTGATATGGTAAAATAGAATTTCAAACCTTTTAAATATTCCTAGTAAAAAGTATAGTTGGCATAATTTTATCTGTGATAGGTGTTGGAATTATTATATAATAAGACTTTCGTTGTTTGTGTTTGCTATTACGTAACCTTAAAAAATGTGATTGTGCAAAATAATTAAATTATCCAACGAGCATATTATAAAAGTAAACGATTATTATTTTACTTACGAGTATCACAGCAATGACAGGACCAACAAAACTGAAGATAAAGAAATTGTCGGCTCTTAACCAACAGTAACGGTCTGTTCAATAGCTGAGAGGGTCATAAATTTGACAGTTTGTTTGGCATGGTAATAAATTAAAGGCTTTCAAGAAAAGTGTGTTGGTTCAGTATAGGCCTAACCTAAAATTGTGTTAAGCTTACAATATAAATTAGCTATTTTGTTTGTAATATATAACATCATATGTTTGAATTATAATACAGGAACTCTTTTTCGATTATTTTTTGTTTGCCATAGTTTTTATTTTGTTACCCTAACATAAACAATTTTGGAAAGTTGGTGGCTATTTTAATGAATTAACCACTTGCCCTGTGTGGTTCAGTATAGGCACAGATAGTAGTTCTTTTATCTGTGGTATAGGGCACGTATAGAATAGTGCTGCTAAGTTTTTGATTAAAATCAGATGTTTTTATATTTTGTAGGGATGTGAGTGAACACTCGTATTTTGACCATTTTCAATCCTTAGAATAAATATTTTGCAAACAAATTTCTTAGTGCACTTTTAAATAATTAATTGTAGTATGAAGGTAATCTGAAAATGTTAAGAACATCTAGCTATCATAGTTTTGGCTGTACGTTTGTTATGAATCGTTTAGTATTTCAGTCAGTCAGTACTTCTTCTTGTATAATATGAATAGATTATGAATAATTATTACTAAATAATCCTCTTGATACAGAATAGATTTAATTATAAAATATTATTAATTATTAATAAAATAAATATAAATATATAAAAAAATATAAAAACATTTGATATATTATGTAACTTTACTGTAACAGTCATCCTAAAATATCACAATTAGAATACAAAAAATATTCAACTAATTTAGTTCCTTTTCACTTAAATGGAGAAACACATTACGCTTCTTACAAAATAACTCTATGTTAGAAAGTGGTTTTAACGTTACTCTAAAAAAACATCAAAACATAAATTTCAACTTGGATTATTATGTTTATCTCAAAATATTTTTTTTAGAAATGTAAGATATACAGAAGAGCGTAAGTCGGATCATCTGATTTCGCCTCCTTTCATGAAAACTCTACAGCATTACGCATGCTCCGCTAACAAAACATTAAATGCTCGTTAGTGATTCAACCTTAAGGCGTATCGAACACATTCACATACTGTATAAATATGTATGAATATAAATAAATTTAATGTCTCTTTCCTATTTTTAATATAACTATGTTGTATTTACTCTTTAGATGAACCATTTTCCGTAACGCACGCAGCATGGGTTTTAACCAACCTTATATAATATTTGTTTAAATCAAAAACAATTCGACCACGCATCTGAACCGGTATGAGTTGAGCTGATATCATACATTAAGTTTATATGTTTTAGGGTTTCAACCAACTATTTGGGAAATTTGTCCACTTTCAAAGTCGGTGAATAGCTGCCTGTGAGTAAGACATATATTAGTAGAATTTGTTTGCATATCACCTTCCAGCCTCGGGTCACAAGCTGCTTCGTTCCGCTCGTAGCGTAAAAGGTAGCATTGCGGATTTTCACCTAGACCTTGCTGCCTTGGTTTATTATGGACTACTTCGCTTCGGGGTTCGGTCGGCCTACTAACAGAAGCTTCCTATCTGTGAAATTCCCTGCGTGGATTAGAACCAAGGACTTTTATGGTATTTTACGTTTTGATCGATTTTGGGGAAACCACATGAGCTATACAAAGTCGTGTCAAAAACACAATGTGCAAAATAACCTCATATACTTATCAATTTACTTAATCCCTGAAATAAATTCATTCAAGTACGAAAAATCTCAAAATAAATTTACTTCTGGTTTTTTATTTCTTTTGGGTAACGATCACGTCGAAGACAATACAAGACCCAACTTGTGAACCCAAATTGGACCAAATCGGACTTAAAATTCGTCCGTTAGAATGCAAACACACATAAATATGTATAATGCTTAATGACACCCAAAACGTGTTATGGGTACCTTGATCGGTGCTCATTGACTATTCCCGACCTTAGGTCTCATCATAAGAGTAACTGCAATAGCTCATATTTTTTATAGAATTTCGCTAATAACGGTTTTGCTGAGCTTACATTTAACTATTACTTAGTACTACTAGTAAGCCCCTTGACAAATTAAAGCAGTTTAATTAGATACAAACATTTGAACAAATATTATTAAAACAACAAACATTATCTAGTCCTACCTTACTATGCTTTGGAGATTATTAATTCGGTAAAAGTTTTTTAAATTGGTAATGTGTACAATTATTATTATTATTGTAGTGTAATACCGTATCAGTAATAACAAAATATAACTTTTAAAGTGCCTAGTCACGTTGAACATAGGTATTTTCAAACAGTTATAGAGCTAATGTAGACTGTATGATACGTTTTGAGGTTAGACTTTGAAAATGTATATTGTTTTTCTATAATTGTTTGTATTTGTTCTTCAAGAGAAACTACTTATTCCAACAAACAAGACATATTATACAACCGGCTCTATGCTTATATGGAATTTCAACATAGTAAATCTACAGAGCCTAATACTTGCATATAACACACGGTGAATAAAAGAGTATAGCCCAGGCTCATGGTTGTATTCGTCTAAAATTTAAATCCTTATCGAAGATTCCACTCAAGAGTTTTAAACAAAGTTGTAAATATGACCTTAAAGTTTAATCTATGCTTGATTTTGTGTTGAATTTTGTATTCTTATCAGACGTACCAATGTAAATTATGATTATTGTAATCAACAAAAGACACAAAACATAACCTTAAATGGTTTACAAAGTTGTTTAAGTATTGCAGAGGATGAGGCTATTATATTTCCCCACGTAATCAGCTATTATATTTCTGAAGGGGGGGGGGGGGGGGGGTTAATTTCGAAAACTGCTTAATAATGTAACATAAGCATTTAAAATGATATTATACACGGCCATAGACATACGTTATACTATTTAGTTAATCACGGATGTACGCACGGATTGACGTACGTACACTTGCTTAGGAGTTGATCCTAATGTTTATTTATGCTGCCTTACTGTTTGGTGTAAAATTACATTGTATTAACGCAGAATATTCATTTCAGAGCTGCTTTAAGAGCGGAAACATCAACTCCGGTAGTTGTATGTGATGCAATGTATCTTCTGCTGTCAAGGCTTATGTAATGCATTAATCATATTTGCTGTGTTTGGATAATAATACTTGAAATGTTTTGTTTGCTCAGCAAAATATTACGGTTATACTCAAATTAAATATAAACATGTTTTAAAGCAACAAACATATCGAATTCAATATTGTATTTAATAAAAAATGTAATATAAAATATTTCTTGCGTAGTTTCTATTCTGTTAAAAGTATTATAATATAAGGAAAATGCTTAAATAGTTTTATCAATGTGTATATATGTCTTAAACAAACTTATGTTTAACTTAGGAATCATTTTTATTTAATAGTAGTAGGCTATTTAATTATATAGCAACACATAATATTTAAATACATAATATACAAAGATTGCTTATACAAGTTAAGAATGAAAGTTAAACTTTAGATATATTATTTATTAACAAGTAAAGTTTAGTCTAAAAAGCCTAACAATATTCTTTACACTAATTATTTTAGACTTTACTACTACACCCATCCAAGTATGTGGGAAATTAATGGTGTTGGTGTTGCATCAATCTAATTAAATTATTGTTTATTTACATCACTGTAATGTATCACTGCAGAACGAGCTAACATGTAAATGGATTTGAATTAGGTTGACTGCCATAAGACCCAAAAGTGGGTATCGCGGTATTTATATGTCTGGCCATGAGGCCCACATGTGGGTATCATGTAGACTGAAACAAATTGCTTTGAAACCCATATCTGGGTCTCTTTTCTAATCTATTGTAATAGATAGCTCTGGCCTCACAGAGTAACCTGCTATGCTTAGCAATACAAATTTATGTTTGGATATTCTTATATTATTTTTTTAAGTTGGCTATCCTGAAGACCAGCTGTTGAACACATTGTCTGCAATAACATATGACAAAAACACTCAACACTCAATGCCTTTACAGTATTTTTGTGTACAATCTGTTTATAGGTTATATTATAAAGCATTAGATAAAAATGGAGTTTGATAGTGAAAGTGATGTTGAAATAGATCTGTTTGATAGTGATTTATACCCTGAATTTGTAATTAGTGACAACAGTGAAACCTCCAATGAGTGAATAAATATACAAAGACAACCGTTACAATCTTTTTTTAACCTAAGTGGAAGATTATCAGAAAGTGAATCAGATAGTGATAGTTCTGTTGGAATCCGGGATCTACCTCAACAACCAGAACCACATGTTATGAAGTGGGGGCCAGTAGGAAATGAAGACCAATTGAACAAATTTGTATACAACCCAAATAATGATGTGGTAGGCTTAAGTGCAACTGTTGCTCAAAGTATGGCTGACTCTACGTCTTATGAATTTTTTAAGCTTTTTGTTAGTGATGATGTAATTAATTTATTGGTTTTGGAAACAAACCGCTATGATGCACAATAACTTCTAAAAACCAAGGATGTTCGCTCACCACATGCCAGAATAAACAAGTGGGTTGACACACACTTTGTTGAAATGAAAAACGTTTTTGGAATAATTATTTGTATGGGACTTGTTGATATGCGGTCCATTTCAAACTACTGGAGTGATGATGAATTACACATAAGCAATATATGCCATGTGATGTCCAGAAACCGTTTTGAAATAATGTTATGTATGTTTCACTGGTCTGATAATAATACAGCTGACCATACTGATAGACTTGCCAAGGTACCAACATTAGTAGAAAAAATTATTCAAAATTTCAAACGAGTTTTAGTTCCAGAGCAGCAAATTTGCATAGACGAGAGTATTGTACCTTTTCTAGGTCGAGAGTGTTCCGTTAATACTTAAAAAATAAAACTCATCGCTATGGTATACAAATCTTTAAGCTTTGTAGAAAAGACAGTTACACATTGGATTACAAAATATATGCGGGAAAAAATTAAATTCCGGGAAAACCAGTTTCAGAAAAAAATGTGATGCAACTAATGGGTCCATATTTAGATTTTGGACGTACGTTATTTGTAGATAATTGGTACTCTAGTGTTCAACTAGCAGTCTTCTCAATGATCGTGACACTCACTTAGTGGGGACCCTCCGTAAGAATAGGAAACATAATCCTACTGAAGTTACAAATAAAAGATTGAAAAAGGGAAAGAAAATAGCCATGCAAAATGATAAAAAT
>JAGFPH010001350.1:8296-19207 GCA_018207615.1 Philaenus spumarius
CGTCACGTCCATTCCCGTCATTTTAGGTAGGGTGGCTATATACGTCCGTCACGTCACGACCATTCCCGTCATTTTAGGTAGGGTGGCTATATACGTCCGTCACGTCGCGTCCAGGCGCAAAAATTATATTTTTATTTCATCGGTATATTTTCAAGGCACTTTTATGGGTTATAATATATATAAAATAGTAATGCATAATATGCAAAATTTATAATGATAATGGTACAATTTAAATATAGTTTTCTTACGTGAGGAATACATTTTTATTGCAACTTTTTCCCAGCATTAGACCCTCCTTACATTGTTAATATACAAATTCTTAGATGAGTCAAAAATATAAATGCTACTATGTATTGAACAGTAAAGTTTCACAACAAAATGTCATTGTAGAGATTGTAACCAAGTTTAGTACCAGTAGTGACATATCATTTAAGTTTATAAAATGTTGTCACTAATATTTAAATATATATTGCTACAAACTCTTGTTTATTTATGTTTTTGTCATCTTACATTCGTATACTCAAGTTGTATCACTCTAACAATGCTCTATAAAACTAATAGAGTATATTAGTCATTTCATTCGGTATTATAGTGTTTTGTATTTTATTATGCGTATTGGCCTTGAATGACGAATATTTAATAGCTTTAGTTCAAGTATACAAAGAAGTTTTTGACCCACCTCACAATTTGATCTACTGCTGGGAAAAAATTGCAATAAAAATGTATTCCACACGTAAGAAAAATATATTTAGATTGTAGCACTATAATATAAATTTTGCTTATACATTACTATTATAACTACCATAATAACTATTATAATAGCCTACCCCATAAAAGTGCCCTAAAAAATATACCGATGAAATAAAATTATACTTTTTGCACCTGGACTTGACGTGACGGACGTATATAGCCACCCTACCTAAAATGACGGGAATGGACGTGACGTGACGGGTGAGTACAGCCGCACCTTAACTGGAATAAGGAAAGTGTAAAGAGTCGTGTGTCAATAGCAAACAATGTGTTGCAATGGACATAAATGTGTACCATATAGGATCCTTACTCCTTACTGTATAGCAATGTATTGTTGTCTGTTAATTTACACATTTCGCCCATAGCACTTTCTTTTACTCTCTCCTATATTCCTACTATAGTATAGAGGAAGAATGGTGACCGCAAAAAAAAAAAAAAAAAACGATGTTGAAATAGTTGTGGAAATATCCGTTTTGGGACCCCCTGAGTTAAAAAAAAAATGTTTTTTACAAAATGTCTGTATGTATACAAAACTAGAGAGAAAACTATTCGATTGATTTCGATCAAATTTGCACCTGTGATTAGGCCTGCATAAAAGCACGAAAAAAGATTTTGAAAATTTTTGAAGAACAACCCCGTTTTTGGCCAATTAGTTATTGTTTTTTTATTAAAAAAAAAACAGCACCTTTCTAAAAATTCTCGTTTAGCTAATAATAATATACATTACATTCTCGTTTAATGTATATTTAATTTATTTTACCTGCCTTAACGGCGACATACATACAATAATTTTAGGTTAGGCTTAGACTGATGAACCAATGTTTATTGAATGCATTTTCAATGAATGGACATTTAACTGTGTTTACCATCTTAGCTTTGATGTTATAATTGATGGTACTTAGTCTACGTATTATACGAAGGCCACTGCTTTTTAAACGTTGCTAGGTTAGGTATTGTTTTAGTAAACAACAGAAATGCCAGAATAATAATTTAAAAAAATATATTAAAGTTCTAACCTATAGTATTTAGTCACAGTATGTTTAGTTGCTAGGTTACTACTAAAAATAGTATGTAATAAAAAACGTCTAAAAATTAGAGTCTAATTTTAGGTTAGGCCTAGACTGATGAACCAACATTTTATGTTTATTGAATGCATTTACAATGAATGTAGCGCCTACATTTAACTATGTTTACCATCTTAGCTTTGATGTTATAATTAATTCTACACCTTTATTATAATAACATTAAACGTACGGAAACAGTAAATATTTTTATGAAAAACAAACTAATAATAAAAGATTGAAAGACAATTGAAGATTGTTTGATAATAATTGAGAGATTAAAATTATGTGTGTATTTTGTCGTTAAGGCTGGTAAAATAATTGAAGAAAAGGCGTGCACTTCGTTCCTGACGGGCACAAATTATTTTTTTTTTTAACTTCATTTAGTACGATTGAAAAGGCTGCACAGCTAGTTGCATGTAAAAATTTTACAAAACCTTTTTTCGTGCATCTATACAGGCCTAATTGACATGTTTGGTGCAAATTTGTTCAAAATCGATCGAATAGTTTTAATAATAATAATAATATTTATTAGTTACTCTCCTACTTTAATGACTCTCCTACTTTAATACGATTATGAAGTCACAGTGAATCTGTTTAGTAATTTCAATATGTTTGTGAGAAAGTATGTGCCAGTTTCCACCAAAAATATTATAAACAATAAACATTACCAGAAACTGGCACATATTTTCTCACAAACATATTTAAATTATTAAATTAATAGATTCACTGTGAATTCATAATTGTATTAAAGTAGGAGAGTGGGGGGATGCATTAAAGTAGGTGAGTAACTAATAAATATTTATACAAAACTAGAGAGAAAACTATTCGATCGATTTCGAAAAAAATTTGCCCCACATATGTCAATTAGGCTTGTATAGACGCACGAGAAAAGGATTTGAAACATTTTGAAAAACAACCCCCTTTTTGGCCAAAAAAACCCCAAAAATCAGTTATTATTATTAGCTAAACGAGAATTTTTAGAAAAATACGGTTTTTGCATATGGCAGGGTACATTAATGGCTACAAATAAGCCAAATTTGATCAAAATCGTTAGAGCCGATAAAAAAAACGTATTTTGGGGGGTTTTTTGGCCAAAAGAGGGTTGTTTTTCAACATTTTTCAAAACCTTTTATCGTGAATCTATACAGGCCTAATTGACATGATTGGTGCAAATTTGTTCGAAATCGATGGAATAGTTTTCTCTCTAGCTTTGTACAGACAGACTGACATTTGGTAAAAACCACTTTTTTGGAGTCCCAAAACGGATATTTTCACAAAAATCTCAACATCGATTTTTTTTGAGATGCCTATACTTTCTCTATACTTATAGTATAGTGAGAAAGTGAAAGTTATTCAGTTTTTTTAATTACAAAAATGCCCTAAAAACAAAAAATGCAGAAAAAACTAAATAGTGGAGTAAACAATTTTTTTAAACCTCTTGTTTTGATGTATTGGTAGGTAAAAACATAACATTGTATAACTATAAGAAAAAAATTAATAAAAGGTACTGAAGGAGGCGGATCCCCTTAAACAATATATTAATCAATTTTGTAATATTAGTTAATATAATTTACTTTATTCTATCCAATTTGAGCTACTTCACTGTCAAATCCAATTTAATCGGGACGTTTACTATGCCATTTATCTGATTAATATCGCAGTAAGTTTGTGGAAATTACAAATTCACTTACCGCTGAAAATAATCGCCGATACGGCGCCCATAACTCCGAAAAAGGGTCCATAGGAAGGCGTTGCGTCTACTTCTGTTGCCATGTTCACTGTTTTGTTGAGTATTTACAGGTCCTGAAACTGGGAAACAATCCAAACGCTCGCCTCACAGAACTAATCGATCCACAGTCAAAGATGGCTTAAAGAGCTAAAGTGGTCGACTGTCATGTGATGGGTAGAAAATTTCAGGTGCTCCCAAAGCTTGTGTCTGCTTCTCATTGGGCACGGCCGGTGATAAGCCGTCTGATAAAGCCAAATTGATAGAGAGCTCTTTTAGATAATTTATTTTATGATGGCACCATTGGCCTATTGGCTTCACTCACTGTTTTTAAGATATAAGCACACCTTAAATTCTGAATTGTGCAACACCTCATTCTTGATAATAAGGTTTGAAGTGTATGGCAGTGTTGGAAATAGTTTGAAGGGTAAACATCTCTTCCAGTGTGTGATTCTTTCTGTGTTAAATTAAAACGGCAATAAATGAAACAACAAAACAAGAATTCCGACGCGAGTTCTTTGGAATATATCGAGAGTCGCCTGAACTTTGGAAGGTGAAAAGCGAAATGTGCAAAACCCGAATTTTAAAGGATGAGGCATGTGAAAAACTAGTTGAGACGTCGAAGGAGGTAGAACCGAAGGCAGACGGAAATCTGGTACGAGCGTCTTCGTAGAGAAATTACACTCATCCGCTTTATGGTATTCGCTGATGTAGGGAACTTCCACCAATGGACTTAAATGATGGTGGCCTACGAGGAAACGGAAAAGAAAAATGAAACGGTAAGAATTTCATTTTTATATATTAACTAGCTGACCCGTACGTCTTTGCCCGTGGTGGTTGGTATTTTCAGTCTTTTTAACGTAATTGTATTCTTTTTAAGTGTTCAGTCAGTGAGTGGTATTTGGCTTTTATATATATAGATCTTAAATAATAAAAGTACTATTGTCATAATAATAAAAGATCTGAAATTATGATTTTAGTAACTTCGATCCCCCCAAACCCTTCCTAAAATTTCTAAACCTTTCATACCCTTTCTTAGTGAGCACCTATGGCCCTAGAGGAAGCTACATACCAAATTTTATTCCAATCTGTTCGGTAGTTTTGAAGAAATCGTTTTTTAATAACTTTGTTCCCCCTAACTCCCCCAAAAATTTCGAATTTTTTGAATCCCTTTCTTACAGAGCGCCTATGGTCCTAGAGGAAGCTACATACCAAATTTCATTCCAATCTGTTCGGTAATTTTGAAAAAATCGTGATTTAGTAATTTTTACCCCCCAAACCCCCCTAAAATGTCCAATTTTTTAAAACCGTTTTTTAGTGAACACTTATGGCCCTAGAGGAAGCTACATACCAAATTTCATTCCAATCCGTTCGGTAGTTTTTAATGAATCGTAATTAGTGAGTCAGTGAGTGAGTGAGTGGTATTTCGCTTTTATGTAATATATAGATTTATTTATATTTACAGTTTTTTCCAACCATAAAACACTGAAGTTTGCAAAAACATTATGTAAATATGTAGCGAGGCTATATTCGATTTCCCAAGCCTTAAAACTCCATATACAGGGTGTCCAGTAATGACGGGATCAAACTTCGGGAAATGGTTCTACGGGTCAAAATAAGAAAAAAAAGTTCATATAAACATAGGCCCCGAAAACGCTTCGTTTTCCAGACATCCGTCATTTTGTTTTTTGTACAAAATAAATCATATATAGAGAACGGATTGACCGATTGAGTTCAAACTTGGCACGAGGTTTAACCTAACAATATCGTCTATCGCAAGGAAAATAAGCGATTAAATCCAATCGTGCGTTGCAAAATGGCGGTTGCTTGAAAGTTTGAAATCTAAATTACTCAAAAACCACACAAACAAATTTTTTTGTAGCCCTTTTGGATGATGCAACTGTCAAAACGGATGAATTATAATAGTTAAGTTATGTGTAATAATTGGTTTGTTCAACCCTGCATCATACACCAACACAGTAAATACTACAATATTATATGTACATTTGCTGTCATTATCTTTTCTTAGCTATTATCTTTCATCCGATTGTTTTGACAGTTACACCATCTGAAAGGGAAACAAAAGGGCTATAAAAAAGGTGTCTTGACATTTGCTGATAAAGTGTACGGTTTTTGAGTAATTTAGATTTGAAACTTTCAAACAGCTGCCATTTTGAAATGCATGATTAGATTTATTCTCTTATTTTTCTTGGGATATATCGTTGTTAGGTTAAACTTCGTACCAGTTTGAATTCAATCGATCAAACCGTTCTCTAGATATGATTTATTTTGTACAAAAAACAAAATGGCGGATGTCTGGAAAACGAAGCGTTTTCGGGGCCTATGTTTATATGATTTTTTTTTCTTATTTCGACCCATAGGACCATTTCCCGAAGTTTGATCCCGTAATTACCGGACACCCTGTATTTATTATCTAATTGGCTACTTAAAAAGCATACAAAATGTTTTCATGCATCTATAATAATTGAGTTTCCTATAATTTTTTAATAAACTTCTCGCTAGCACAAACTATACAGATTTAGGTTTAGGTAAAACTCTAAGGTCATGGTAATCTACCTAAGGTCGGGAGTAGTAAATGAGCAGCGATCATGGTCCTAGAACACGTTTTGTTGAGTCGTTAGAAATTTTATATAAACAGGGTGTCCTAAAAGACTTTGCGGGCTATAAAGGATCGGATTGTATTCATTGAAATAAATAATAAATGTTCAGTAACGTTTTTCAAATTTGGCTTAGTTTAGTCGCAATGCGCCATTTTTTTAAAATAAAAATTTACTGTAACGCCAGAAATATATGAGATATACTCCAAATTTGGAATAACCATTCTGATATGTTACGATTTACAAGTTTACCAAATGCAAAGAATTTATTTTTATAATTTTCAAAATAGCGGCCGTATTAAAAATTTTGAACTTGGAATATCTTTAAAACCGTTAACGTTACAAAAAATGTATAAGAGTCAAAATATTTTCGGGTATTTTTTATAAAAGGGTCGGCACTCTTTAAAAATATATATAGCGTCAGGGTAACAAAAACTAAAGAAACTGTTAACATAAATAAGTTTGTAACATCAATTAAGTTATTTTATGTAACAGAAATGCAAGCAAAAAAAAAAAATAATACAAAAATAGCTTGAAGTTCTAACTTATAGTCTTTAGTCACAGTATGTTTACCTGCATTCAACATTCATGGCAGTCCTCTTCTAAAAAAAGATCCATAATTTTTTTTTAACATCAGACAAAATAATTTTATTTTGTTTCTGTAGGTCAAAGAGAATAACCAATTTATCGACAAAAAACTAAAAACATAATTTCTTGGTAATTGTCTACAACAACCAAAATTTTAGTAAAACCATCTTTGTTTTAATGTTAACAGTTTTAATGAATAAGATAAAATCAATTCCTATGAAATGCGTCAAAAATTCAAACGTGGCTCAAACTATTTTTCAAAATGGCGACCGATAATAATGCTAATTAATACCATTTCTGTAGTTACTACCAGGGCCGGCGAGAATTGCTAGTATAAGGGCTCATCCACTTCCTCTCGATACGTGCTGCCAGCCGGTTCTACGCTGTGACGTCACAGGGTTGTTACTTTCGCCGCACTGCCATACAGTCAGCATTAGTCGGCAGCATGTATTTAGTACTTAATAACCCCCATGATACCCTTCTACCCCTAGTGACACCCTCTTTGTTATTATACACTTTCAACAATCAATAACTAATACTATAATTAAATACTAATGCACCTAGACAATGTAAAATGAGCGAAAACACAACAAATCAATTACAGATCACCCGGATATGTTTACTTTACTAATATCCGGGTTTTTTTTTACTTCCAAGGAGGCTAATCAGTCATCTTCTCTATCAAATTTTGGTTTAGCAGTTTACATATTAGGCCTACTTATATGTAGCCCCCAAAATTTCCCATTTTCTAAATGTTAACAACGTTGTCTTATGCGTAAAAAAGTACATCTTTGTACCTAGTAAACATTACCTGAGTTCGTTTTTTCCCCAATTACTCACTCAAAAGTTACAGGGGTGTCTCCAGACTTTTAGTTCATCCTGTACACAGTAATACTGTAATTGTAAAAAATATTTCTGTAGGCTTGCATTAAACTTTGATTTTGAGAGTTGTGCAACTATTTCAATGTTTAGATGAAACAATTGTTTTAAATACAGAATTAATAAATCTTTAACATAAATTCTTTTTGATAGTTAAATCAAAATATTTCTTGGGTGCAGGTGTATAGTATAGTAATTTAGTAAATTAATATATTTGGGCAACACAACTTACTTCCAGAACAAATTGAAATGGCCAACAGTTCCAAGGATAATCTTGCAGGTATTAATATATAAAATTTGGATACAAATTAGGCACTGTATTTTTAAATTTATATTTCTATCACTTTAAAACTTCATGATAATTAAGATTTACGCAATGAAATTTGATCAATCAGCTACATTGCTAATTCATAATAATTATGTTTATAATATCAAATTTTGAAACAAATTTTGCCAGGGTCGGCAAGAGTTTAAAAAATTGTGTTGAATTTCTTAAGGAGTTTTAAGTTAACTTAAAATTGTAATGTAGGCTGTTCTACGTTCTTTTAGCTCATTGTAAAAATCTATGTTATATTTGATTTCCATATATGTAATATTAGTAGTTCTTTAACTATTGTCACCTAAAAATAGATACAGTAGTTTTGTTTGAAATTCCTTTTTTTTACCTAAAACTAGCACTATAAATAACAAATATTTAACAATTTCAATTTAAAATTCAGTACCTATTACAAAAAAAACTGGTGGGAATTCATTGAGAAAAGCCAAGGCTGCACTAGTGAATAAGCGCAGTTTGACAACCCTATGACGTCACGCGGTCAACGTCCCTTCCCCTCACCGAAATCGGTGGCGTTGGCCAAACTTCAAAGGAGTGGCTGAGCCCTTCACTACTGTATTCTCGCCGGCCCTGCACATAGGCAACTATTCAGCACCGTCTTGAGTAGCCCAATTTCCCAAAAACCCAACTTACGACAATATTATTTTATTTACTATATTGTAATACATACAAAATTATGAATAAATAAATAAATAATCTAAAAACCACTGAACTTGAGGAGAACAAGACTACAACGTTGATACTCATTTTCTTGAGATTAAGGTTGATAATATTTCTTTGTTATAATTATTATGCA
Source organism: Philaenus spumarius (assembly GCA_018207615.1). Classification (NCBI taxonomy): domain Eukaryota; kingdom Metazoa; phylum Arthropoda; class Insecta; order Hemiptera; family Aphrophoridae; genus Philaenus; species Philaenus spumarius. The sequence continues at coordinate 17,052 of JAGFPH010001350.1, forward strand.
TTTCGTTTATTCTAATTTAATTTTGTTTTAGGACAAATCATCAACTTTACCTGTTGAAAGTCATTACAATTTCACAACTCTAGATCTTTCACCTGCTGGATGTACGTAGGCCGCGTTGCTAATGAAAGTAAGTCTATTTATGATTGATAATTAAACTTTAAAATATTTGAAATATAATGAACAAATTTAATTTTAATTCAGACAAGCCTGATGATGTTTCTATATTGTATTTCAAGATATTAATTTACAAACTGATTTTCATTGCCCTACTTTCTCGCTTCTTGCAATTTTGGATGAAAAGTGATAACGTTTTACTAAGACAAATAAGGTTAGGTTATTTGAAATTTGTTTATACAATTATAGTAACTACGCACATAATATTTAGTCTGATGTCTTGTAGTGAAGACTGCATTTGGTCTTTCACTATAGGCCCTGATTTCAAGTTTCTACAGCATAGGCCTACACGAATCAATGAAATAAAACTATTAAGAATCTGCTAAAACACAATTTATATGTAGGCAACTTAGGCCTAAGAATGTTGGGGAAAATCAATCATTAAAAGACAAATTGATGAACTATAATTCTATTTTCATGTATCTCTTGAAACAATTATATTAAGTGATTTCTAACACTCCAGACTACTTTAATCATTTATAAAAGTAAAAAAAAAACATAAATTTTCAGACTTTCCTTTGGGCCTGCTTTATCTCTAAATCCAACCATAGAGACAGTCTACTTGGTATTACTACTTTTTTCGGTCGGAAAGAATTAGGATTTGTCCATTTCTATAGCCTTACGACAATCCTAAGTAGGTACAGGCGTTAAGATGTTTACTTGGAAGACAAAACCCCGTGTGATAGGTCATCTACCTCTAATAAGTTACATGAATGGTAGAATCTCGAAATAGACCCCGAAAATTCAAAAAGCTCTAACTTTAAACTGCTTTTGATAAATTAGTTAAAGTACATATATTACTGAAGGAAATTTAATGTTCTACAACTTCATTTCCCAAGAATTCCCTGTAAAATGAAAATGAAAAGAGTTGGAAAGGCAAGTTAAAACGGGAGGCGCTACAAATTTTCCATTTCGCGGCTCATAACTTGGAGACGATAACTCATAGAGGTAAATGTTATTATGCTGTTTTGTATGGAATTATATAAGCTTTAATTTTGGGAAGTTCTGTGCGACTCACCGTTAGAGATATGCGCCAAAAACTGAAGACAGGGATCTTTGAGGCTCACCCGCACCCTCCGCGGCACATGAAATTAATGGGACTTTGTTAGGCGTTGTTCAGGAAACCTCCCCCAACACATTCATGAAACTTTTGGAACTACATGCAGTAAAACCATTTTTTTTTTGTCTAATTTTACTGGACTACAACTAGCAACGCTCTAATACTATGCTACTGTTAGCTGTAGTTGTACTTGTAAACTAATAATGTAATGCCAATAAACTCAAGTAAAGTAACTTCTTTCCAAACTCAGTTTTTTCTCTCTGGATTTCTGGGGCCCCTTGGCGATCGCCAGTTTGGCACTCGGCTCAGACTGGGCCTGCACGTGACGTCACATGACGTTGTAATCACGGGAACTGATAGTCAGGTGTTTCACTGATAACACTCAACTAGGCCAGAAGTACCTACATGTACTGCTATGTAGGCCTTCTTGGAAATGCGAATCAATCGTGTTCCTATCTTACACAGTGTTGGGAATATTTCTAGTAATAAAATTATTTTTATCAGTGATACATTTTAAAATTGTGATTATCGTTCAAAATTCAATGTTTAAATATTATAAAAGTAGAACAAATAATCCTACATTTTAGAAAACCCCTCTTCGTGCTCGATTCGCTCGCAAATTTTTACATTTGAAATTTACAATAAAAAACCGTAAACTATTTAGATTTATAATTTGTAAAGAACCTTCAGGCGTTTCTATGCTTCCAGCATTTAGTAAAGTTTTTGAAAAACTGTTATTAAAACAGCTTCTTAAATGCTCCCAGCTTGTAGTAAAGTTTTTGAAAAACTGTTATTAGCTTCTTAAATGCTACCAGCATTTAGTAAAGTTTTTGAAAAGCTGTTATTAAAACAGCTTCTTAAATGCTCCCAGCTTGTAGTAAAGTTTTTGAAAAACTGTTATTAAAACAGCTTCTTAAATGCT
>JAGFPH010001350.1:24524-61628 GCA_018207615.1 Philaenus spumarius
AAAATGGGTTTTTGATTTTGCGGTTAAACGGTGAACTTTAAAAAAAAACCCATTAAATAGGAAAGTTGTGGCTTAAGAAAATACATTTTTTAAGATCCCATATGACCTTATTAGATTTCGTGTTGTGGAAAAAATAAGAAAAAAACCCCCAAAAAATTCAAGCCGTGCTAGAAACTTAAAATTTGGTAAAAAATGTACTGCCTTCCGGTCCCCTGTAGGGGGAGGGGTTTAAAAAAATTGCGTTAAAAAAATAAATACAATTTTTGGAAATTTTATTTTGATACCTTGATTACATCTTTCTTGACTTTAAAGGGTTTTATTATGGGGGTTTTATGGGGGTTAAAGGTAAACAACGTTTTAGGGGAGACTGGGCAACATTTCTAACAGCTGATATTAAAAGTAAAAGTTGTTGCTTACATCAATATGTATCTTTAACTTGCGGCAATAAACTTCTTTCTAAGTGCTGTGGAACTCAGGTAATGTTAAAGAACATCACCAGTAGATCACCAATTTCTTTGATGAAAAGAACCTGTGAGCAAAAGATGTTACCTGGGCGAACCTGGGTGTATTCATTTCAATGAAAATTTTATTTTACCTGTAGCCCACTGTTAGAAAAACTGGTGTTCAAGTTCTGCACAACTATAGAGCGCTCCGCTCACCCACTCCCCAAATAAAACTCATGACAAAGCAAATGTCAACAGATTATTGTATCCTCTGATATTTTCGAGGAATTACGATTGATTAAAGCAGAGCCATTTGGATCGGGTTAGGTGATGGAATTAAAGTTAATTATTTTACACTAGGGAAAACCCAAGCGTGCTCCGCACGCCAACCCCGTTGGAACCTTCTATACACATAATCATGTTATGTTTTCTTTATAATAAAGGTGTAGGATTAATAATAGCCCCAAAGCTAAAATGGTAAATAATGTTAAATTTGTAAATCAAATTATTTCGTATATTTTATAACAGCAGTTATAATGAAGGTTACAAAGAACCAGCAAGGCTCAGAGTCTACACTTTAATAAAAACCTAACCTAAAAGTTAGAAATGCAAATAATTCTTTCAAAGTTTGAAGTCAGCTATTAATGAACATATTAGAGCAAACAGCTGTTTTATATGTTATTTTATTCAATTGGTTGTTGTGGTAATAAATGTAAATACAATGTGTTGGTCCATCAGACTAGGCCTAACCTGAGAATTTTTCCGACTAAATTTACAAATATTGATATAAAAAATGTTTTATCAAAATTAATTATAGGCTATGTTACTCAGGGATAATGTAGCTTTTTATTAGTAAAACTATTTTTTCAGTCGGTCCAGTAGTTTCAGAGATTACCCCCTACATACAATCACACAAATAAAGTTTACCTATTTATAATATTAGTATAGAAGAATACTATATTTATGAATACAAAATAAATACAACTATTTTGAATAAAAATAAATATTTTTCACAACTTCTAGACTGAAAGTTGATTTGGAGCACCGAAAAGAATTCTTAGATCCGCTACTGCATCAAACTGTACGAAATTATTAGTACCTTCATTTTTTGAGATTGCAACACAAAATTACTACCTACGCACTCTAACAATGTGACCTTATAGATAAAACTCTCTTTATTGGTGACTATCGAGTGGAACTAAATCCACCTGACTTACAACCATATCTTATCGATTGGATACGTAGCCTACAATAGTTAATAAGAAATGTTATTGATAGTATTCCCACAAAATAAGAAGACATTAATCCTCTAGTACTTTCAAACATATATGGAATTTTTTCTTGAATTCATAACTTTTAATTAACATGCAAGCTTATTAATAACTAGTAGTTCTGTGAACAGTAGACCTCGCTCGTTGAAATAACAAATGTGGTTTTGAGCTTAGGTTAAAAATAGTGTGCCAGTAAGGAAGTAAGCACAAGGTTTAGCCAGTGAAACATTATTTACAATTCCCGCGATTCCGGGATTTCTAGTTCTCGTTTTTATTTCTTTTCTTGAGCTTTAACTGCTAAAGATTTTCTTTTGTGTTTTATTTAGGTTAATAATGTGTAAGATAGCTAAAAATATCACGTTATAGAGGGACAACATACTATTAAATATTTACGTACTTAAATAACTCAAACTTAACAATGTATCATAAATTAACTTAAGTTCCATATCATATTCCAATATTAGAAATAATGAAAACAAACGATGTTAAAACGTCGTGATAGTGATCTCAACCCATGTACCAACACTTCCCACGGTGTCCTACGGTCATTTTTTGTACGTCCTTTATCGCCGCGGGGTTTCATTTGTTTCACCTCATTTTGTAATTCAAGTAAACCTAAGTCAAATACTTCTATGAAATTTACAATGATAATTTACAGGTGTACAGTTCAATTCTTTGATTTATCCTCTACACTTTCTTATAATAATATGTCATTTTTGGGCAAATGATAATATATAGTTTTGTTAGCAGTCTTGTAGTAGCAACATAAAAACTGGTGTTTTCAAAATAAGAAATTTGAAATTGATAAATATTTTTATACAATTCTATTTAGAACTAAATTACGAAACTTTTTTACATTTATGGAAAAAATTACAATAATTTTTACTAGGTACTTTTTATGTAGGCCTAAAGTTAAACATTTCCTTTCGTTACTGAACGTGATTGTTTCTTGAGCTAATAACTTTCTTAATTTTACTTAAATTTTTTTTACTGGCATATATGAATTCTTTAAACTTTTATCTACAAAAAAGCTATGGAACACTTTTGAATTGGTTTAGAATAAACGTATAAAAACATGGTTGAAATACAAAAACTTGGACGATTTTTAACAAATTCGAAGTTTACGGCCATTTTGTGAGCTTACCGTTAGAGATACGGAAAAATCAAGAAAACAATCTTGTAGAACATTACATTTGCTTCTGTCAAAATGTTATTAGTTTTTAAATTCGACTTACGGTTAAGCCACAAACTGGCTTTGGAAAAAAACTTACACTGAGAGAAACGGTCCGGCCGCCATTTTAATTTTATTTAAGGGGTTAAAAATGAAAAATAGAAAAAACCATATATATACATGGCTCGGCCTAGGAATAAGGAACATTCATGCAAAAAATCATCAAAATCGGTCAAGGCGTTTGGCCGTAATCGTGAGACAGACACACAGACGAAATGCCGAACGGTCGAGTTAAAACTGAGACCTCGCTTTCGCTCGGTCAAATATTGAGCTTTACTTGTGAGAAATGCATTTCACAGAACAAAAACTTGAACACAGAATCTCACAACTAATACGTTTATTAACTCGAACGCGTTTCAACGACAATGTAGTCATCTTCAGTGATGCACGCGTTTCAATAATCGGACTATAACAATTATAATTAGTGGAAAAAGATGATGGTGTAACTGATGCTAGTTTACAGAAGTAAAAAGCAAAGAATCAGTGGAAAACACTTTTATTTGTTGATGCTCTTTTAAGCGCCCCTTGCCCCCAGCCCTTGGACCGCCCCTGATGATATATTTAATTTTTCAAAACTTTTAGGCTCTATCTACACGGGCAGAGATCTTTAAACCACCAGTTGTAAGATTCAAATAATAATAAAGATATATACTAAAACTTTATACACACTGATTTAAATAAAAACCCCGAACCACAAAACAAGGAACAAAAACAATAACTAAACAACTAAATTGCAAGTTATGTTTGATAAGTTACCCTTATGTACATTTCGATGACATGGTCATCATCCTCAGAGGGTTTTAACACTACTCCCTCGAGGTTTTTATTTAAATCAGTGTGATTTTGTCGCCACAGTGCTCTTTTATTGGTTTAAAAGCTTTATAGTTGAATACTGGTAGCTTAGTTTGTTGCACAAACACAATGTTGGGTTTTAGTTGTTATACCTGAAACATCTTCCCCAAAATTCACAATGTCCGATGATCCCTTACTGTGAGTACCCTTTCCAAAAGGTACAAAAAAGGATCTATTGGCGAGGCTTTGCTATCCGTAAGTCATCTTCAATCGTTTCGGTTACTTTTAACCTGCCGACATGAAATTTGACATTGCTTGGTTGCCCGCACGTAGTGAAGAGTTTGTAGTAAGAGGGCAGAACTAAAGCAAACAGTCGTTGACACGTTTTAAAGCTGGAAGAATATGACTGGTTATCTGTTTTAGATTATTATAGAGTACGTCATAATGCCCTGAAAGGTTAATTGGCAAAATTCTGTTGGTAAGAAATTTCTATTTAGACCTAAGCTGATTGAAAGTACTTATTTCAAAATGCAAACGTTTGTTAAGCAGGAAATCTTCAAAAGCACGTGAAATAGAATGTCCCCTTTCCTATTGTGATATTTTCCGACGGAAAATTTTGAAGTGTTTTACGGATTAAAATTCTGACAAGCGTCTAGTGCTGGCAGGGCATGGGCGGATCCAACCGGTTTTCAAGGGGGGGGGGGGGGGTTGTCGCCTATCCCAGGGGATATATAGAGTAATTTTTTGGAATACAGTGCTTCAAAATGTCTTTTCAGACTATATCAAGAGCACCCATTTTGAATAGGAATTAAGGAATATTTACTTTATTAGCGAATTTCCATAGGAAAAATGAGCTATTGCAGTGGCCCTTATGGTGAGACACGTTTTGGAGTGTCATCAAAATTCATATTTATATATATGTGTTCGCATTCTAGCGGCCGCATTTTAAGTCCGATTTGGTCCAAGCGTTGGTTGTCTACGTCGCTCGGACGAGTTCGTTAGCCAAAAAAAATCCAACAACCGGAAGTATGTTTTTTGACCGGAAGTAACTATTTTTTTAGATTTTTACTACGAGAATGATTTTTTTTACCGTTTTTTCTAAAAATATAAATGTAGGATGTTATTCTGCACATTTTGTTTTTTTACGCGACCTTATAGCTCGCTTGGTTCCCCCAAAATCGACCAAAACGTAAAATACCATAAAAGTACCCGGTTAGAAGCCAAATGGTGCAAACTTGCGAGGCCACTATTCGCAAACAAATTCTACTAATATATTGCGCACACACAGACAGCTGTTCAACGCCTTCTTGAGTAGACCTATTTCCCAAATTGTTGGTTGAAACCCTGAAACATAGGCATATAAACTTAATTTTGGAAATTTGCTCAATTCACGTCAGCGGTCCAGCTGCTTGATCCAATTATTAAAAAAATGAAATTTTATTATAACAAATTGTAGAGAACAAATCAAAGCATTAAACTGTATACTTGACAATTTTAAATAGCCTTAAGCCGCGTTTACACTATGTAGAAAAACCTGCTACTTAGCAGTATAACAAATGCTACATTTACCACAATACTAAACGGAGCTTTGAATGTTACATATTATATAGCAATTTTAGATGCTGCATCTAGCTTTTTTTGCTATATCTAGCAAAAAATTATGCTATCCATGCGGAGTCGGTAAGATCAAAAGGAATTCACGCGAGTTTTGTTTCTAGCTTCTACTACAATATGTAGCAATTATCAGTCAGTTGAGAGCCGGCCGAGAAGTTGTGTTTGTTTGCATTGCTTGAATTCTTATAATGAAAGGGTTACTAAATGACAGAGACTGGGATAATGATCCCTTAATACATTTAATAGATTTGTTCCGTCATCAGCCATCTTTGTCGGTCGCTATTCCGGATTACAAAATCCGGAAGAAAAACGTGACACTCCCACTGTACTTTTGCGTTTTGCCTGTGCATGTAGCGATGGCCGGACCCAGTATCTGCCACCAATAGGCAGCGAAATTTTCCAACCCCTCACCATCCCCGACGGTACTAAAATTGCCCCAACCCATGCCCATTGCCAGCTGATTACCGTGAAACTCCAACTATCAGAATTTCAGAAAAACAAAAATTAAGACGGGAACGAATTGCGATTTGAAAAATAATGACTCTGTCTACGCGCGCTATTGCACATAGGCTTAGAATTGGCGTGCGAAGTAATATGTGCCAATTTCCAGTATTGGCTTAAAATATTCCCAATATGCCGGTTGGCGTGCGTAGCACGCAATGCATCGTGTATTGAAAATACTCCCAATACGAAGGTTGGCGTGCAATGCACTGTTCGTCGGCCGCTTCTCATAGAGTTCAGTGTCAAGCTCACACGTGCGTCCTTAGCAGTGAACGTGTTAAACCCCATACCCCGGTCTAGCCCCTCCTAGAAAATATATATGGGCACCCATGCATACTTGTAATACAGCTGCTTATGTTTTCAGTATCAGTAATTGAGTCGTGGTTGCTGGTAACGATAGCGAAAATGTAATTTCAACTAGCCGATCTCGTGTTATCTTGCAGCCAGATGGTCATGTTTCGTTAAACTAAGCACGTATTGTTACATTTAATTTTTGTACCGCGTCATCTCATCAGCAGGAATTGGTTGATAGTAATTTTAATTTCCATTTCAAATAAAACTTATACATTTGATAGCTTACATATCAGCACCAGCTCGTGGGACTTACCAGAAACCCTATTATTCTAAACTTACCTCATATTGAAAATAATTCTTTTACGTTCAGCTAGTAATAGCATTGACTATGTAAGCATGAGTAGACTTCCCAAGCCTATAGTAGTAAATGAAGCCAGGAAAAACAACGGCACAGCAAGGGCACCTATCGGCAGTAAACTGAAGCAAGTCTTAGGCGTAGCAGTAGGCCAGCGCTCCGTGGTGAAATCACGAACTATATATGTACTTATATAGTCAATGGTACTTATATATGTACTTATATAGTCAATGGTAATAGTCAAGGGCGGATCCAGAACGTTGTAGGTTGGAACAGGGGGAGGTCCGGGTTTTGTTTTTTCTTGTTGAAAATCATACTTGAAGCAAATAAACCATAAAAACGTGTACTGATATTTATTTACAGTGTACATACTTGTAGCCTATGTGATGTAACGGCATCAGTGTTAGTCTCATAAAATCACAAAACTCCACTCTCCACTGGCACAACGTTGAGCCTGAGATTGCTTTGAAGAAATATAAGTATTTCTCGGAAATATGCCCAAATAGAACCAGAACACTAAATATGAGGCCTACCTTATACCAGACGAAAATATAGAGTTTCTTCCTCAAATAGATATTATAAATATCATTATACAAATAATTATATCGATTGCAAAATGTACTTTCTCATTGGTTGAAAATTGTCCAGTTGCAACGGTTTACAGAAAACTGCCATAGCTGAGTGGTTAACGTAGCGTCTTCTTGATCAGAAGACGCTGGGTTCGAATCTCGGCTAGGGGGACCAGATATCTAACCATATCTGTGGTTTCAGGGTAGGAGGGCGGAAGTAAAGCAAACGGTGGTTGGCTAAGAAACTAAAATGGTGACGAATAATTGGAAGGCTGTGTTAGAAAGTTCAAATCTTGACGAATCCAAATGTGTCCTTCTGTGTTCTTTTCGAAACAATTATGTCGAAAGATTTTGAGTCTTAGAATAGTGACAAGTTTGTGTTTTCTAGCGAGGCATTAGCTATTTAGAAAACTATAATTTTAAAAGGATGATTACTTATGTAAATATACGTTTTAGAACAAATTTTTAAATACAAAAATAAAGTTTAAAACCTTTCCTTTAAAATGGTTTTTGTTTTATTGAGATTGGATGATTTTTAGTGGGTGACATATTCAGTACAAGTTGCATTGTCTGAGACGACGCATTGTGCCTATTATCATTGTATTTGGATAACCTTTATTATTCATGATCTATGCTATTATATACAGCAAGCCGAGACAACGCTACGGCGTTGTTTGCCAGTTGTTTACAAATTTTCTCAATTTATTCTATTTTTTCTCAAACAATGTTTTGTATTTATTTTGTTTTGTTGGCACCGGGGGGGGGGGGGGGGGGGGGGCGAATGCCCCTCGCTGTATCCGCCCTTGGTGATAGTGGTGAAATCACTTTTTACTAAGTATACTAGCAGTCAAAATTAACGAACAAAACTGACTGTTGTTTTTTGGTTGATAGAAGGTTGCCAATAACGTGTGTCATACTATTTGGAGACAGAATACATTTGGTTTAAATCTTGTTTATATCTATTTTAGTATTTCTGATATTGTCCTATGGAAATTCGCTAATGATAAATTCACTGCGAATTATCAATTTTAAAAGAAATTGTACAAAAAACGAATACAATTTTTCCTTACAAACTATACCACCCAAATATAGGTAGGCCTACATTGCCATATTTCAGGAGAGGATTGATACCAAATTTAATTGTTGAGTTAAGACTAATAACACCAAAATGTTAAGTCTCTTAGACATAAAACGTTAATAGCAAGATGAGTTTTTAACAGGAATTAGCCTAAACACTATAGTCTATGCCACCTCTGGATAAGGCACAACCAGTCGACCGTACAAAGTAGTCTACTAATGTAGGCCCTACCCTTACCCTTGGTCTATTGTGCCAGATTGGGGATGGGCACTCGTCGTAGGCCTTTGTTGGTGATTAATTAACAAAAAAACTGTCTGGCCACTTTATGGCGATGATTATTGTGTACAGTAGTAAGAGGTTTTTATAGAACTCACCAATCATTAATCAAAGTAAATTTTTTTCCGTATTCATGATGATAAAACATTATTTATTTTGAAAACACATATACGATTTAATTATTGACTTTACTTTCCCCAAAATTAAACTATTTCCTTCATATTTGGTATCAAAATAATCAGCCGATCAAAACGCAGCGCGTGAAATATTTTGTTTTAAGTTTTTCTTTCAACTAAAAAAGTTTGCATAATGACATCGGCACACTCAGCAATGACCCACCAACAAAGGCCGACGACGAGTGCCCATCCCTAATCTCGCACAATAGACCAAAGGCAATGACTACATATCAATTGATATGTAGTCATTGCCAAAGGTAAGGGTAATTAGTACGGTCGACTGGTTGTGCCTCATCCTGAGGTGGAATAGACTATAGTTGCAAATTTCCGAAATGCAATAATTATTTTTGATGCCGAAAGTAATAGCCTACAATCTCGAACGTGTTAAATTGCGTTTTCTGTGAAAACACGTTCTGCCAGTGACATTATCTGAAAGGAATCAGGTAATCTGCGTCACATGATGGGAATTCATATTGCGTGACTCATTTCCTCAAGTCAATTACATCATCAAAAGGAAAACGTAACAGTTTATGGGATTCATTTATCCTGTAAAATAAGGCCTCGCCTATTAAAAGAACCGTTTGAGACAATAGGCTTATAATACGAACTGCGTTATCTCGATTATTGGAGTTTTCTCACAGAAAATATTAAAAACTTAGGTTCTAACCAGTTTCAAGAGTTCACTCAGGTGCTACTTCCTAGAAAATGTGTTCTATTCTGTGGAAGAATATCTTTCCAAAGGTACTTCTCTGTCTTTCTAACGCTGTAAATTGCACACACTTACAGATACCGACGCGAATGCTACCACTTGAGCAAACCGCTACTAACCTGACTATAAACATCAGTACCCGGTACATATCTGTTTAACACGTTCACTGCTAAGGACGACAGACAGTGCCTTGCACGCCAACCCCCGTATTGGGAGAATTTCCAATACACATTGAATTGCGTGGTTCGCACGCCAACCCCCGTAGGCCTATTGGGCGTATTTTCAATACACAGTGCATTGCACGCCAACCCCCGTATTGGGAGTATTTTTAATAGACAATGCATTGTGTGCTTCGCACGCCAATTTTAAGCCTATGTGCTATGGACGCACATGTGCGTCTGCTTTAAAATATTAGTGATTATTACGTAGAAAGGTTCAAAAATAAAAAAAAATTTGTGGCAGGTGGGTGAAGAGAAATAAAATTCCGCTAATATACGATATTTCTTATTCGCAGTTCTTCACGAAAGACCCAAGGTCGGGAGTAGCAAATGAGCACCGATCATGGTTCTCAGAACACGTTTAAAAAATCATATATATATATATATGTGTTCGCACTCTAGCGGCCGCATTTTAAGTCCAATTTGGTACACATGTTGGTTGTCTACGTCGCTCGGACGACAAAAAAATCCAACAATCGGAAGCAACTATTCTTTGAGATTTTCCTACGAGAATGAATTTGTTTTTGAGTTTTTTCTACAAATATAAATGCAGGATGTTATTCTTCACATTTTGTTTTTTTATGCGACCTTATAGCTCGCTTGGTTCCCCCAAAATCGATCAAAACGTAAAATACCCGGTTCAAAGCCATGTGGATTCTACCGTGGGGTTGGCGTACGAAGCACGCAATGCATTGTGTATTGAAGATACTCCCAATACGAGGATTGGCGTGCGAAGCACGCAATGTTTTGAAGATACTCCCACCAATATTCGGAATGACGTGCGAAGCACGCAATGCATTGTGTATATTCAATAATTGAAGATAATCCTAATATGTGGAATGACCTGCGAACTATTTTGCAGCTATAGGCTAAAACATAGGCCTATAAACATAATTTTGGAAATTTGTTCAACTCACGTCAGCGGTTCAGCTGCGTGGTCGAATTATTTTTTTTAGAAATTCGCTCATCTCACGTCAGGGGTTTAGCTGCGTGATCGACCTATTTAATTTGAAACTTAACTTTTGATATACAAAATGAGAGATTTTCACAAAAAGTCCACCAGCGTTTGCTGCTGATAGTTTTGAAGACGTTTCTGGTTTATAATTGTTGGGAATAGTAGTGGTCTCCTCGCAAGTTATAAGCATTGAACAAATTCCACATCGAGTTAATCCGAAGGATTGAGGTTATGCGGCCTACTTATTATTTACACTGGTAACAGTAATAAAGCTGTGTGTCATTTTCTTAATAAAATAATGTTGTACTTGAGTCGTCCAATTCCAAAACTTGTTATGTCCCAAAACGAAAAATTTTCAGGAAATGAAAAAACCTCTTAAAGCTATATTAATTACAGTATTTTATTAATTCTTTTTTCATATTTTTTGTAGATTTTTATTTTATTATGTACAACTACTAATATAAATATCACAGTTTTAGTTTATTTACAAATTAAAAATATACGTTGGACATAACGAGTTTTGGAACTAAAAAATGAACTTAACGAGTTTTGGAACATTTTCCTATGTTTACTATGCAAGAATATTAGTGGGAAAGTAAGGTTACAAAAGGCAGTTGTTTCACAAAAAACTGTTACTTCTGACAATAAAAGAAACAATAACTATACAAATTAAAATTTTTTTAAAATAAGCCATAAAAAATCATTTAAATCAAGATAGGTGTGTGTGCAATATTCTCATAATACTACACAGACAAAATATTTTCATCTTCCTCAGGAATTTCTCCAGCATCTTCATCAGCTATGTTTTCCGGGCCGTTTTCTTCTCTTTGTAAAATAATTTCTTGTTCTGTGAAAAGCTGTTTGAAGAACTGTAGATTTGCCTGCAAGTTCCACTCAGGCCCATACTGCTTTACAAGGAGAGATCTCAAGTCATTTAATTTCTCATCCTTTACTAAGACACCTTTATTAACTTATTCTGGTGCAATTTCATTCCAAGATTTCCCTTGTTTACAGATTGATAGGTCAACACCCACATTCACATTGTACCCATTCTCTCCTTGCACTTTAATAGTAGTATTGTTATGATGCTTTGTTATGATTATTCGTTTACTCTTCATGAACTGGAAATGCCAGTTTGTTGGAGCTTTGGCAGTCCCTGGTACAGCTGCATTTTCTCCATGTTTTGGAATGTCCAAAACAGCTTTTTTCCAGTTGTGTACTTCAAAATCTGTACCTACTTTGTACACAGTTCCAACACCCTTGAAAATTTCCTCATACTCTTGAGGGATAGCAATCGTTGACTTGGATGCAACCTCCTTCTCGATTCGGCCAAAAATCCGGTCTGGTGGTATGTAGGATGACCCACGATCGGGAATAGGAGGACTACTTTTTTTACTGCTTATGGTGCGTTTTTGGCTAGCCAAGTGCAAACCATTCCTACGACAATAGAATTCTTGTTTTTTACATTAAACTTGCCAGGTTGAGTTATCCTGGACATAACGACAAATGGAACTGAAGCACTAAAGAAATACTGAAAGGTAATAGGACTTAACGAGTTTTGGTCCAGTAATTGTAAGAAGGACATAACGTACTATTGAACAGTTTTTGAAGTGGACTTGACGAGTTCTGGAACAGTAACTAGTTTTTAAAGTGATTTTTAGGTAAGAAATAACGACTTTTGGAACTGTTTGATCTCTGAAATGTGTTGCTATGGCTACCATCTATCAGTTTATGCAATAATAAAAAAAATTTTTTTTTTGGACATAACGAGTTTTGGAATTGGGTGACTCACTTAATTTCTTTTTAACAATATACTTTTTAAGTTAAAACTGAATTATACATATAAATTGGCCATTTGAGGTCATACCATATAACTCATAATTTGACGCTTCTTCTGTACGCTGTCCATCCTTTGTAATCAGTGAACAATTAGAAAAGTAATCAACTTAATTAGTACTACACTGCGGCATTGTTTTCATTAAAAATAAAATTAGCCTTTCCAACAATTTACATCCATTAATTCCAGGCACAATTTGCCCTGCCAGATTTTATTTAACGGTCGTCTTTTGGAAGATTTTAGTTTCACAAAATTTACAGAATAATTTTAAGGCTCGGCTGCCGTATTGAATTTTAACTCCCATAAGAGCAATGTTGAACGCATAACAAGATTACTGGAGTAATAATTAGCAGAAAATTAATCTGAATATGTCACTTTAAAGGTTAGGACAGTCCGAATGTGGATATCATTTAGTTTTTTTAAATTTGTTCTAAAACTTAACTCAAAATTAAAGATTGCGTTTTCCTTATAAATAATGCAAATATCAAATAAGCTCACAACATTCGAAATTTAATTATCATTCAAATAAAATTAATTTGGATTATTCATGACGAAAAAACTACTTTATTAGCAGAAAATTAATTTGAATGTCATTTTTAAGGTTAGGACAGTCTGAATGTGGATATCATTTAGTTTTTTTAAATTTGTTCTTTTACTTAACTCAAAATCTAAGTCTGTGTTTTTTCCTTATTCAATAATGCAAATATCAAATATTTAAAAAGCTCATCACATTCAAAATTTAATTATCTTTCAAAATAAAAGTTATTTCAATAAATTTGGATAATAATTCATGACAAAAAAAATCTCCTTTATTGTGTAAGCATGCAAGAGCTGAATTTGTGTTCCTACTCGAGTGTTTAGCCTGCACTCTGGTGGTTATCACATCAACTAGTTGCTGCTGCGGAGTAGAAAAATAATATATACGTTAATTTTGAATATGCGAAAGAAAGCTGTGTTCAATAACACATACATTGTCACGGATGCAACATTTCAATACGGTTACGTCCGTAATCCTCTAGTTTGCTCCTATATTTGCTAGCGGAAGAATGAAACATACACAAACTCAATGCAAGTGGTGTACAGCTCTGCCACTTGGAGAGCTGCGGTCAACTCAGGTATATTTTTTTACTGCTGCAGAGTTTTAACTTTGGTAATAGGCCTATATATATATAATCCAAATTAATGTGGCACCTTCTTGTTGAACTCCCTTTAACTTGTCTGCATTTATAATCTATAGTTAAAACTACCTTCCCTATTGAGATATTTATCTGGACCAAATGTTGATACTGATTTACAATTGTTTCACCATCCAGATTGTTGTGTTCGTACTTATGATCATATTTTTGGGGGTTAAGGGTCTGCTGTAGTGGCGGCCATCTTGGATTTTTATCCCATAAGAGCAATGTTAAATTTCAAACAATTTATTTCGTTTATTTTTTATCATAAAATTGTTTGCAAGGTCTCATTTTAAGCACAGTCGCAATACGCATCCGTTTTGCAATTTAGTTTTTTTTTAAATGCTTTTGATTTGTTACATAATTGACAATTTGTAAGTACAAAGTTTGATTTTTTTCCGAACACAATAAAGAATTAATACCTAATGAAAAATAATTTGCAAGCCAAATCCGAAATTTTATAAAGAATATTCAGTTTCTTTTCAACACTCAATTACAAAAGATAAAACTTATAAAATGGTTTGAAATGAGGCAATGTCAAAGCGTTCAGCTGCAAGAAATTGCACTGTTTAGATAGGGATATAGTGGAAAGCGCTTTCTTGTTTACTGGAGTTGACCCTTAAAATGTTAACATTCATCCAAACATTGAGCTTGAACTTTTAAAGATCAAAATACCACAACTTGTACACGTTTACTTGGTAAACAAGTAAAAACAACTGTTCTAAAGCAAACTGGAAATAGCCTAATTACAGACAAATGTAACATTAAGTGTTTTGGAAGCAATTTTTACAGAAGCATTAGGCCTTTGTAATTTGTCAGCAGAGAAAATATTATATTTGCAGTGCTGCATAAGCTGTGTTGTCTAAATAAAGGTTATGACTTTGGTCATGTGAAGCCATAGCAGTATTCCAAATTGATTTTACACTCGAGAAAGCGTGAAAAATGCCACCAACATCTGATACACAAAATAATGTCCTATTTAAAGATAGCTTACAAATGCAATTTTATTTACGAGAGGACCCACACCTAAAAATCGTTTCTTTTGGAAATAAAATATGGTATACACTTACTCCAAAGCAGTTTTAATCAAGATAATATTACTAAACATCATCTTATTTCATTGGTTTGATTAAACCCAATAATTATTATTGTGCTATAAATTGTACGAACTCAAATTTAGTAACACTTGATATTATGTCAATTTCATTATCTCAAATTGCAATTTGATCCAATACAGTTGTTTACGGTAATTAATTTGTATTCAACACTAACCTCGTATCTGCACAAATTTGCTAAAATATTCAGTCTTACTACACCACATATTCTCGCAGGTTCACAAACTAACCCATTATATTATATAATATGCATTCTAATCAACCAACACACAATATTGTGAGGTTTTACTGCCACAGTAAAGTTTTTATCATTTGCTGGGATTTAACACAAATCACAAAAAAAAGACTAATATTATAAATACAGTAATCCATATGTTTATAATCTCCTTGGAACTAAAACAGGTACAATTTTATTAATAATGTGGGGGGTGGGGGAGTCGTTTTTAGTGAAAATCCATTTTGAGTGGAGTGAGGGAAAATGGGTTAAAACACAGAATTTAACACTTTTCCCTGAGTAGCAATGTGGTGACGATTTGATGTTAAGATAGCTTGAAGAAAATAAATCTTCTCGAAAAATAAGTCGAAACTCAAGTTGCTGAATGTTTTAAGCATCAATATTGGTTATGATTGTAACACTTTTTACCAATCAATTCTCTTTGATCCATAATTTCCGTTTCAAGGAGCTCTTCAAAGATTGCGTTGAAATTAATTCCAACCATTTACATTATCAACAGAATGTATGACCTTATTTCATAAATATTGTTTAAAAAAAAAAATTGTTTCATACCAGTGCTTGCATTGCTGAACATAACTGGTGATGTAAGAAAAACGATGCTTAAATAAATAAAATGGCACTGCTTCAGGAATAAGTTAGGCCACCACTTTGACAAGTTGGTGATGATTCTAGGACAGGATTTATATGCACTGATACAGGAATAAGTTAGGCTACCATTTTGACAAGTTGGTGATGATTCTAGGACAGGTTAGGTTGATTACACGGACAAAAACTTTTGACTCGATTATATTTTTCATTATATTATTACATTTGTTTCCATTCATACACCAAATTGTTTATAACAGTACATACAAGTCTATCTGCGATAAAACAGCACATAGAAAGTTTTGGGAATAATACAATAATAGGCAAATAGTTTAAAATTTTACAATAACTACAAAAATAAAATCAATCACAATAAAAAAAAAAAAGAAATGAAATGAACTATTAACAATTTGAATATAACCTAATATGGTAGAATACACAAACCACCATGATCATTGCACTACAAATACATCATGGTGGTTTAGCCCTGTCCATTTTGAACTGGCAGTGTGACCAAATTAAGTCCAGTGTGTCCAACATTACAACAATCGCTAACAAATAAATTGATCTTACTATTATTATTGCAATATTGGACAATTCTATGTAACACGTACGGTACAACATCGAGTTGTAAATGTAAGCAAGGTGATGTAATGAAAACATTCCAAAACAAAATGAAAAAAAAACTCGTGAAGGTTTTGATGACAAAAAGGCTACTGGTATGCAATGAATTGAATCACAATGATTTATTGAAAGGGTACTTACAAATCATGGAATGTACAAATATAGCTTTATTATGTCCCCTCCCAAACTTCATTCCTACAGGATTTTAATACTAAACTTCAGGACAAACAAACACTATTCTACAGAGTCTTGTTTTGAAGATCACGCAAGGTTCAACTGTCTTCTCATTGTTTTGGTTGACACTTAACAATTAACCATTCAAAAATCGCTAGTTGTTTTTCTATGGGTCTTTCTACATCTAAAAAGGGTTTTTTCTCACATAATTGTACAGAAACAGCACAATTGAGTAACTTGTTTTTTTTTTATACTTACAGTACACAGGGAAATACTATAAGCACTTAGCTACTAAAAATACACAATCGCTTAAGAAATGTGCTTAAAATTTCTAAATATACATATTGCGCCAATTATGCACCAAAATTAAACAGGAATTTGTAAACCCGTAACGGTACTTTACAACACACATTTCTTAACGGTTTTATTTTGTTTATAACTATTTTTTACATTTAAATTAGTCGTACAACTCAAGTAATAATTTACACGTTATGTAACTTCTTTAACAAAAATAAATAATTAATAATAAAATTGTGCTAATTTGACACGAATGTCAAAAAAACAAAAATCAACAACTTGTTCTTATTATTTATTGTAGATATCTTTTTTATAGGGGGGAAATATGTTTCCTTCATTTTGTAAATGGCCGTTTCCTTCTCCCCCAAGTTTTCTTTCCTAAAAAATTTGCTACAATTATAACAAAGTTACTTTCTTTAGTGATAAATTGGAAAGGCTCACAATGAAGTTGAGTTTAGACTCTAATGTACAGAAAGATGGCAACGATAAGGCCGTAAAGACCCAATACTTCTGCGAAAATGAGGATCAAAATCATACCGACGAACAGTCGCGGTTGTTGAGCTGTCCCCCTTACACCTGCATCTCCTACGATACCGATCGCAAATCCAGCAGCCAGACCGCTGAAACCTACGGCTAGACCTGCACCAAGCTGCATAAAACCCCTGAAAAAATACATTTTTTCAATGAACCTACCAAACGACTCATTTGTCAAAACATGATAGCAGTTGAATTTGTATTATTGCCTAGATTGTTTAACAAATCACTAAATAAAAGAAAGTTTAAAATCAACGAATTTCAAAAATTTTATTTTTTATTAGCTAAATATTAGGAAAATAAGAAAGAAAGCTTTTCTATTATTTCATATTTCAGAATTTCTTCCAATATATTTTTGGAATGAACCATTTATTAGACTTTAGTCCGTTCCACAAATCAGTAGAAAAGCTTAATTCTAGAACCTGTTAACGTATTTTAGATAGTCTTACAAAATGTATTAATTATTGTAGAAATTAAGGATTAACATGAAATTAGTCAGCTTTAATCTTAGTTCGATCAACTATGGTAGCTCAGGCAGTAGGGCATCATTTGGTAGACTAAGGTTTGGAAATTGGCTTAGGTTAGGCTCAAAATAAAGATATTAAGAACAAAACTAATTCGTAACTACAACTTTTTACCACTATGCCTACTTTGTAATACATTTTATACCGTACAAATCACTCGCAATACAATTATTAAATACTGTTAACAATCAAACTCATACTAAGAATAAACTGGTAAAAATATTTTGCCAACATTAAATTGTAATTGAATCCGATTCAATGTTTAGAGAAGCCCAGATTATAATAGTTCAGTCAGAATTTACACAAGATCATACAGATTAAATTGCTGGCCCAATGTCAAAATAAACAATGACTTGTAAATGAGGCCAGCTGATGCCAACAGAGAGAGCTTTCTACATACTTAGACCACTACATGACTTTCTACTTCATTTGCCAGTTAAAATAAAAACATTAAAATTATTTTAAAAGTTACCTCAGCTTTTTAAATTTTGTAACTGACAATAGGCTTTGTAAACTTCAACTTGAAAATTGAGTTTAAATTAAACAATTTTAAAAATATACTTAATAAATTAATGTTAAAGACTGAGAACTAAAATCTAAATTTAAATTGCACTGTTATCTTACAATAATGTTTATTCTACAATAAATCATTATTTTAGAGGCGTAACCGATTAAATATTATAAATCAGAACATGTAAATCATGAAAAATAAAGCTTTAATGGATTTCAGAAAATTTTGTAAGGAACATATATTTTTTTAAATATATCCGACTTGTAATATTTAGGCCATAAATAATCATCAAAGAGTGATTTTATGCTTATATTGAGACATAAGATTCTGGTTTTTTATTCTGGTAATTTGTGTTATAGACTTTTATTTTCAGTGGTTAATAAATCCTAAGATTTGACGGGAAACACAAACATTTTAGGTGTGCAAATTTCTATGGTGGGCTTAAATATTACCTGTGTAAAGAAGAAAACCTCTGTGTTGTGCTATCAACATGTTTTGAGTAATTAAAGTTCAAAAGTATTAACAAACACAATTAAGAAAATTATTAAATGTAATAAAAATTAGTGGGGATGGAATTGTTTTCATTTCCCTAATAATTCGAATAAATATGAATGTTTTTGAAGAAGTTTTATCGAAATAACAACACAAAGAGTGATAATGTATTTAAACTTAATATTTGCTTAGTCTATTGTACAAATTATTCCATTAGAAATTAAAAAAAAGTAGAAAATAATTTTAATCACAAGTACTTAAATGAAATTATCAGATTATTATATCAATTAATTCCCATTTTAATGTATACTACGTAAATTTAAACAATTCGACTTACATAAAGATGGTGTAGCCGTCACTGGCCTTTTTAAGGGTGCCTGCTATTAAAATGGCTACTACAAGACCGTAGATAGCAATGATACCGGCCATGACAACTGGGATGATGGATTTCATGATGAGTTCTGGACGCATCACCGACATGGCGGCAATACCAACGCCGGATTTTGCTGTTCCATAGGCTGCTCCCAGAGCTGTAACAAAAAAAAAAATGTTTTCAATTATCATTACGTGGAAATAATTCAGTGACGATTGAACCCAGCAACTTTTAATTAAAAATAGTGATATAACAAACTAGAAATCAAAGATCTTCACTGATGGCTAACTGGAATAAGAACAATGTAAAGAGTTTCGAGTAAAAAACAAGCAAGGTGTTTTTGCCCAATCGACTACCTTTTTCTTCCTTTCTGGTCCTGTGGAGGAGAGGGGTATATATATATATATATTGTTATCTGTTAATTTCCACATTTCGCCATACAGTAGTACTTTTTTTTAGCAATGAAGTGACCTTTCTGACTAAGCAAGATATAATTCAACTCTTTAATTATCAATCATCTCAACAAATTTATTTGCAGATTTCATACACTACTTCACAGCAACATTTTACTAAAGCCTAATAATTTATAGGTATAGTTAAAAAGTTAATTAACATTTAAACTCAAATAACGAAATACAAAAATAGGTTTATCATATATACACATGTATGTAATGACTAACCTAATAGAAATTTGAAAAAGGAACAGACTTAAACTTAAAATTAACCTAACTTTAACAATAATTGTTAAATGTCTTTTTAAAGTGTTATGTGCATTCTGAATGAATGACAAAGGGAACAACCCAGCAACAACAAAAACATTTTATTTACTATTTTATTGGTAATTCATTTTAATAAAAATATACATAAAAACCTCTGTTTACAGCAACAAATATTAAAACAAGATTTTTACCAAATGTATAATTAAATTGTACCCTATATAAAATTTGTCACAGACGCTCAAGAATTTTATTTCAAACACTATTCTATCAGGTTATCTAAAGTTTTCTTGCAATGTGAAATAACATTGATATCAGGAGCATTAGTAAATATTTGATTTTCATAAGTGTATTTTCTTTTAATTTTAGCAAACTAAAAACAATGAAACAAAATTAGCCCGGGCCTTGCAATCTATGGTGTAACTTGATGGGTGGGGGGGGGGGGCTTGTTCATGGATACCACATGAGAAAGGAAATGCATTTAAAGCAATCTAAAGTGTCTTATATCACTTTTCAAATTGAGCTATGAGATACATGTGGAAATATTATGCAACGATTAGTCAATTGTTTTCAATGGGCAGAGGGTTTTAACCATCAAAACCTCTTACTCTTGGTTATGCTAGCAATAAACTAAAAATTGGCACCCGTAGTTGTTCATTATAACAATTGACAATGGCAATTGTTGAATAGTAAATGTACTCTTGATTTGATTCCATAAAGCCTTTAAACTTCTTAATAGTACTGCTTAGTTTTTCGATCTACTTATTGAAATTACGAGTTACCCTTATAATTTAGATGTTTTATTTTAACAGTTAATTTTTACCATTTTAGTGTTAGAACCAAAATTTAACAAACGATTAAAGAATGCCAGATATTATGCAATTGCCTTAACTTTAATTGGAACATACTTTAATACAAAAAGTATAGTAATTTTTGTTTGACATCTGTATACGAGGTCTGTCTAAAAAGCCCAGTGAATGGTCTAATATATCGGATTCAACGTTTGAAGCATAAGCAGGCATGAACATGTCTGGACCTGCCAACTGTCGGGAATTGCGCAAAGCGTCTATTGTAGTACTTTTACAGTCATTGCAACAAAGTGTTCCAAGTAGTGTGCGTGAAACAGCCATGGAGCAATGACACAACATTAAGTTCTGCTTCAAATTGGGTAAAACGGCGACGGAAACCCATAAGATGTTGGTGCAAGTGTACGGGCAGGATGCTGTGAGTAGGAAATGTGTGTACGATTGGTTTGCACGCTTTCGAGCTGGCAAAGAATCAATGGAGGACGAACCACGTTCGGGACGACCATCACAAGTGGGGCGCCGGAAAACCTTGAACGTGTGAGAGTGATACTAACAATAGATCGGTGATTAATAGCACAAGAAGTGGGTATTAGCAAAGAGACAGTGGGGACCATAGTCCATGAAGAATAGGGCAAACAAGATTTGCCAAATCCTAAAAATCCAAAATGAAGACCATGTTGATCACATTTTTTGACAAAAGAAGGCATCATTCATTCCTGCTGGCCAAACAGTGAATGCCGCATTCTACTTGCAGGTTCTCAAACGTTTGTTGCAGCGCATCCGGCCACAAATGTTCTAGACCGGAAATGGATGTTACTGCATGACAATGCACCATCGCATACCAGTATCATTGTACGTCAATTTTTGACTCAGCTCGGCGTGACAGTTTTGCAACACCCACCGTACTCTCCAGATCTGGCGCCTGCTGATTTTTTTTTGTTCCCACGTCTTAAGGAGGTCTTAAAGGGATCACGGTTTGTGGACGTCGAAGAGATTCAGAACCAAGTGACGGTAATCCTGAAAACGATACTACATAAAAACTTCTCCAACAGTTTTGAGGTGCTATACGAATGTCAGAGAGAGTATTTTGAAGGCCAATAAAAGTATTTCTAATGTACATTCTGTTTTTATCATACCATTTGCCGAATTTTTTTAGATAGATCTCGTATATCACGACTTTCGTCGTTCGTATACACGGACGTTGACCCTAAAAGGGTTAAATCTTTCCACTAAACCTTCATTGTTTAAAGAAACCCACAGTCATACTTCCAAAGTAGGCAGGTGTGTAAAGTCCGAAGGTTGTTTACTGGGTATTGCAAAGTGGTTATTAGTGAGAACTAGTTAAACTGTATAATTAGACTTCAAAGTTTTTTTTAACTTCACTTTGTATGATTGAAAGGCTGCAAAGATAGTTTCATGTAAAACTAATTTCTTCATAAGAAATGAGTTCATTAACTTTGATATTTCTATGAATCTTTTCAGTAAAAGCCTAATTGAATAGTCAAAAATAATGTAAGCTTACATTACTTAAACGGTTGTGAAATCATTCAAGCCAATTACAATAAAGTAGAACTCAATTTGGGTTTCTCTTTAATAAAAAAAAACACAAAACCAATTTTAAACTCAATGTAACACTCGGGTTTTGAAGTTTAAGCAATTTTAATCGGTAGGCCTACATTTGTTTATTTTCTAGACATTTTAATAATTTTGAAAAATTATTCTACAACATTTGGGTTATTAACTTGTAAGATCGTTGGTAAGCATACTGTATTTCACTTTCCTTAAAATAATATTAAATAGGCCTAAGTAAAACACTAAATTATAAATCTAGTTGGATTTAAATCTTTAAAACTTAAGACAGAATGATGGGAATTAGTTTGAGAGAAATAGCCGTATGCTATGTGGTGATATCATATGAACTAAAATAGAATTACATAAATACAAATTTTAATATTTGCCCTTTGACAACAATATAAGTTTAAAACGAAAAGTTTTAGGATCTCGAGTGAGTGTAAGTTGAACAAAATAAAATAAACGAATTTTTAATCGCAATTCACTTTTACGATTTAAATAGTTTACGAATTAAAAAAAGTCAGAACATTCATTTCATTTCATAGCCGTTGTACAAAATATTGTTTGGCCTGGTCAAATTACCAAATCTTGCTAACATTTACAAAACCTAATACATATACATAAATAATTCAAAGATCATGAAATTACAATAATAGTCAATCAATAACAATAATACAATGAGGCAATAACAAACAACAAACTATCACATTCACCATCGCTAAAATGTAACTACTAAAATTAACAAAATTAGATTTCACAATATAGCCAAAAACTCACCCCAAAAAAATCAAACTAAAACGTATGGTGGATGAACTCGCTTACCGAATAAAAAAATGTTGACGACAGAAGTTGTCTTAAGTTATTTTTTTTAAATTTTATGAAATTTACTTCCAGTCGTAAGTAATCTGGAAGTTTGTTAATGAATTCAACACCTGCATAAGAAGGACATTTTCTCACAATATTTAGCCTATGTGAGGCTGATGTCTTAAAAAGTTAGAACTTCTTGTGTTATAACTATGAATATACATGTTGCGCAATGTTTCCCCTTTTTTCCAACAATGGATTATAGTTTCAAGTTACATATAAAAGTAGTAGACCTGACAATGCTTCGCTATTGTTTGATTTAATTTTAAGGGTGGTTATCCCATTTCATCCTTTTGATTTCAGTAATTGAATTGCAAATGTTTTTATCTCAATTAAGAATAACATTCAATTACTTTAGATTTATAGTTTGTAGGAATTTAGTGCAATTTAGTTGTATTGTTATAGGGGTAGCAATTTTTTTGTTTGTAGTGAACATAATATTTTCTAAAAATACCCTGGTACTAATAAGTGTAAAGTGTGAAATTTTAACAAAATTAGTTGCGAGTAGTTTTTGAGGATGTAGAAAAAATTAGTTGATTATTATTTAATTTTAGGGTAGTTATTCCATTTCATCCCTTTGACTTAGGAGTTTGCTCCAGTAAACGAGAAAGCACCCGGAAACGCAACCGCTTTGACATTGCCTCATTTCAAACCATTTTATAAGAATATCTTTTGTAATTGAGTGTTGAAAAAAAAAAACTGAATATTCTTTATAAAATTTCGGATCCGGCTTGCAAATTATTTTTCATTATTAATTTTTTATTATGTTAAGAAAAAAATTCAAACTTTGTACTTACAAAATGTCAATTCCATAACAAATCAAAAGCATTTAAAAATATGTAAATTGCAAAACGGGTGCGTATTGTGACTGTGCTTAAAATGAGACCTTGCAAACAATTTTATGATAAAAACGAAATAAATGGTTTGAAATTTAACATTGCTCTTGTGGGATAAAAATTCAAGATGGCCGCCACTACAGCAGACCCTTCTTAAGTAATCAAATTGCAAATAGTTTTGAATATGCCTTACAAATAATAGTACAAAGTTGTGGCTTTGTAGCTTGTAGGAAGTTAGTTTAATTTGTACTATTTATTGTTTCAGGTATAGCAACCCCATTAAACCCCTTCCAGTTGTGAATCCAAACCATCCAGGGACTCACTCAAACACACATAAAATTTGTCCAGCAGTTTAGGAGTTCAGTGAGAGAATTGTATAATATAAATAAAGGTGAGATGAACACTGTTTTGTTATTTATAGAACTTGTGGCTGGAGCCTCAGTGTTTAAAATTGTATAATTTTATGGTTAGTATGGTTTACAGTTAGGCTTACATGTACATATTTTGCCCTCTAACAAAACAAAGTCTAGTAATTTTTACTAGTGAAATGATTTAGATATCTATCCTTCACATGTCAGTTTTTGATGTTATTCATAATTAGAAGGCCTTGAATGATAGTTTAAATGGTTAGCCATTCACTTACTACAGTTCCACAATCAAACTAGGTTGTTATTAAAGTTATAATTATGGCATGAACATTACAGAAATAATAACCAAGATGTTAGTTATTTTTGTTAAAAATATTGATAGTGTTAAAGAAAGAGGACCTGTAAAGAATGGCTATAATTTTGTCCTGTCATCAGCTGTAACTGTTGTACAGAATTTTCTGCTATTTTAAAGCAATTTCCAAATGTAGCTTTTAAAATTTTTTTACCCTTTAACTAAAGACACGCCTATAGCTTCAGTTTGGCCTTGACCGTAAACGTGTGTTGTTTTTGTGCTGCCCTTCTATTATTGTGAACTAATGAACAAATGTTCGTCATGGTGACGAATGGTTAGTGACAGCGTAACTTTTAACCTTATAGGGCTTTGCCACGCTTAAAAATGAACATGTTCGATATTATTCTTTTTTAAACTATAAAATGTCAATTTTAAAGTTTTTTAAATAGTAGGCCTAGGCTACTTATTATGGGTTTGTTTAAAAAAAAAAAAAGGTTTTATGTATTTTTTTTACAATGACCTGTTTGTAACCTTTTTTAATGGTATCATCAGCATTATTTTTAAATAATTTAACCCTCAGGTTCGGACATGGAAAACATGAATTGTATTGAATATTTCACCCACTTTTTGAACACACTATATTGACGACATATCACTATATTTGTAATCATATTTATAAATTTTGTAGAGGAAACTCCATATTTTAGTTTGATATAAGGTAAACCTCATTTAGTGGTCTGATTCTATTTGGGTATTTCCGTTTACTATAGACATTTGTTCAAATCAATAGGCGCATTTCGTTATATAACATTAATATGTTTTCCCAGTCCAGAGTGTTTGCAACTGTATACACGATGTGTTAATGAAAATTTTGTTTATTTTTGATCCAATTTAGTGAAACAAGTTGAAGAAAGTGAAATAAGTTTTATAAAATAAGAATTTCAAGTATATACAGTTCAATTCTATGATTTATTCTCTACAATAATATTTAATTTTTGGGTAAAGCATATTCCTAAAAATCTACTTTTTAAGTTTTAAGCCTCAAGTCAGATTTTTTCCGTTATTGGAAATTTTGTGCTTCCTAAGCTAATAATGTTTCAAATTTTACATCAATAAATTTTTTAGTTGAGTGTATGAATTCTTTAGCACTGTTTCTACCAAAAAGCTATTGAACCCTTTTGGATTAAGATATCATAAATATATTTGGCGAATTTAAAAAAAAAGTAAATAAATCATATAGGCATTGCACGGTTATTTACTAATACAGTACAACCTTGCTATTCCGGCTTAATTTGGCCGTCGGCAGGTCGCATTTAGGAAAAAGCCGGACAATAAAGAGTTCATTTAAAATGGTGCTTCACAGACGAAATAGTGAATCATTTGTATAATTGAGAAAATGTAGGCTAAACTTAGGCATTAAAAATAATTAAGGCCATAAAAATTATTTGCAGTTGCGTAGCCTGCATATTATACCAACATGAGACAAAACAAAACTTCTTTTGTAAGCGGTTACTTACAGTTTATTCCACTGTAATGTGTTTTAATACGTAGGTATGTACAATGTAGGCTACTGGGTTTTTAACTATAATAACACAGTGCTGTTTTATTTTTGCTAAAATGCAATCAAGTTCTTCCGTTCTTTAGAATTGATCCAGGGGTCCGGCCAATCAAAGGCCGGTCGAGCGAGGTTGTACTGTAGTGGTAAACGATATAAAAATATTGTTAGAAATTTAGCGTTAACCAAAATCTTTAACTTTAAAATTCCAATACCTCCAGTCATGAACATTCTCAATTCACTTCTAAACTAATATTATACGTCCACCTTGGTTATACATGTTTTCAACCATTAAACCATACATTTTAAGCACGGAGAAAGAATTATCAACACTTAACTTTTATTTAAATTCTTTGGTAGTAGCCTACCACTCTTACTTAACTTCTTGTCTACCGATAACAGTTAAAGATGTAAATCATAAATTTGAGCTTATCTTTAGGCACTAAGAAAAGAAGAAAAAATGCTACATTCTCTACAAACTTTGATTTTTTTTTACAACTAATTTACAAAAAACAATCACAAATTCCAACTAGGCTATCGGGTTTATTAAAATATTTTATAGGCCTAAAAACAATATTAATATTATATACACATAACTTGCTAAAATGGTAGGGTACACACTCCCACACTAAATATATTAAAACTACAATATAATATGTGATAATATTTTGATAGTAGGCCTACGTATCAACTCTTGTTATGAAACTAAATAACAAACATAACCTTAAACGTAACACAAAACTAGAATTGATTAGTAAAAAAACGTATATAAATATTTACAAACTGGGACAGAGAACTATACAAACATGTCATAACATAATTTGTGTGATGGCAAATGTCAGAAAAAATAACAGCTTTACAAACATTTACCCAATTTAATAATACAATATTTTAACTTGTACATGATATTTACTTGGGAAGTAGCCTACTTTCTGCCGTCACAGAGCAAGGTCAAACTATATTAGTCATGATACTATTGTTACATAACACACAATGCATAATAAACTTTAGCACAGGCCAAATAAAGTTATTTAAAAAAAATTAGCAAAATTATTTAGCAGTACGAGTATTTACTACAAGTTGAGCATGTTCTAATCCGTCAATACAAAATATTGATAAAAAAACATGAGAATAAAAATGTAACTCACAAATTAGTTAAATTGCTATAACACATATTTTGTAAATTTTTTGGGTATTAATTACAGAGAACTACTTCCGTAAGTTAGCAATTACTTGCGGTATTGGGTTAGTGGAAATTCATTTTCCGATTGTCTAAATATGCACTAGGGTGAAGTGGGGCCACTTTTTTGTATAGTTCAACTTTGAACTGAATTTACCAAGTTATTATTTAATGTAGGCTAAATGAATGGAATTTGGCATGCCTTATCTTTGTTTTGTTGGCTATCAAGTGATGTAGGCCTAGTTTATTTAAAAAAAAATCCTGTACAGTTTTTGGGGAAATTATTTTGTGACCATGCCGTGTGGCTCCCTCCGCTTGCCCCAGCGATCGGGGTAAGTGCAGCCAAGGCCTGAGTTTCCTATAAAAACATGCCTAGAGCAGTAGTAGGGCAAGTGGATTACAGTCCATTTTTCACTGATTCAGGCAGTTTTTAAATCACCGAGATATCATAATTTGTTTAGGAGTTATGAACTTTTTCACGTTGGAGAACACAGAATATAGCAAAAATCAATGATATCAATGATATATAAAATTTGATTAAAATTAATAAATAACAAGTTATTAATATCCTTACATATTTGTTATTCTTCTCTGACCTCTTGGACATAATTTTAATAACAATTTAATTAGAATATACCTTTTTAAATTTAACTTATAATTTTCTGTTAAACCAATTTACGCACTTGTACAGCCATTATAATGATTACGGTCCTTTCTTATTTAACTAAAATTCACTGTTAACATATTTTTTCATTAAAAAAAGGCTCTTAAACACCTAATTACTATTTATTAACCAACTTAAATGTTTATTATTTACAGGTCTGCATACTTAGGTGTTTTTTTACTGTAGGTTGTAGGAGGAAAATGATATTTCAAAAGCAAAATAAAAGGATTAACACATTAATATAAGTAAGACAAGTGCTTTAAAATCCCCCCCAAAAAATACTGTTTCGGTTCTACCCCTTGCTCTGTGGCTCCACTTGCCCCATGATGCAAATTGCTGAGGTAATTTATTTAGGAGTTATGAACTTTTTCACATTGGAAAACACGATGAAATTTAAAAGAAACTAAATTTGATTAAAACTAATAAAATAACAACTTATTAATGTCCTTACATGTTTGTTATTCTTCTCTGACCTCTTGGACATGATTTTAATAACATTTTAGTTAGGGAATACCCTTTTAAACTTAATTTATAATTTTTCCAATCAACCAATTATTTATGCACTTGTACAGCCATTATAATGATTATGGTCCTTTCTTATTTACTAAAATTCACTCTTAACTAACATATTTTTTTCATTAAAAATAGACACTTAAACACCTTATTACTATTTATTAACCAACTTAAATGTTTATTTTATTATTTACAGATCTGCACAATTGTTTTTTTACTGTAGGTTGTAGGAAGAAAATGATATTTCAAAAGCAAAATAAAAGGATTAAAATAAGTAAGATAAGTGCTAAAAAAAAAAAAATAATAAAAAATACTGTTTCGGTAGGCTACTGGCTGCAGTTACCTCTGCTCTGTGGCTCCACTTGCCCCAAGATGAAAATTGGTGGGGTAAGTGAGGCCATCGCCATATTTTTTTAAATATGCATCATTGAGCAAAATGGCTCATACTGACTGAATCTATACATTAAAGCTACCAGAAACACTCACAACTTTTAGTCTATGTCTTTGCAATCAGCAGGAGAGTCATGCAAAGTTTGCCCCTGTCATTTCCATTCTAAGATTTTTATTTTAATGTGTAAAAAAGTACGGTTTGTTCATTGAAAGTGATGATTACCAAAATGAAATATGTTAACAACACCATATAAAAACATATTTTGCCTTCTTTTTAATGAAATAATTATTTCCAAGGCTGTGGCAGCCAATGCTTCATTTGCCCCACTTCACTCTAATTTTTTCGTTTACGAGTCGTGTTTATCAATTTGTAAAAATGTGTTCTTATATACCCAAATAAGACCTACTGTATAGGTTGGATATTTACTTCAAAACATTGTCGGACATTAAGATAAAAAAAAAAATCTATTGTGCAAGAGCTGCAATAAAGGTGGCAAATGCAAGACAGTCGACCTTCCTAACAAAAAATTTGCAACCGTTGCTCATGTCTCTGCTCGTTTCAAGTATAAATTATTTTGGCAATAAATGCAAAACGCATGTTTGAATCTATATCAACCATATATGAACAACTAAATTACACCTCTTGATTAAACAGGAGTGGGTGATAGTAAATTTAATAAAAACATATTAAACAATATTGAAAGTGTGGCCAATCATAAAAACAGACATCATCAAATATTTTAAATAGGGTAGAGATAATTATAGCTCTAACAAAATCATTTTCAGTGATATATATTTCAGTTGCTATATTGTCGCACATACTGAGGCCTATAATAAAAAAATCCAATGGAGGTCGGGGTTCATCAAAAGATGCTTCAGATAATAGGGGTCCACTGAAGTGTACTTTGAGAAACACTGAAATACTATTGATACACTGATTATGTTAAAGATACGATGACATAAGTTAAATAGAAGTTACAAAAATCATATAGAGGCCTATTACACAACTGATATTCCATAGTTAACCTATGACCTTTCAGATAAAAAATGGTTCACATAACTGTAGCAAATAAATAAATGAAACTAAGTTGGCTAATTGCAAACACCGGACTCATCTTTTAATTAATTTACATATTGATTAATGCAATTTAAGCCAACTGTCATGATGTATTATTCATCAATAACAAGAGAGACTACAAATCATCTAACTGTATAATGAATAGGCTCGAAGAATTCAAATGAGTAGTAAACTACTGGTCGTATCAAGCTACTGTAATATGCTTACGACTCTCATAAAAACATTACGGTTAAAAGAATGCAGGCTTACGTTAGGAACAGACTATATATTTATTCAATAAATAAAATGCCTTAAAATGTACTGTAATTCATTTTTGTGGTTTAAAAAATAATAATTTTGTACTTTACAAAGTTTTCCACACTCTCAATATACCAAGCCGATAACAATAATCATGGCTGAAGAAATGTCACTGCTCACACCCCCATTACTTTTGAGTGTAGAAATAAAACACAGTAGGCCTATTTATTTGTATATATACAAAGTATACATTAATAAACTAAAACAAGTCACTACAACCTTATAATCTTGTACAGAAAAGGATCTCAGCTCTATCAAACAAAAACATTGTGCACAGACTCATCCACTGAAAAACGCTCAAGATAGTTAAGAAGGTTGTTATATATTTTTTGATTTAAAGGCAATACATACAAAAAATGTGTAACACAAAATTGTACAATTAACAATATATCACTTTATAATTAGGCGTATTTAAAGTTTCACAAATATTAATTTTTTTTGGAAAAGTATAGAATCACACTCCAGTTTATATATGAAGGCTACGTTGCAAACTTATGCATTAAAAAGAAAAATAGCTTAAAATTAGAACTTACAATCTCTAGTCACAGTATGTTTCCACGTTGTAAACACATGTGAGTTGCTAACATAAGTTGTTTTCTATAACAGAAATGCAAGCATAAAAAAAAAAAAACCCGAAATTCTAACTTACAGTCTTTAGTCACATTATGTTCACCAGCAACAGTAACGATATCGGCAGATTTTTTTCACATCTACTGACTCAACATCAGTACCGACACGACCCAGAAGCGATATCAGTATTTATTTAAAATTAGCCATACTAACAGACAAAAATATTTCCACAAACCAGAAAATATTTTATAAATTATAACTTTCAGTAGACACGCACCACCTTGAATTGTGCACGACGTCGATATATTCTAACGTTAAACAAGGTGCATAATTTTGTTGTACTTATTAGCCAATAACTCGGCTCCCTATTTAAGTTACAGAAATTAATAGACTTATACAAACTTATGTTTGCCATTTAAAAAGGAAATTTTCGTTTTTCTTGAATTGTTAGGTTAGCAGCTTTTTTCGTGATATTTTACATTACAAATTTTAAGCGGTCACCATTTTGAAAATATATGAAATAATGTTTGTTTTTTGCACATGGGCAAAATTTGCATTCAAATAATATATTTCCTACACCCACAGATAAAATATTTTGTAAAACAAAACTAAACATGGGATAACTTTAAAACGCAGCATTTCCGAACCTATGTTTATATGAACTTTTTCTTTATTTTCACTAGTAGAACACGTCCTGAAAGTTTCTCAGTTTCTTCTTGAATCAGCCTCTATAACTGAAAATGGGTTTACAAAATTATTTAACTAGGATTTACATTGACCAAATTATTATAGCAACAGAAGCCGAAACAACTTCAACAAACTGAGACGATATCGAACCGATATAAGTTAATTTTCAAGACCCTCAGGGGTTTGTGTCTGGTAAGTGGGAAACACTATGTACTTACTTCCCTGAAAAAATTGCTGGAGTGTAATTCTATACTTTCGTCTATTTTTATATGTTTAAAATATATAGCCTACATTTCTATTTCTAAAAAGTTCCAAAGTTCTTTCTAAAGTAAACACGAAAAGGCCTATACCTAAACTAAAATTTTATGAACTCAAAGTCAGTTAAAAATTTTGATGGTTGGATATTATAAACTTTTTAATTCTTAAAAAAAAGCTTTTGAGAATATTAACAAATTTCAGATAAATTAGAACTATAGCAAGCCACTCTTTGTTAAAACTGGTATAAACTTATATATATATATTTGATGTAGAGTAATGTATGTGAAGAATAATTTACGCATCCAGTTAGAGGCCTAATTCATGATTACAATACCAATCAAACTGTTCAATAAACTGCCCCCCCCCACTTTTCGAAGCTTGTCAGATGATGAATTGTATCATACTTTTTATGGTTGACTGAAAGAGCACCCATTTTATAACTTGGAGTGAGTATTTAACCCTTCATTGCATGATTTTTCAAAATTTTGAAACAAAATTATTTTTAGTCAGAAAACATTGAATTATAACAGGCAAAAATAGTAAAAAAATTTTATTTTTACTTTTAGTTTATATTTTTGAAAATTAGTATTTGATTCAAATATGAATCAATATGCATTGCGATACTTACCCTAAGTCATTGTAGAATGACCATGCAATTTTGTAATCAGGTTGGATAAGGAAACTTTCTTGATAGTTTAGTCATTATTTTATTTCAATTATTTATTGTTTTAATGCAGAAATGCTTTTCTTAAGCAATAGAAATGTTAATTCAAGTACAAAATATTCCAAATTATGGTAATTTTTTAGTAAAAACATGTAAAAATTATTAAATAATATGCTAAAGATTCTAAATATATAACAACCAAACACTAATTTTTTACCATCACAACAATTAAAAGAAAAAAATGGTTACACAGTTTTTATCTTGTGTGGTAATCTTTGAAACAATTTTGAGTTTTATTTAAACAAAGTCCAATACTACACTTCTCGCACATAATAAAAGTATGCCTATTACAATCAGGATGTTTGCACCGGATTCTATTGATCATCATCAATAAAATACTTAAAATATTGAAAAGGTGTATCTAATTCTTTAATATTGTCTGGAATGGTTCTATCACCAATAAAAATGTGGTCATTAAATTTTTGGTTTCCTACTTTCCATTTGACATTACAATAAGGTTTTGGTATTATAGGCCTAGGCCGGCCTAAATGTTCTTTTGAATTTTTTTTGTCATTTGCATCTTCAATAATTATTGTAGGCCTATCTTCTTCAACAATAATAGAGTTATTGCTACTTACATTTTGTAGATTACTCACATCCTCAATTATTTTTCTATCAACAATATTTATAATCTCAGTGTCTGCTACATTATCAATTTCAAATTCACTGTCTAAGAAATCATCATCATTACAATCACTGTCACTAGGAATGTCCAACAACAATTCATTTAAAATTCCATCATTAGATAAATTTATAATATCCATGTTTATCACTACAAATATCCTCAAACACAACTGTACATAACCTATAAACTAATAGTCACCCCAGTTACTCCTGACACCTACCTAATTTCATAGTGATGCACAAATGAATCAGATTGTAAAATGCAAAATATGGCCAAAATATTTGTGGTTTAACATATAATAACAGTCTAAAATATCAAATATATTCTGTACTAATACAAACAGTTTTTTTCATTAAAGGTTAAAATCTTTAAATTATACAAACACTCTTATTGAAAACAGCAAAGTCCAACAAAGCAACCACATGGTACATCACAGATGTTATAACCGATTTTCTTAAAATCCCTGCACTCTAGTGGCTAGATTTTGAACTACTTGCAAATAACAGATATTGATTCAATACAGAACCATCATGCAGTGAAGTAAAAGCTTATTTCACAGTGCTACCAAAGTTTGAAAAAATGATTCATATATGAATCGCCATGCAATGAAGGGTTAAGTTGTAAAATCAATATTTAGCAAGCTTTGGTCATTTGTCATGATAATTTCAAGTTTTAATGACTACATTAAGCCTGTATTGGACAAAGTTTATTGCAATGTTGTACACGTGCTGAAGGACCAATAAATGTCAGAAAATAAAAAATTTTACCTGATATCAGTCCTTACTTAGATTAGGCCTACTTAAAATTTTATCTTTTTATGTTCCTTATTTTATATATATGTTTTCCTATAGATTTAATATTTGTAATGTCTCTGTACACTCCTTTCAGAACCAGGTTTATAGAAATTTATGTTTGTTACCTCTTTAAAAAAACTTAATCTTTTTATGGCATTGGCCTTATTAAATTTTTCTGTCAAATTTTCTTTACTTATTTATAATTTCAAATAATGGATCAATGCATTGAAGCCAAATCATTTTAATCCAACATCGAAATGTTACATTGTTCATAAGCATTTCATAACTAAGATAATTTTTTATTTTCTTCGGAAGTTTAACATCTCATACCCTAACCTTGTTTACGATCTGATCATACTTAGGCCTACTCTTGTAGTAGAGATCAACTTCAAAATACAGTACAACCTCAGTTATCCAAGTTTCTGTAGCCTATTAGCCGAGGCAAAAAAAAAAAAAATTGTTTTGCCAAAATCAATTCTGTTAACTTACAAATAAATAGGCCTATAAGTCAACTGAATTGATTTCGATAAAGAATTCATAGTTTGAGAAGATTTCTCAATAACTGAATTTATAATAAACACATTTAGTGTTAGATTCGAACAGGAAGAAAACAAAACTGTTTGTCTTGTACATCCTGAAAACATTTCCGCTCCTTACCCAACACGCAATAGTATGGTGACATTTAGTGGACGGGTAGTATAAAGAATGTCGAAGCGGTCTGGGCCTGTTTACACTGCCCACACCGGGGCTTCGTATTTAGGACTCACCATCCTTTCCTATGAGTGGTTTTTCCCCCCTGCTACTGTATTTATTAATCGGTGTTAGACTTTATGAATGAGAGTGTCATTATGGGTGGAAAGCGAAAGCGTGTTGTCTTATATTTAAATCAAAAATGGGAAGCAATTGAATGATTAGATAGAGGTGATTCAATAAGATAAGAGGCAAGTGATTTTTAGGTGTTGGGGAAGCGACTGTTGGGGATTGGGGACGAAATAGATCAGAAATTGAAAAGTGGGTATCTCAACTGTATTCAAATAAAGAAGAGGCTAGACAATCAATTAAAAAAAGCGAGCATAAAAAAACTTCAGACATTATTTTTGTGATTTTTATTTTAGTAGCTTACAGTATTCAACTTCTTTCATTCGAGTGCATTATCAAACCTTCTTTGTTTATTTAAATCTATATCAAAATCAAATAAAATAGATTTTAAAGTAAGCATGGCTCCAAATCAGCCTATAACGATGCGGAAACTCGCACCCCAATGGTTTTCTCGTGGCCTACAATATTATCCTAGTTTTTGGTTATCTGAGATCTGCCCAGTCCCAATTACCTCGGATATTCGAGGTTCTACTGTAGGATACTTTGAAATGTTCAAACTTCATATTATTTTCTCTTAATGTAGTTTTGCATGACTGACTTTTCTTCAATCTCCAGTTACAAACCCACTTTTAACTTTTTCTGAATTGACGAATTTCTACAAAGTAAAATCTTGAAAAACACAATTTAATTAGCCTATTAATTTTAGAATCTATTACAAGTGTCAAACTTATGGTTTTTTCTGGCACAGTAGTCCTAGTTAGTTGTTTGACCAAATCAGCTGACATTATAAAAACGCTGAACAGTTGTGAAGTTCAGTTTCGAGTTTCCATTTATGTTAATATTATTACCGACAGATGAGTCCACTTCCCTTTTGCTATTTATTCAAGAGCAATGAAAGAGAATTAAAAATAGCCCAACGACGCCACTCAAACTTTAAAAAAATGTTTTATTTTAAAATTGACAAATGTATTTTTTAACTTTTAAAAATAAAGAATACATTTATAACAGAAGAAATATAAGCAAAATATTATAAAGTAATGAATGTATTTTATTAAAAATAATTTACAGAAGGAAAAGATGTTATGTATAAGTCAGGCCTACCTCTATACCAATTTGTTGCTTGGTGAATATTATCAATATATTTTTTCTTGTAGGCCTATATAATGTATTATGCAATAATGCTATCATTAATTATTAAATGAGTCACGTGCGAGTTGTTCGCTTGTCTAGCTCAAAGTTTATTACATAAGTAAAGGTGTAACGTGTTACAAGGGGGGAAAAAGAGCAACAATATTAGGCCTAGTAAGTAAAATTATTGTAATCACCCCTTTCTGCTATTTATGCACACTTAAGATATTTTTAGGTAGTTATTACCTAGGTAATGAGAACCTTCGATTATTGTTAATAGGCTGTGATACAGACTTTATAAACCAAAACTATGCATTCTAACA
Source organism: Philaenus spumarius (assembly GCA_018207615.1). Taxonomy (NCBI): domain Eukaryota; kingdom Metazoa; phylum Arthropoda; class Insecta; order Hemiptera; family Aphrophoridae; genus Philaenus; species Philaenus spumarius. The sequence goes on from JAGFPH010001350.1 coordinate 60,542, forward strand.
AACAACTAAAATTACCAGCTGTTTTAGTAAGTAAGTAAGTAAGTTTTATTAGTTCTCACATTGATACAATAATTGCTGAACGAGCATAACAAAACAAATGAATTCATATTTTTGTATTTACTATTTAGGTCTAATAAAAGTTAAGAATTATGTTTTGGATCGTAGGCTACTTGTTTTTATTTGATTAAAGGTCCTTTTAATACAGGTCTGTGACGCATCAGTGCCATGACGGTTCAGTATCAGTGCTATCCATGTTTCCTCATTCCCACACATTAGTGCCGTGTCAGATCAGTACGGTATCCCTATATTTGTAAATTAAAAGTTCAAACTTTTATAATTCTATTCAAATATAAATAATTTAGAGCAATAGCCCAAGCTAGTCGGTGATAGTTTAAAATAATGTAGTTAAATGGTTGTAGGCCTAAGTTATTTTTTAGGATTTTCAGCATGAAGGTACATATCACAAACTCCATAATATTTTAGCTTATCCAACAACATTCCATGGCTCACACAATCGAAGGCCTTGCTCAGATCACATGCTGTGTAAATGGACCTTAAGACAGTTCATAAAACGACAACTCTTAACCTAGCTTTGAAACTCAATAATAAAGTGACAGTATAACTTAATTTTAATACCTACTAAATCCATCATACTGTTTAACAAATCTGGCTTATTGTTTGTGCCAACAAATTAAGTTAAAGGAGAACACTATATTATGAAAACTTTATAATCATAGAGACTTTGAATAATCAACGGTTAACCATGCTTTCGGCTTATCTAACAAATCTCTCCATTAAAAATGCACAAATTATAATAAAATAATTTATTTCCTGTGTACATAATATAGACCTTCATAATAACAACACAATAATGCACAACCATACATACAAGAAACTAAAAATACATCTCGACAATATTTACTTAGGGCCTAATACATTAATAATAGGTAGGGTATTTATTTACTTTAACTTGTCAATCAAAACTACTATAAACACACAAACCTGAACTTTTTTCTTAATAAATATAGTATTTATATACATATAATCTTCCTTATAGGATATAATAAAATTGTAAACTTTGATCAGA
>JAGFPH010001350.1:61638-83093 GCA_018207615.1 Philaenus spumarius
CTTACAGGCTATTTAACAATTTGTAAGATGGGATTTGGTACATTACATACACTTCACTGACGCCGGGAAAGCAATATTTAACCATCTTCAACACGTACAACATTAAAAACTTTCAAATCTAAAGTTCGTTATGGAAATTTACATTGTAAAGTGCCGACATGTTTTTCTCACCGTCCTCCCAGCGTTGCCGGATTGTTCTTGTTTTTTTTTGTAGAAACGAACAGTTTAGGCAACTCATTCTAATTATAAATAATGTGATAATTCGACGAAATATTATAATGATACAAATATTATAATCATACTGTTATCGGCAACATACTGTGACTAAACAGTTTAGGTTAGTCCTCTGGTTTTTTTTTATTCTAATTATACAAAGTGATAATACGACGAAATATTATAATCATACTGTTATCGGCAACATACTGTGACCAAGCAGTTTAGGTTGGCCCTCTGGTTTTTTTTAATTCTAATTATATATAAAGTGATAATACGACGAAATATTATAATAGAATGAGGCAACCTTTACTATCTAGTTAGGCCTACCTTGATTTATACACACCTTATTCAGTACAATAACCTATTGTAGATTTGGCAACGTTGATGAATTTCCATTTTATTTAAATACACAGTTAAACTGTACTTTCTATTGTTCAATGTATTTGTTTTCGTAATTTACGTTTTGTTACATTATTTTCACATTTTATTGCTTTGTGGATACTTTTGGGATTAATATTGTTTAGTTTATTTTTAATTCTTACACGTTTGGTGTGTATGAAGTGATTTATTTTGTTATAATTATGTCAAATATCGCGGAAAAGTCGAAACTTAACCTATACAATTTCAACTTTTATTTCTTTCATAACTCCTACAAATATTATTTCCCGGGAAAAATTTTTGTTGTTTTTACAATCAGTTAGATGTGTTCTTTCATATTATATCAAATTCCCTTAGAAATTGATTGACAAGTTAAAGTAAATTTTTACCCATTAATAACCACGCTTTGGGCCTATCTAACAAATCTCTCCATTAAAAACGCACAAATTATAATAAGTAATTTATTTCCAGCGTACATAATATAGGCCTACATAATAACAACACTAACATAATGCACAACCATACATACATGAAACTAAAAATACATCTCGATAATAACATAATTTTTTACTTAATACATTCATATTTACAAAAAAAGTAGGTTGTGTTCAAATTTTGTTTTTCTTCTACACTTTATTGTGCAAGCTTCAAAAACTTAAGGAAATTACGTATGCAAGCCTGTTGGCGAAGCCAGTTTTTGGGTTTACCAGCACGAATTTCAAAAACATATTTGACGAACATTATAATTCATAACCAATCAATACTAACAGGTGAAAACCATTTCAATTAACGTAACTTATAACTATTACAAATCCATGCCAAATTCTTAAAACACTTTAAATTTATATATATAAAAGATTGATACTTACGTACTATAAGGAGGTCACTATCTTTAGACGTTTTTTATTACATACTATTTTTAGCAGTAACCTAGCAACTAAACATACTGTGACTAAATACTATAGGTTAGAACTTTAGGTTATTTTTTTTATTATTCTTGCATTTCTGTTGTTTACTAAAAACAATACCTAGAAGCTAGCAACATTTAAAAAAAAAAGTGGCCCCCTTATAACACGTCAAGTACCAAAATATTTAAAATTCAGCTAAAGAAAACTCAAAAACATATAATCATCATCAGCATAAATTCATTTAATTTTTCTTTATTATCATTAAACAATACACATTGCAAAATAGGCATACAATGCCAAGGATTATAACAGAATACAATATAAATACAAAATTAAATCTTTAGAATGCCCATATCAGCCAAACTATATAGAAGGAAAAACTACCTTTGTTTAGTTCCTGGGTTTAAATTATGAACAAGTTTTAAATTTTTTTAAACTCACTAAGTCCTGAAAAAGCATTTAGTTTTGCTATTTTTATTTGAACTGGCGTACTTTTACTTTTCTGCAGAAAGTTATTTAACAAACATGAGTCCTTTCGATTTGTTCATAAAACCTTTCACACGTTTAAACCAACATTTTTTTATGTTAGACTTCTCAATAAAACGCATTGCCTTCACTGTTCCAATCTTGAGTTGAGGAGACTTATTCTCCGTCAAAAAATTATTTAGAAGTGTGGGAAACCCATTCTGCAGGGGCATTTGTTCCAGGAACACTAAGCAAGAGTTCTGTGGGAGTTTTCAAGTTCTAGTTAGGAATCTGTTTGCTACCAGCGAGTAAAAATGTCAACCCACTTTTGATCAGCAGGTTTTTATTTTAGCTAAAGTCATGATCTAAGATAAATTTGAGGGACAGTGGGACAAAAGTGGCTAAAAGTGAGACCGTCTCGTGAAAAGCGGGATGCCTGGTCATCTTACTTATACAGAACTTTCTTTTAGTCAGATCAAGATGATCTGTTAAATAGGTTGGCTAAGTTAAAAGATTGTATAAAATAATAAGAACGCAGTAGCCTAATTAGGATTTGAACCCTTAAGCAGGAAGCATACCTCTAATCTTTTAACATCAAATTAAAGGAGGATTTTATTTATAATGAATTTAGAGAGAGTAAGGTTATTTTATGTTATTAATAGTTAGGTAAATCTAACAACAATATATCTTTATCTACTTTCAAGCCAAGACCTAAGACTGAGAAGTTTACTAAGGTGTGTCGGTCACATGATTAAACAATTTCAAATAAAGTAACTTAAATGTCCTCTATTTAATAAAAATAAGAGTGTATTTATTAGGCCTACATTTATGGATTTAAAATATGGTGAACATGTCTGGGAAATATAGTTAGAACCTACAAATAAATTTTAAAGATTATGCTACATGTAAAAGTTTACAAATTTACAATAATTACAGCACAAGACATTCATTTTCCTAATATGTAGAGACTTAGATATTCATATAACAAGACCTAGGCTTACAAAATTCATTTAGTGTTTATCCGTCACATGATTAGGCTAAACAATTTGAAATTAAATAAATGTGTTAAGCTTAGTTAAGTGAATAGCATTTGTAATTATTTGTTGATTTGAAACAAACAAGAAAAAGTATACGAATTATTCTAGGATTATAATTGTAACCTACAAAACTTAAAAATGATTCTCATCTATATTTTTTGTTGGCATTAACAACCTAGTTTTGTTTTTCATAACTAAACAATTTCAAAATGTATTTGAGGCTGTTTATGAATTGTATACTGTACATAGCCTACAGCCTAATGCAAAAGGGTGTGGCTCATACAATTAATTGTCTTGTAGCTTAGGCCTTAGAACTTAAGTCTAATGATAAAATATAATGAAGGTAAGGTAACCCTCCAACTGTTAATCATTTTTTCCTTAATGTTGGGCCATTTTCGGCACTTTTACAAGCATAGTGAAAATAAAATGTAAAAAATCTAGGCCTAATTTAAAATGGAAACCTTTTATATATAGTTATACATCATTTTAATCAGAAAAAACAGTTCTACAAGAATGAATAAAAAAAAATTTGGAAAACGATTGACCCTAAAGGCCATCCCTGTAACTTCCCGCTAAGTTTAATTACAAAAGTATGATGAAAGTTTGATAAACACTATTTTTGGAAATTTTGAACTGCCATAACTTTTGAATGAATCAACCGATTTTTATGCGATTTGCGGCAATTGATGCAGTTTTTTAAGTCCATTAAAAGAATCGACAACAAACATTTTTCAGATGAATAGTTTCGGAGAAATTGTGGAAAAACCCTTTTTTTAAATTTTCTTTTGTTTACGATAGATCTCGCGAATGAATCAACCGATTTTTATGCGATTTGCGTCAATCGATGCAGTTTTTCGAGTCCATTGAAAGAATCGACAACAAAAATTTTTCTGAAGGAAAATTTCGGAGAAATTGAGAAAAAACACTTTTTTTTATTTTCTTTCGATCACGATATCTCACGAACGAATTAACCGATTTTGACCGGACTGGTAGTGATCGACATCGATTTTCAAGGTTAAAAGCTGATTAGATTTTGGAATTGATCGGTAAAGCCGTTTAAAAGTTATTCCAAAAAAACCTGATTTGAAAAAATGTTATTTCTTAGTTTTTTTTGAAATTTCTCAGAACCTACCGGTCCGAATTAGTTGAAATTTTCAGTAAATCTAAGTTTGATGGAACTCTTTAGAACGCCGTTTGGTAGGATCAAATCGGATAAGCCGTTCAAAAGTTATAAGCGGGTCACATACTTACATACATACACACACATACATACAGACAGGGTGACACCCTCTCGGGAGTGGTCAGGGAAGATTCCTAGGACCTCAAAACGTCGAGATCTGATGAATACTCGATTTTCGAAAAACGGGGTGAAACCAATAACTTCCCGATTTTAGAAAATTTTCAATTTTCTTAGCGGGAAGTTAAAAAAATCAAATAGATACTTTGATTTATGTACATGAAGTTGACATTGGAAAGTTTAAAAACTATCTTTTCACTATAATTTACAATTGATCGCGATAACTAAATATCATTTTGACAAATTTTGAAAATAGTCATTTTGTTTTGTTTTTTATATTATTTTAGAAAATATGCACTTTTTTTATTAAATATGAAAACTATTATTTATAAAAAACTGTAGGTAGGCTACAGAAAACATGGGGCCTATCTCTTTTTCTGGTTCTGGAGGATAGGCTACACTCTAACCCAGAGAATAGGATTTTGCAAAGTTGGAACATTTACTGGTGAAATTGGCCTCACAGGACTTGATAAAATATCATTATCTTAATTTACTTCTTCACTACGGTATCAGTCATCTCTTCAAAGTTTGGAATATATAATCGTCATCGTTGCCAGACGAAAAGTCTTCCAAAGAAACGTCGGATGGAATATCTTCAGCTTCCAAGTCACTTCCACTATATCACTAATATCATTATCAATTAAATAACCTAGGCTACTTCACTAGACCTTAATGTATCACACATAGTAAAAACAAACAAACAAAAGTGATAAAAACACGCTAACTTAACACACAAGTAAACAAGACTAGCAGAATCAGCTGTCGCATAAAAAGTTGGTTTCTCAAACAGCTAGCATTCTTTTTACAAACACGATATCAATGTGGCATATGCACTAATAGAAAGCCTGATAACTTCTGTACCGATCGATACTAAATACAATATGTTCGCTGAAAAATTATTTGGTAGGCCTACTCAGTGCATTTTACAAATCACTTACACAACGTCGATGCATCGACGTTTACCATTCGCGTGAACCGTATTAACGTCTATCTATCGAAATGTAACAGTTGGGGGGTTTAAACTGAACTAAACAAATTTGACTGTTATGGGACATTTTATTTAGAATATATTTTAGGAGATTTAACAAGAAATATTTAACAATTTGTTTGAAATACGGAAGAGAATACTAATTTGATAGGTATAAATTAAAAGAATAGATGGGTGAAATATTGTTCAATATATAGCCAGCTTTGTCTCAAGGTTAGTAGGCCTAAAATAATCATTTAGGCTACTACAAAAAAAGATGTTTTAGGTCTATGGTCTATACAAATATTATTTAGACCTATTTGATTGCATTATATAGTTCACATAATTAGAGATTAGGCCTAATTAAGTTATATATAAAAATCTAATTTTAAAGACCGATTTTTATTGCATTTTATAAGTTAGTTAGTTGGGTCGGGGAAAAATGTAGGCCTATGCCTACACTATTTATTAACTTATAGGATATTTTCATACGATTAGGCCTAGTCTAGGTACGTTATTTTCAAACAAAAACATTTTAAAGTTAAATTATAAAAGCTGCGTGGAATACCTAAGACTATTTTGATTTGAATTAAATTTTATAGGCCTATACGCTTTTAAATTAGATTGTTAGGCCTATAGATAAATTTTTTATATAAATGTAGAAAATTAGGCTACTTTATCCTACTAGGCTAGTATTCTACCGAGAATCAAATGTAGGCCTAATATGCAACAGAGAAAATAATACAGCAGCAGTACTATTCTAATTGGCCTACACCTCCCTATTGAGATTAAAGCAATCAATTACAGTTTTTTTTAAAAAGGACCTCACCTTATTTGTCTGTGAATTGGAAACAATGTTTGTTAGGTTAGCATTATAGGTTTGGTGATACAGAGGCCTAGGCCTATTAGGCTACTTTTACCTGTCAAATTAATATGCCCTCCAGGCCTAAATTATCTACATTTATACAGTAGGCCTAAGCCTAAAAAATTATTATCTGCAATTCATTGTGATAATCTAGTAAAATTTGATTTTATATGCAATCTGGTTTTAAGTATTATGCCAAAGAACTATAAGTGACAATAATAATAAGAGATAAGCTTATAATAAACAATTTACTTATAAACCATACTCTATGTTACTGGCCCCACCCACCTGATGCTCTCTATTTCTTAAATTCAGATTTTCCTTCATAGATAAAAACAATGTACCTAGTTATAATTTGGCTTAAAGTTTCGGAAAATGATTCAAGCCTGTTTCAACAATGAGATAGGCCTAGCCTAGCCTAAATTAAGCATTCATCTACACCTTAGTAACACTTTTCGAGTATTGATGTTTTTTTATAAGACCTAAATGTATTATTTTGCAACCATATCAAGGAAATCGGACGAGACTTCAAATTTCCCAGAAACCGGAATAATTACATGTAGACGTCGATAAGTACGCACTCGACATCTTAAAAATGGGAGGGCCTAGTGATCAATTTCCAACATTCAAAAATTACAAGGGATATTTTAAAGTTTATTATAAAACAAAAGCTGCTGATTATAAACGTAATATTAGTCAATAAATTCCATTTTACTTCTATCCAGTTTGAGCTACTATAGTGTCAAATCCAATTTAATCGGAACATTTACTATGCCATCTATTTGATCAATATCGTAGTAAGTTTGTTGAAATTACAAATTTACTTACCGCTGAAAATAATCGCCGATGCAGCACCCATAACTCCAAAAAAGGGTCCATAAGCAGGGGTTTCGTCTAATATTGTTGCCATGTTCACTGTATTAACGAGTATTTACAGGTTCTGAAGACTGGAAAACAATCCAAACACTTACTTCACAGAACTAATCGGTCCACTGTCAAATATGGCCTAAAGAGCTAAAGTGGTCGACGGTCATGTGATGAGTAGAAAATTTCAGGTGCTCCCTAAGCCTGTGTCGGCTTCTCATTGGACACTGACAGTGATGTTACATTTCATCCGCGAATAGAGAGCTCTTTAAGATAACTTCTTTTATGACGTCACAATGCCCTATTGGCTATGTTTTCACTCACTGCTTTTAAGATATAAGCACTCCTTAAATTCTAAACCACGTGTTTTACTTTATGTTTCGATACGAGAAATAGTAAAGGCCGTGTACAACTCTACTTCAGTTCAATTCTGACCACATGTTACATGTAAACAAATGAATTTAAAACATTAAATTTTTATTTTGTTTACCGTTCTCTAATAGGAAAAGTGGTTTAATTTGTGAATATTGTGTGATTAATTCTGTTTTACAATTATTTTACTATAGGTTAAAAGTATGTACTATGAAAATTAGACGCTAGCACTTCAAATTAAAAGAAAAATGAAGTTTTCGTACAAGGTGAGGTTATGTACAAATTATTTTGTATAGGTTAGAATTAATGTAATTAATTCTAACCTATACAAACACTGTAAACAAAAGAGTGTAGTAAATAATGATGTTAGTGTTTCTTTATTTTAAATAGGCTAGGCCTATTGTGTTAAGTTTCTTCAACACTTAAGCTTATTGGCTTTGCCTAATAATGTAAAATACAACATGTAGGCCTAGGCTAGTTAATCTCCTTAATAATTTTCTTAAAATTATCTAAATTTTGTTTTGTATGTTGTAAAATTATTATAAGAGAGGAAAAATGTATTTGCAAATAGTTACATTTGAGTTAATCGATTTGATCAGCTCTAACCATACACTTAATTTATTTGTAGAACATGATCAATTTGTAGGAATTCTTTTACAGTGTTTACAAATAGACTAATTATTCAACAATCTTAGCAATAGTAGAGAATTAATTCACAAGAACATAGATAACTATACCTGAAGTAGTATAGGTTTTCTTATATTTTTGGTAAAGACTTCAAGAGTCAAGAACTTTATTGCTTAGGACATATTACAATGTATAGCAACGTCAAACATGTGAATTCAACAGCACAATAGTTTTACCTTAATGAAACTACACAGTCAAAGAATTCATCTACTTCATAAAAACATTCCTTAACAAAAAATTGCTTTAGAACAATCTTAAACTTATTATAAAGCTCATCGGAGTCATCCCTGATCTTTGTAGGCAAGGCATTGAACAGTCTGATTCCCTGCTGTATAAAGCTGGATTGGGTTAAGCTGTATTTACATCGTTTTATAGCCAAGTCTTTATTGTTTCTAGTGAAGTACCTAGCTATGTGTATCCGCATTTACTGCTAAACTAGGTAGGATCTCCTTAATATAGCATAAAGTAAAAAGTATATTCATAGATGGTAAGGAGAGAACATCCAGCTCAACAAAGAGCTGTTTACAGTGAGTTCTGCTTGGGACACCACAGATAATTCTCATAGCTCTTTTTTGTAATATAAATATATTTTTTAGCATAACCCAAACTAGCCCAAAGAATTGTACCATAGGCTAAATGACTATGTACATGGGCGTAAAACAATGCCATTCAGGGACCTAAGCAAAAATAGACCTTTTGCCATGCGAGAAGCAACTAAATCAATATGGTATTTCCACTTAAGATTTGATTGCATGATAATGCCTAAGAATCTTAAACATGCAATATTCATTTGACCACTGTTAAGGACCATACTTAAATCTTGTGTTTTGTCAGAGTTAAGCTTAAGTTTATTTACATTACACCAGTCTTCAATTAAACAGATCTTGTTGTCAATAACAGAACTTATTATCAAGCCCAGACTCCTTTCCTGATTACAGAGACCCAGGTCGTCAGCAAACAAAAAACATTTAGAATTCGGACCATTTAAATTGACTGGCAAGTCATTAATATACAATATGAACAGAGTAGGCCCCAGAATTCACATGGAGAAGGTAGGCCTGTAGGCGAAGTTGTAGAATTGGGTATTACTACTTCTATCACAGCTCGGTTGCAACCTAAAATACCCGAACCTGAACTTCCTTACAGTCTGCAGTCACTGTGTGTTTCCAGTTTGTAAACAAAATATTAACCCAGATACCTTACATTTAAGTTATGTAGGATATTTCGTGAAAGCTCCACAGCTGATGCCATTTAAATATATAACTAGTTGTACCTATTGTATAAGCTCGTCAGTGTAGGCGTATAGCCTATTATTGAAGCTAATAAAAAATTCTACCAATCGTATGAATTGGAGGTTTGGTTGTTTATGTTATATTTAAAAAATAATATTAATATTATACATATGTGTAGGCCTAGGTATTAGGTTATATCAGTAGGCCTATATCAGCTGCCAACTCATTTTATACAAATATTAACTAGTAGTGGTAACAACCTATAGGCCTAATATAAATTTATAGGTCTATAGATCAGTAATGCAGATTAGATTAGCCTACATTTAGGTTTTTTTTATTTTTAGGTTGGCTTTGAAAGTTTAGTAGCATTTCAACCTAAATTATTTCATTCAACCTAAACACTAATAGTTCAGGTTTGGTTTTATATGGGTCTATTACTTTTATATTTTCTTACAGATACTTAACAAAGTGCGTTTTGCACACTCACAGCAGTTCGCAAATTAAACTAGGCCCTACATGTGCTCAGTGTCAAGTAATTACTGTATATATACCTCTTGGTTTTACTTTTACCCTAGGGTGCAAAGTAAACAGCTGATGTAGGCTATGTTTTGAAAATTTTGATTGTTGTGCTGGTCTTGGTGGCACATGTGTGAACTACAACACTATCTGGAATATACAAAACGTTTGTCAACTAGATTGTAATGTTAACACGTTTTGTTTAAAAAAATTAAAACACTAATTTATAATGCAGCTGTAGGAAAAACTTTGTGTGTATTACGGGTGCAACGTTTACTTAGTCACCCTCAATAAAGTGTAATTCAATAACTGTCAAATACATAAAACTGACAAACTCAACTTAGCACCCTTGGTACACAAATAACTATTTCCCACTCTAATTTCTAATTTCCAACTGCTCCAAAGTTTTTTTAAAGTAATTCTTAAATTTTTAATTACCTGAATGATATTGACTGTTCACAGTTTTCAAATCTCCTTGGCTCTGTTTACCATAAGGGAAACTTATTGTTTACTCCTGATGGCAACTCCATTGTCAGTCCTGTTGGAAACAGGATTACTATCCATGATCTTAAGAAGTAAGTGATGACGGATTGATATAATTAACTATTTTAATGCTTTCTTTATTGTGTATATTTACATTTAAAAAAAATGATTGGCAGGCTTCAGTTCATTATATATAATTTTTGGAAGTACAGTTACTCACACTGATTCTTGAATAAAAACCCCGAACCCCAAAACAAGGAACAAAAACAATAACTAAACAACTAAATTGTAAGTTATGTTTAATACGCTTACCCTTATATGTACATTTCGATGACATCATCATCCTCAGAGGGTTTTAACACACTCCTTGTTCCTTGTTTTGTGGTTCGGAGTTTTTATTCAAATCAGTGTGATTTTTTCGCCACAGTGCTCTTTTATTTGTTTAGTACAGTTACTGTAGGCCTACATTAATAATATGTTTTCAGATATTAAGACTTGATGTGGCAAAGCAAAGTTATCAGAAGTGATTTTTTAGAATAGTAAATATTTTGAGAAACACGTGAGCATATAACGTATATTACAGGCCTATAATTGGTTTTGTTCAGTAAGATGGTTCTGTCTGCTCCTTTTCTTGAGGTTGAGGTTGACAACATGTCTTCGTTATAATTATTATGAATTTCTTATAATCTAATTTTATTTTGTTTTAGTAACAAATCGTCAACTTTACCTGTTGAAAGCCATTACAATTTTACAACTTTAGATCTTTCACCTACTGGATGTACGTTGGTCGCTGTTAATGAAAGTAAGTCTATTTTTTATAGATAATTAAACTTTATAATATTTGAAATATAATAAATTAATTTAATTTTAATTCAGACAAGTCTGATTATGTTTCTATATGGTAGGCCTATTTCAACTCTGATTAATTTACAAACTGATTTTCATTGCCCTACTTTCTTGTTTCTTGCAATTTTGGTTGAAAAGTGTTACTGTCACTAAGACAGATAAGGTTAGGGTTATTTGAAATGTTCTTATAAAATTATAGCAACTTCGCACATATTTAGTCCGATTTCTCGTAGTAAAGACTGCCTTTAGTCTTTCACCACTGTAGGCCTTAATTTCAAGTTTCTACAACATAGGCCTACACAAATCAATGAAATAAAACTTTCAAGAATCTGCTAGAACACAATTTATATATCTTTAGGCAACGCAGGCCCAAGGAGGTTAAGGGAATTACCCCAATCATTGAAAGAAAAATTGTTGAACTATAATAATTATATTTTCATGTATCTCTTGAAACAATTATGAAGTGATTTCTTACACTCCTGACTGCTTTAAAATTTATTTATAAAAGTAAAAAAAAGCATAAGTTTTCAGACTTTTTTTTCCTGGTTCCATTACTTTATCTCTAACTCCAACCATATATGCAGTCTACTTATGTGTATTACTGTCGGAGGGAATTAGGATTTATCCATTTCTATAGCCTTACAACAAAGGCACAAGTAATCCTAAGTAGGCACAGGCATAATCGCAAATATTTGTGCTTGGAAAACAATACAGTGCATCCCGCAGTGGTTTGTCGCTGTAAACGACTTAGCCCGAGTTTCTGCCCATCAAAAATCCCTGTGTACCAAAGCTCAGAGCATCTACCTCTAATAAGTTATAGTAGTTTACATGAGTCGGTGAAAGTGCGTGGTTACGATTTATCATAGTTTGTAAACCTACCTTTACTCTGATGATGGGCATGTATGCCTGAAATGAAGTAGGTACCGTATAAATAAGGAATAACAGATTTAATTTTAAAATAACATTTTTACAATTACAGCTACTATAATATTGTTAAAATTGTATGTATTTAAACCTATACATGCTGTTCACTAACTTATACATAATATTGTTTAGCAAGATTTTACTAAATTTAACCTTCAAACGCTCGCGCTATTTGATTTCACATGCGCGATCGCGTGGTGGCACTTTGGCCGCTTACTTTTGTTTATTAGTTTTTCGATTTTCTATTGAGTTTTCACAAAAGCATCTCAATGGATATCATATAATACATGTGCACAAGTACAGTAGAATCCCGTACTTAATTAATTGGGACCAAACACTATTCGGTTTAGCGGGGATTCGGAATTTGCGGATTTCATGAATAATATCAACGTATTGACTTGTTTTGGCGTAAATTAAATGCGGGAACATCTGCTAGTATCTGTTTTATAGAGCGTTGATCGGTTCGGAGGAATGCAAGGAGGAGCTGAACGCACATCATACATAGACGCGGCAAATGCTCTTGACCTCATCTTAGTGTGGGTTTACACCATCAGTTTTTTCCTTCCATTGCGTTACAATTCCGTTTTCTTCTAAAAACGGAATGGAAGAGATATGTTGTTCGAACTATCCGTTTTGTCATCACGCAGTCTGTCCTTTAGCATTGTCTTGAAAAAAGATCGGGAAAAAATAAAATTCCTTCGAGGTAACGAAAAGGAGGAGAAAAACTGATGAACGCAACTGGCAGGTGCTACCTGTTGTATCTAATCCTTCATAAAATTATTGAAACAATCGTTAAAGACCAGCTAATTTCATATTTAAACAAACACAAAATTCTAACGCGTTGTCAGTACGGCTTTAGACGAGACAGAGGGATATCTGATGCCCTGTTTGATTTGACCAGCAACATCAATGATGTTATTAGCAGTAATAAGCGTAGCATTGTGGTTTTTTTGGATCTTGCTAAAGCGTTTGACTCCGTTGACAGGGAGAAACTTCTTCGCAAATTGAAATTAATCGGTTGTAGAAGAAATTCTTACTCGTGGTTTGAAAGCTACCTGTCCAATAGGAAGCAGATTGTTTCTATATGTGGGGTAAACAGTGATAGTTGTTCTGTTAACTATGGGGTGGTTCAGGGAAGTACTCTGGGGCCGCTTTTGTTCTTGATTTATATAAACAATTTGAACAAATTAAATATTGAGGGCAAATTCTTTCTTTTTGCTGATGATATGGCTATATTATTTGAAGGGGAAACTTGGGAAGAAGTACAGGGAAAGGCATTGAGGGGTTTGGCTTCCGTAAAAAAGTGGTTTGACCAAAACGTGTTAACTCTTAATGTTTCTAAAACTAAATTTCTGCCGATTTCACTGAGAGCTTGCACTGATCTAAATCTAAATTCTTTAAAACTACATTCTTGTGGTGATTATCTAAACAAGGTATGTTTGTGCGAACATATTGAAAGCACTGATTGTTATAAGTATCTTGGAGTAATGTTTGATAAACGGATGAAATGGACTGAACACGTCAAATATGTAAAGCAAAAAACACGCAAACTAATCTATGTTTTTAAGCATCTTAGTGAAATCCTTAATGTTCAAGAGCTGAAACTATCTTATTATGCATATTGTCAATCATTATTTATGGGGGGAATAATAGCCTGGGGGGGTGCCTTTAAAACAATTCTTGAACCTCTTAACATAATTCAAAAATCTATACTTAAAGCTGCATTGCGTAAAGGTCGTTGTTTTTCTACTGAGACACTTTTTGACGAATTTAAGGTTATGAATCTTAGACAAATTTATGTCAAAACTCTTGCAATTTATATTCTTAAAAACTACCGAGATATTTTCGAAATTACCGATCATCAACGTTTGACACGCAGCTCAAAGTCACTTGGAATTTTAAATAAAAAATTAAGTAAGACTTTCTCGGTCACGAATTCACATTACATAGCTCATGTTTTATATAGGAATCTACCTGACCACTTACGTATGTTTAATAACTTTAAACTTCAGACATTTAAGAAGCATATTACAAATTGGCTTCTGGAATTGGGAAGGGACGGTACTGAGAATGTCATTGTATCCATCTACAGATAGCAAATATATTTACCCTTGTTATTGTACTACCTTATCTCTCTCGCTATTATTGATTCTCGTGTGTTGAAGCAGTAACTATTTGTTGACCCGGGTTGTTTTGGTCCGATATGGACTTGGATTCCTCCGTTTGGCACTTCCCACTCTACTCTACCTCTATTGTTTTTATATTATAAAACTTTAATATAGATCAATAAATATATTATGTCTTCCTTGTTGTAACTTAGATTTTTAGATGCGACTCGTGCCTACGCACAGGCTAAGCCTATGTGGGCACAATTTCCGTGATATTATTATACATTTTTTCTGTATTATATTTAAGGAAATATAAATAAATTGAATTGAATTGAATTCCTTCTTTCTGACAGACCCGGTATCCGTTTCAGCGCACCCTTGTTGCAGTAGCTTCCTTCCCGCAAAACGGTCTTATCAGTTGTCGTTCGACCGCCCGCCGTAGTAGACGTCTATCGAACAATTTATATGTGTTATGTGTCGTGAGTTGTATGTTGTTGTGATGTGAACTGTTAATTTATTTATTAATTAATCTGATGATGAAACATAGTTTTTGAAAAGCGTCATATATAAAAAATGCAGACAAAGTCACAAGACGGAAACAAAAAAGTAAAAATATTATTAGTTAACAATAGTTTAAAAAGAAAATTATTTTGTTCATAATATTAGATGTACACAATCTAGGCCTATTATGAACACAACATGTAAAATAATTTCAATAAAAATCTCAAAATAACAATACAACCAGACACTTTATATTTTTCTGCATGTAGCACCGGTACACCATTATATCCAACTTCAATAAAATGTTAGGTGCATTATTGAATAAGATGCGCATAAATATACAAAATATAATGCAATAATTTGCTACTCAAAATATTTGTAATAACTACTTACATTTTCGTCTATCGCTGTGCAGTGAAATGTTTTAACACAAGTGATCGCAAGGCGGTAACTTGGCCGACAAAGGATGTTTTCATGAGAGTCTGCACAGAACACTGATTGACCAATGCTGATTAGAAATTGGTTGCGACAAACATCTATCAACTAGATATGTAACTAAGGAATACGTACAGGTTTTGTTTGGCTAGAATAATTTAAAGTTCAGCGCAATTTAAAAAAAAAAAAATGCTGCCAAAATTCCGCCCATGCGAGCGTTTTAAGGTTAAATGAAGGTCTAGGCAGCTATAGTATTTTGTTTCGTGGAGAATCTAATGATAGTCTTCTGTCAAATCGCTTGATCTTTGCTCTACATCCAGATGTATACACATAAAATTCAACTAATTCTGTATCCAATGTTTTTAGCAACAAATTAGTCAAAACTTTACTATAATAGGCCTACCGTAGTAAATTTAATATTGCATTTTCTGCATTGTGTTTGTTTTATTGTAATGCGTGACTGCAATCTGTTTTCATTTTTAGTGGATAATACTTTTGCATGTTATTATTTATTGAGTGTATTTGGATCTTCAAGAACGCTATATTATTATTATTTTTTTTTTATCAGTTAACGGGTCAATTTCGGAAGTATTTTATGTAAAGTGAATTATTGCTATAACAACAAAAAGAAAAAGAAAAGAAATTAAAGAAATGAAAATTGATAAATACTAGATAATATCCAAATGTGACACATATATTAAATTAAATTTAAGTTTAAATTTAATTTGGATCCCTTAAGTAATATTTTAGGGTAAATCTAACTTAGCCTTCTTTATGAATGTAATAAGTTAAGGTATGTTTTTATGGTTTCAGAGGGTGAATGCCATGTAGTCAGTATGATAAGCCATACTGTTGTTTACAGATACAAGTTCAAACAGCCAGTATCTTGTGTCAAGTTTAGTCCGGATGGAAAACATTTTGCGGCTTGTAAACAAAATAATGGTATGTAAGCGTATTAATCCTATAAACCAATATTATGTATTTTTACCTATTACAGTAGAATCCTTCTAATCCGTCACCTTTGGGACTGGGGGGGGAGGGGGGTTATGGTCGGAACGCAAAAAAAGGTCGGATTATCAGAAAATTATCCGGTGATACAAACGGGTTGCCATGACTGTTTTTTTAACGATCAACGTTTCGCTCCTGACATGTTGAGAAAACACAACTGTACACAATGTAAAACAAATACAGTAGAACCCCGATTATCCACGAGTGGATTACCCGCGTTGCGGCTTAACCGCGATCGCCAAAAAAATACAAATTAAATACGTAAAATAACCCAAATGCGATACTACGGCGAACCAAGTTTAGCGAGTGTACATATTTAATTAATTGTTATTACCTGAACTATTTCTACGGCATTTTAGGTTAGTTTCGGATTATCCGCGGTTTCGATTATACACGGAAGTTCAGCCACCCATTATCGCGGATAATCGGGAGTGTACTGTACACTGTAACGAATACAGAAGCACTAAATACTGCATAGCACAGTACAAAAGTCACACACAACAAAAGAAACGATACGAGAGATGACGGAGCACTAAGGGTAGGGTTATACCATTCGTTTGTTCCCTTCCAATGCGTTAGGATTCCGTTTTCATCTAAAAACGGAAGAGGAGGGATAGGTTGTTCGAACTGTCCGTTTTGTCATCCCGCAGTCTGTCGTTTAGTACCGCATTCTCTTGAAAAAAGATCGAGAAAAAATAAAATTCCTCTGAGGTGACGAAAACGGAGGGGAAAACTGATGAACGCAACTGGCAGGTGGCAACAACACTACTAGTGCCTAGCTGTTGTATCTAATCCTTTCTTCTTTCTAATGGACCTGGTATCCATTTCTCCGGACGCTTGTTGCGGTAGCTTCCCTCCCACAAAACTCAAAACGGATGGAAAACGCGAAGAAAACAAAACCGGACATTAATGTGTTGTCGATGTCCATTACCCAAAACGCAACGGTAGTGTAAACCTATACTAAAGCGGACAAGCGATAACAGCAAGTAAACAACAATGGTGCGATGGGATATAAATCACCAATTTCGGCTATATCACGATCGGATCGACTGGAGCGGCGGACCAGCCGAGGGCTCCAGGGACGAGAGGGGTTCTACTGTAATAATTTAGTCAAATTTTTTGTTCTATATTTTGAGATGACAAAATGTTACTAAAAAAATGCAGTGAAAATTTTGAAAAACAACCAAAGGTGTTAGAGGTACTCAAAAAGTTTACAAAAAACTATAGCGAATCTCATTTGTATTTTGTGAAAAGTTATGAAATATGAAACCCAATCCCCCTCTATTTACAAAAATTCTGCAACTCAAATTTTGAAAAAGAAAAACTTTAGAGGTACAGTAAAACCCTGGTTAACCGAACTCGGATCAACCGAAATCCGGATTGTCCGAAACGTCTACGAAAAACGGAAATCCTAAATAATAGCCCTATTGTATGTAGAATATTTTGGGAAGCGATTTTTGTAAACATAGCCACTATCTAATAAATTTCTAGTTAATATATTTGTTCTTTTTGAAATCATAGTCACATTACCACACGCGGAGTCTACTTGTCACCTGCATGGTAGTGTCGACTCTCTCTCTCTCTCCTTCGCTGCCGTGCATGCAGCTTCGTATGTGCGCAAGCGCATAACAGACAAACACCACGCTGTTGGAATTGTGAAACGTACAGTTCCATACAAATATTTTTGTATCCTTTTCATAAACTGGGGAATGGCTACTGACATTAAGTGTAACGATTGTACAGGTTTAAAGAAAAATGGACTCGTTATATTAAATGCTATCGATGATACGAAGTGGAAATAGGGGGTGCTGTAGTTCCACAGTGCCTGTATGCGTGTCGCCACTGCCGGCATATGTGTCAAGTGCGGCAAGTATGTCAACTCGCCAGAGATATGTAATCCTTTTTTATTATCTGAGCAGTGGTTCAGGTCTAGGTTCGGATAATAGAGAGGCTTTTGTAATATAAAATAAACTATTTCTATAAGTACGATGTATTTGCTTCATGAAATAATATTTTGTTAAACATTCATTTTGCGTAAAGACTAACCTTTTTTATTGCCACATTGTTATTGATTTTGTTCAGTAATTATAGTTTTATGTGTTTAGTATTTATCTTCAAGGCACCTGGCCAATTCCTTGGAGAGTTTAACCCATTTATAATGGAGAGGGTGTATCATGATGCTTTCGATGAAACTACTTGCCTAGATTGGTCTTCTGATTCTAGGTAAATATGTTATACTAATGTTATTCATTATTAAGATTTAGCATGAAAATAGTTTTGCATTTCAGAGAATTTTTGGCAGATTTTAATGGGTATTATTTGGCCTTTTTTTTTGAATGAATGAATGAATTTTTATTTCCCCTTTAAGAATACAATTGGCTATACAAATATATACATATAAACACTTACACAAAATTATATGCATAACATAATATTTACTGATATCCTACTATACATAAGTGTTTTAATTGTTCAATACAGTTTAATTAAATACAAGCGACACACGTACCCGTGCTACCACGGGTAAAAAATTTGAAAAAGTTAATTAATCTTAAGGCGTTAATTTCCAACAGCTGATAAATTATTTGTTTTATTTCCAACAGCTGAAAAATTTGTTTTTTATTTACAATTAATTGTTAACTTTTTATAAATTGAAATAGTTTCAATATGGGTATTTCTGAAACTTCAGGAACCTTTATCTGAGGAACCACTTCACTTATATACTTGAAACTTTGGTTTTAGCAGTTTCTCACTAAGGTCTATGATTGTGTAAAATTTCAAGAACATAGCCTATACCGTTTTCGAGTTGAAAAATCAAACGGACAGACTTAGCGTTATATTAATATGATATAACATATACAATATTTTATATTATGAAATGCCAACCGAATACAAAAAAACAGGAAATTAGGAAACCCCATTTGCAAAGCTAGGTTTTGGGTTTTCCTTCAATAAATTGCATCCAAAATAAGAGCAAGAGACTGTCCTAACCTAACCTTCCCTTGATTCAATAAATTATATTAAGCAGTCGAAAATGTTATGTCTTCAACATTATCACTCCGTAATTCTTTTAAGTTTTATAAGTATGATTTTGAAAACAAAATTTTTCCTTGTTTTTTCTCTTTAATTCTTGCAGCATTATCTTTTTAAGCTTTATTAGCAGATTATCTTAGGGCTTTGTTTCTTCTGATCGTTCGACGAATCGTTACAATATCTGAAAATATGAAAAACTCACTGAGAAAAAAGTGCATTTTTTAAAGCCTAATGGCCTAACTTGATATATAATTTATCCTGTAAATGCAAGACCCTTTCCTCTTTGTGAACCATAGAAGCCTCATTTTCTCCGTTGTTTTCTTTTTTCGAAGCATGCTCTTCTAATTTAGTTTTCCCAATTGAAAACTGTAGAAGCGCTGGCAAGAAAGTCTGTAGAGAAATGCTGATTGAATTTAATAAATAGTTGTTTTACCTGGGTAAATTCTTCGCAGAATGCTTCATCAGGTTGGTTAATGTTTGTTAGTTATTTTGTAAGTACAAAATGTACAATTTTACATTCTCTAATTCGTTCACACTTTAAGGACCATGAGGTTCCGTTTACTTGCAGGTCGGCTGTCAGGTGATAACATTACGAAGGTTTAACGTGGACTCTGTGACGCTTAGTCTAGATTATGAGACGCTAATTGAAATCAGCTGGCGGTTGAATTTAGGCCGGTGTGTGCTACAACCTGGTTTACAATTTTGGTATTATTGCCGGCAGATACATAATTTATTTAAGGTTAAGGTAAACATAGAGTGGAACGGTACATTGATGTGTACAATATTTGTCTTAGTGTTGTCCTGCCTTTGCCAAGAAGCAAACATAAAAAGTAAAGTAGTATTACCTACAACAAGGTTAGGTATTAACTTAATTTGTTTCAAATCAATTCAATTGGGACGTGTGGCTGAATGTTATAATTTTTAAGTTTCTTATTTGATAAATCACTGTTTTCAGGCTTCTAGCAGTGGGTTCAAAGGACTCTTCAACAAGACTATACTGTTTGGATAAGATGGAAAATTTCCGACCAATCAATCTTGGAGCGCATGCCGATACTGTCGTCAGTGTTTTCTTCGAGAAAAACTCACTTGATGTAACTACCGTAGCGAGGTAAATATTTCACAACTTCAGTGTAAATTGTGTATTATATTGCTTTTTACTATTTTTATTTTGAACATGCGTATGTTGACACATGACAAAATTTTTTTTTATTTTTCAGAAATGGTAGAGTTTGTGTTTGGGAAAGCAATATCGAGCTGAGCGATCTGGTACCTTTAGACAGCGATCCTCCGAGCAAAAAGTCTAAGCCTCAGGATGAAGAAGATAAAGAAGATGACATTGACCTGACGAAAGGTGAAGAACGAGCCGCAGCTCTTCAAGAAAAAAATGTTGGTATGTTAAACAAAAAAAAAACTGAGATAAACTTCTTTACTGGATTAAAAATACTTAAATTGAAACTGAGATCAGTTGGAACCGGGTCAGATTCGGATAGTCGGATATTGCTCAGGAATTTAAAAAGACTGATGTTAGATGTAGAGAAACAAACACTATTAATGAAATTGAGAGTAATAGATACATACATTGTTTTATAAAGTATAAACATGAAAATAAAGTTACGTTATGTACATACATATTTTAAAATGTTTCATATTTAACAGTAGTCCATGTTATTAACAGTATAAGAATGCGATTTTGTTTCACTTGAAATATATTGAGGATTGTGTGCTGAGCCAAAGGAGGTCAATGATCGCATGACCTAGCTGTTATTTTCCGAATTTAATGTTAAAAAAAATTCCAAAAATCGATTCGGATAGTTGGAGATGTGGTTAATTGAGATTCGGATAATTTTTGATTTGGTTAGTTGAGATTCGGATAATTGGTGATTATTCGGTTAATTGAGTTTCAGATAATTGGGGATTCGGTTAATTGAGATTCAGAAAACTGGGGATTCGTTAATTGAGATTCGGATAAATGGTGGTTTCTTTAATTGGTGATTTGGTTAAGTGAGATTCAGATAATTTTGGATTTGGTTAGTTGAGATTCTGATAGTTGGTGATTCGGTAAGTTGAGATTCAGATAATTGGTGATTTGGTTATTTGAGATTTAAATAATTGATGATTCGGTTAAGTGAGATTCGGATAATTAGAGATTTGGTTAATTTATATTCGGATAATTGATGATTCGGTTAGTTGAGATTAGTATAATTGGGATTTGGTAAGTTGAGATTCTGATAGTTGGTGATTCGGTTAGTTGAGATTCATATAATTAGGGATTTGGTTAATTGAGATTTGTATAATTAGTGATCCGTTTAGTTG
>JAGFPH010001350.1:83103-112773 GCA_018207615.1 Philaenus spumarius
TTAGTTGAGATTCGTATAATTTGTCGTTCAGTTAATTGAGATTCGGATAATTGGAGTTTTACTGTATTTACTGATTTTTATGCTACTACTTATTCGTCCTGGTCATATTTTTTAAATTTAATACCTATTATTGTTTTAGAATTGGAAGCAGCTGAAAAAGACAAAGACGACAAAGGGAGTGACAAAATATCCTACAAACTACTTGCACGTCATTACTTAAAGGATTTAATAAAAGGACGTGACATCATGCTAACCAGTGCTGCTTACCACAAAGACACACACATACTTATCACTGGCTTCTCCAACGGTTCTTTCTTTATACACGAACTTCCTGAAGTTAATCTTATCCATTCTTTAAGGTAGGTTTTTATGTTATTAACAAATCGATTGATTTAGATTTGAGGGGAAAATGCCTCCATACAAAACCAACCCAATTTAAATAGATTACATTTATTATTTTTAATGTTCCGAAAAAAATAACTTTCGAATTTGTATATTTGTTTCTAGACATAAAAAGGAAGGTCTCCTAGCATTTTAATTAAAAAAAAATATAATAAAAAAAAAATTAAAAACATATTTGACTGAATATTAAAATATGTAATATTTTTCTAACAGAAAACACACAAGATAATTTCTTGGTTCTGCTATCAATTCTTGATAATAGTGTACTACAAACTCGATATGTCAGCTTCCTAAAACAAATCCAAGCTGAGGCATAGATACATGTACATAAAAATATTAGTTTTTAGAAAATAAAATTTATAGTAAATAAACGGTACCAGATAACTGCCACATACTTTCTCCCAGTTGAAACTTTATACCTTCCCAAGAGTAGCATAGGAGGTGGTTATTTAGAATTGCAAAAGTAGGAAAATGTTACCATGGAACATATTAGATGCTTTTAACAAACATCCATATTATTAGGCCTATAGTTATTTAAACTATTCGATCGATTTCAAACAAATTTGCACCAAACATGTCAATTAGGCCTGTATAGATGCACGAAAAAAGATTTTAAAACATTTTGAAAAACAACCCCGTTTTTGGCCAAAAACCCCCAAAAATCAGTTATTATTATTATTATTACCTAAACAAGAATATTTAGAAAGATGTGATTTTTTTAATACGGTAGGGTACGTTAAGGGCTACAAATAAGCCAAATTAAATTTAGCCGTTTTTGAGAAATTTTGATTTTTCTTGTTTTTTTGCCATTTTTTAAGGGTAAAACCCCTTAAAAATCAAAAATTTGAAAAAAATGAAAAAAAACGCCTGGAGATATTCCAGAACTACACCTACATATCAAATTAATCAAAATCGGACCGTTGGTATGGTCTCCAGCTCTGTACACATCCTTACAAACACACAGACACACGGACAGACATCATCAAAAAACCACTTTTTTGGGTTCAGGGAGCACCAAAACAAATAATTCCACTAAAAATATTTTTGGGTTCAGGGAGCACTAACTCAGATAATTCCACTAAATATTTTTTTGGGGTTCAGGGAGCACCAAAACAGATATTTCCACTAAAAATTCAAATTCAAAAATTTGGACGAAAACAATACTTTCTCCATATACTACGTAGCCTATAGGGTGGAGAATGTAAAAAATGAAAGTCTTTCCTTTGAAAATTTCCTTTACCATACTGATAACTCTTCTTTTCCTGCTCATCTTCATATTTTATTTTAGCTGTTTCTTCTTTACTGTGGTATATTTAGTCACCTAATTTGCACCTTTTCAGCTTTTGCAACACGTTCAATGTCAATTTATTCCCATACTCTAGCTCTTCCTATTAATCCTTCATTGAAAGTAAACAGAGCATCTACTGCTGTGGTTACACTACAGCCGTATTCGGGACTGGCGAGCCGTAGACTGAAGAAAAAACAAACGTTCTCCTTCCTTATAGTTTTATGTACAAGACGAGAGATATAGTTACATTACATCCATTCTGTCCAGTCCGCTACTACCTCGCATGGCCGTAGACTGGCGTGCATGGATAAGAATCAAACTGGTTTGTTATTAGGGATTTTGCATTTTATCTAAAATCAAACTTTCGTTAGGGTTTTGGGTTTTCCGTGCAAGCATTTAGCTAATCGGTCCTCTTGGGACAGGTTTCTGAATATAGGATCTTAGCCAGTAGTACGTCATGTGGCGAGGAATTTTTTAAACAAAGAGAAATAAGTTAGTAGTTTAACTATGATATAAACCATGAAAATTTGAAAGTAATTACTGTAATTTAAAAATCGTATGTCATGATCTTTTTGTTAGTTCACCAATGTTGCTCGTTAAGAAGGTGCACATATTTATTTTTTTAAATGAGTAAATAAGACTAAAGAAAAGTTTTGTTTTTATTATATTATATTACCATTTTTTTTTCAAAAAAAGAAAGGAGAATTTTTTATTCAAATAAAAAATTACATTTTTCAAGGTATTCTTCCCTGGAGCTCAACATGACTTATTCTTAGATTAAGTCAACACAATTCATTTTAAATTCTGGTTAACACAATTGATTTAACTAGAAGATAACCCTAGAACCGTTAGATCACTCCAACACATTTGTAACAAGTGATTGTATTGAATATTTGACCCACTAAAAATCTTTCAATCTCAAAAAGACAAACACCATTTGAAAGGTAATGTTTCAAACTTTAATTTTTGAATTTCAATTTCTTTCTAAAACGTATATTTACATAATTATGTAATCGTCGTTTTAAAATTGTAGATTTCTGTAAACCTGATTCCACGCGTGGATTCAAATACAATTGTACTGTTATTTCCCACTTATGTAACGTTCCAGACCATCTACAGGAATATTTTGATAAAAAATATAAAGGTACCATGGGATTCATCAAGATTTGATCTATCTAAAGATGCCTTGCGATCAGATGTCATTACTATACAATTTGAATGATGAAGCTTTCTGTAAACCCTTGCGATTGGACAGTTTTGAAACGAATGAAACAGCACATTTGTCAACTGAGATAGCGCCCACAATCCCATAAGTTTTTACAGATTTCTTTATACAATTCTGTAGAGAAAACTTGCCGCTTTCATTTGGTGTGAACTAAACTGGATATAACTTGTTATATGTTTAGTCAAACAGCGGTGGAAAGTACAAGGTTTTCGTGAATTAGAGAGTTCGAATAGGACTGCCTGGTCCATTTTAATTCTCACAGTAAATCCCAACGGACTTTTTGTTTCCTTTACACGCTGTAAGTTTTATTCGATTGACCTTAATTTGTTATTCAACTAAAGATATTTCAAACACTTTAGTGAACTAAGAAAAGAAAAGTATATTGTTCTTTTCTTTGATTTATTCTCTACAATTTGTTATAATAATATTTCATTTTTGGTCAAAGCAAATATTGCTAAATTACGTTTCAAACCAGGCCTACTTTTGTTAGCACCCTTGTAGTTGGAACATAAAAACTGGTGTAATCAAAATAAGAAATTTGAAATTGATAAATGTTTTTACACAGTTCTATTTAGAACTAAATTACGAAACTTTTTTACATTTATGGAAAAAATTACAAAAAATGTTTTCTACTTTTTAAGTAGACCTAAAGTTGAACTTTTATTTTTCGTAACTGAACATTTTTTGTTTCTTGAGCTAATAACTTTGTAAATTTTACATCTATCAGTTTTTTACTGGCATATATAAATTCTTTGAACCTTTTTCTACAAAAAAGCTATGGAACACTTTTGGATTGGGGTTGAATTTTTGAAAAAATGCTTGCACACGCCAAAAAATCCATTTTCGTTAAAGCCACCGGTTCTAGGGTTAAAACGTGAAAGGAAATTAAAAAGTTTTGATTGTGTAATATAAATCTCGTAGGTTAATCAGTTATATTTTTAAAAATCTAATTTTTGGTTTCTTCTAATCTGTTGTTGTTTATTACTGCAATAGCTTAATGATTTTGATAAATAATTTAGAAATAGTGGGCTTAGACGTTTGAAAATTGAAAATAATTTATAGTATTGTTTTTGTCAAAAATGTCTTCCAATTATGAAGATATTTTGTCACACGTTAGAGGAAATGCGCTTGACTTGCGAAAAACTTTCTTTATATTTTAAATGTTATACCTAATTTAATTAATTGACTGCAAATTCTTAAGAAAAATATCCTATCCATTAAGTTTTTACTGACTGTCAACACGTTTCTTCCAGGATGTTTGTCAGTTTTGTTAATTTTGTGTGGGCACTTAGACTTTGCTTTTAGCAAAGATGTGTAATATTGAAAATAAAATTTAAAACTAGAAATCTTGTCTATAGTATAACTTACAATAAAATGTTTCTGTTACAGCATCTCCGATCACCCCATATCCACTTTAGCGTTAAATAACACCGGAGATTGGGTAGCCGTGGGATGCAAAGACAAGGGTCAGCTTCTTGTGTGGGAATGGCAAAGTGAAACTTATGTTATGAAGCAACAAGGGCACTCCCAAGCTATGTCATGTTTGGCTTACTCTCATGATGCTCAGTATATTGTTACAGGAGGCGAAGATGGCAAGGTAGGTTGAAACTAGCTTTATCCATTATTATGTAAATACAAAGCCTGTCAGTCAGAAATAACTCCTGATTTTGAAAAGTGAATAGGACATACATCATAGAATTTATAATTAATTAACAGTATATTTTATAATTTAAACTAACTGATTACTTTTTTGTAAAATTACATCTTCCCTAAATAGACATCTATTATCAATACAGTAGAGTCTCGCTATCCCGAACTAATTGGGACTGAACACTGTTCGGTTTAGTGGGAATTCGGAAAAGGCGGATTTCATGAATAATATCAACATATTGACTTGTTGAGGCTTGTTAAATTAAGTGCAGGGACATCTACTAATGTCTATTCTATTGAGCGTTGATCGGCCCAGAGGAAAGCGAGGAGGAGGTGAACGCTCAAACTGAACTCATATCACACGTAGACGCGGCAAATGCTCTTGACCTCGCCTTAGTGTAGGTTTACACCATCCCTTTTTTTCCTTCCGATGTGTTACGATTCCGTTTTCTTCTAAAAACGGAAGGGGAGGAATAGGCTGTTCGAATTTTGTCACTCCGCAGTTTGTCCGTTACTGTCTACCGCAATATCTTGGAAAAAGATCGAGAAAAAATTCCTTCGAGATTAAGAAAAAGGAGCAGAAAAACGGATGAACGCAACTGGCAGGTGGCAACAACACTACTTGTGCCTAGGTGTTATATCTAATCCTTCCTTCTTTCTGAAGGACTCGGTATCCTTTTCACCAGAAGCTTGTTGCGGTAGCTTCCTTCCCGCAAAACAGATAAAAAACATGAAGGAAACAAAACCAGCTTTCAATCCAATTTAGTTTCAGGCGTTTTCATCAAGCTCTATGTATGTCTCTATTTAACTTATTTGTATAACAATAAATGTACGTTTTTTCACGAAGGCCTTTTTAATTTCTCCGGTTTTTATGTTTAAAAAATGGGTATTTTTTCCTGAACTTTGTTTTTGGAATATGCGGATTTTCGTAATAGTGGGACCCTACTGTATGTATTATCTAAGTCCTTTTGTTCTTCGTTTGTGGGGTATACGCCCTCTATGAATTCAATTCTGTCCTGCACCAATTGAATCCCATCTCTGTTCATCTTCTCATGTCTCAGCCTCTCCAGATCATTCCAGGTTTATCAATTCCTTTTCCTTGTGGATTCCAAGATAGATCACTCAGCTCTTTGGCAAGATCATTTTTCTGAATGGTTTGACCAAGCAATCCCTTTTCTTCGTTTTAAGGTTTCCTTCACAGGTTAATACTAGTTAAGGTTCAAATAAGGGGGAGGGAAAAACGATAAACTTATCTATCCTCGTCTACTAAATTAAATAACTAATTCTTTATGTGGTTCAGTGTTAGCATAGCTTTTATTACAAATAATTAGCTATAATTTATCATATGGATCTCGATTGTCTGCGTTATTGCTACTGACACACCTTTATCGATCTTTAATCAAAAGACAGATCATTCTGAATATCAGTCCCTTATTACCTAAAGAGTCCTTATAAACCCAGGCTTATTCCATTGTTAAGAGACCTCAATATGACTATATAGAATATCTATGTAATCACTTTGCTCACCCTATCTGTCGCTCTCGGTAGTGTCTGTAGACTTCGCCCAAAGTCTTCTTGTCCCGAAGAATGTACCTTGTCCAGTGGCTGATCTTGGTCACTGTGCAGAGACCCGGCGACCTCCGTATGTCTCTCAATTGGCATTGGTCCATTTCTAGGTCAGGGGCAAGTTTATATAGTAAACTTCCGCCTGCCTAACCGACCAACTAATTGAGTGTCTTGCCAATGTCAGGTATTTTCACAGTTTCTGTATTATGTCGTAACTATACTTTTATACTTCTGTGTTCTGTCTTTTGTTTAAAGATTTTACATTAAATATTCCTTAACGAACTACAATATTATATTTGACATATAATTAATCTAACCATATACCTAATTATTCCTAACATACTCTTTACAGATAAATATTTAAAAAAAATTGAACATTGGCTTGTTTGTATGTATATCAAATAATGCAACCTGTAATAAACTAACACAAAGTTGCACAGCATGAAAGTTTTAACCCTACAAGTGTCCATGATAATTTTTTGCAACGCCAAGCCATTTCGATGCGTTTGCAAGCAAATTTTCAAAAATTCGCCAAATATAGTAATTATAAACCAACCCAAAAGTATTCCATAGATTTTTTGTAGAGAAAGGTTCAAAGAATACATATATGACAGTAAAAAATTTATTGATGTAAAATTTACTAAGTTATTAGCTCAAGAAACAAAAAATGTCCAGTAACGAAAGGAAAAGTTCAACTTTAGGCCTACATAAAAAGTAGTACACATTTTTTGACGGTTTTTTCTAAATGTACAAAAGTTTCGTAATTTAGTTCTAAATAGAACTGTATAAATTTCAAATTTCTTATTTTGAAAACTCCAGTTTTTATGTTCTTACTACAAGATTGCTAACAAAACTAGGCCTAGTTTGAATAGTAATTTAGGAATATATCATTTGCCCAAAAATGAAATATTATTATAAGAAAGTGTAGAGAATAAATCATAGAATTTATCTGTATACTTGTAAATTTTCATTTTGTAAACTATTTCACATTGTATTATTTGTTACACAAAATTAGTATAAACTGTCCAAAGTTTGTGCGGATAAATGTAATACAAAATTACCATTGGGATCATCGTGGGAACAGACTTGCTTTACGTTCTCAAGCGGTGGTTTGAATTCTTCGAAAGTCTGTATTTTCCACTGCTGTATGAATAACATCTAACCAGAAAAAACTAGTTTACACCAAACGAAAGATCGTAATTTTCCCTACAAAACAATATCAAGATATAAATAAAAATACAACCAATTGTAAACGATATCTCGAATGCAAAATGTGCTGCTTCATTGGTTTAAAACTGTCCAATTGCAAGGGCTTACAAAAACCTTCATATTTTCAAAACTATAAGAGTGACGTCTAATTGGAAGGCAGTTTTAGAAAGTTCAAATCTTAACGAATTCCTTGGTATCTTTATAGTATTGTCAAAATATTTCTGTCGAGCGGTATTGAGCTTGATAGAAGTGACAAAGTAATTTCTTTGTGTTTTCACGCGTGGCAATAGGTTTACAGAAAACTACAATTTTAAAACGATGATTACATAAGTAAATAATATATGTTTGAGAAAAAATGTGTAAATACAAAAGTTAAAGTTTAATTCATATCCGTTCCAACGGTTTTTGTTTCATTGCGATTGGATGATTTTTAGTGGGTGAAATATTCAAGACATAAGTAGAGTTGTCAAAGTACCCCTAGGCCAAGTGCCACGTCCCCACAAGTGCTCAAATTGAGCAGTCTGACAGTAGGGTTTAATCACAAAAAAACCATATATCTTTATAGACATCCCTAAAATATCTGTCAAGACCTATAGCAATCAACCAACAAGCCCCTAATAATCAGTAGCTGAGGATTGATTAGCTAGCTATAATTAATTATAACGTGTAGTGATATGGAGACTCCTGGATTACATATTTTTACTGGACTGATTGACAAAATAGCAAATATAGTTCAACATTGATTTGTTTTGTTTTCAGGTAAAACTGTGGAACACACAATCGGGGTTTTGCTTTGTCACTTTTAGTGAACATACGTCGGCTGTAACTGCGGTCAAGTTTGCCAACAACAGAAAGTTTCTTGTGTCTGCTTCGCTTGATGGAACCGTACGAGCTTTTGATATGACCAGGTAAATTAACATTGACAAATTTTAAGAATAAGTGTATCTCTCCTCTTTAGTTAGAAAGAAATTGACATTAGGTAAGTCCCTTTGGAACAACTGGAATATATCATCTTGGAGAAGTATTTCTACAAGTTTCATCCCAGAAAAAAATATCTTTAAGGCACAATATAATTTTATCTTTAGATTCAAATTAAAGAACTCAAATATTTCTAGTTTTTTTTCTCCACTAATATTGAAAGTTTCAAGTTTTATTTTAAAAACCTTTGTATGAAAAAAGGCACAGGTCTTTTAGAAGAGGACTGTCACTCTTAAAAATTGTATATAGAGTCAGGGTAACAAAAACTAACGATAAGTTGGTAACATCAATTAAGTTATTTTATATAACAGAACAGAAATGCAACCATTAAAATAAAAAATACCTGAAGTTCTAACTTATAGTCTTTAGACACAGTATATTTACCTGCATTCAACATTCATGGCGGACCTCTTCTAAAAATGACCCAAAGGCACATCATGTAATATATGTGAGTTTAAGGGAATTAGAATAATAAATAAGGGCGTAACGTAAAAGGAGGGGGTTTTGCAAAGTTTAGATGATTTAGGCAAATTTAAGATAAGATTTTAAAGTAATAAACATAGAAATCCAAAGGGAGAATGCAGGCAGCTTTATTTTTTATTAATATTAATCACTTAATTTTTGTTATAAAACAAATTTATAAAGATAATAGTAATATTAAAATATGGACGTTAAGTCTGGAATACAATATAGGTGATGTCACAAGACTATAGCCTCGCATTAAGGTGTCAAACAATAAAATAACAGGTTTTTAGCCTCAAAGCAGGTCTAAGGTGTTTCTGATTGGTCGAGGTTGATCACGCGAGATGACGTCAGTGCGCAAACAGTGACAAAGCGTCATGCACTTGGACGAGAATCACTGAATAGTAAAGACGTGTTTCTGGTGCGTTGTAAGAAATGTTCACAAATTAGTGAAAGTCTGCGGTATTTCTGGAGGAAATACGCCTTGAGTTATGGTAAAGTGTGTGTAGAGACTGCGTAATCACGCGAAAGTAGTAATGGTAAAGATCGGACAAAATTTGTAGAAATTAACCAAGTTGGAAATTTGTGAAGGTAGCGTGAGTTTCAGACCAAGATGGCCGGCGAGTGTTAGACACTTCTTTGTTAGAACGAACTGTGTTTTAAAGTGAGATAGACAGTGTTAATATGTAAAACAGTGACAGTGCTTAGGCTGAGTAATCCAAACTATAACCTTTTAGATAAAATAAAGTAGATTCATTTTTTTTTTTTTTTTTTAAGAGTGCACTATAAATTTAAGTAGCAAAAAACGTACGTAAGTAGAATATTACAGTAAAATTATGTCTGCATTTTAAAAGGTTTTAATTTCTATAAATTGTTGTATGTTTAAATTTAATAATACTAGGAGTGAATGTCTGAGTGATTGTTTTTAAAAAGATTAAGCTATGGTTTGCCAATTTCTTTTGATTTGTTCTTTGTTTGTTTAAAAATTGAAATGGGGCATTAAAAAACTAATGCCAACTATTATGTTTCGTTAATTCGGTTCCTTTCCTTCCTGGCAAAGTACTTCATGGTAAAAGATGAACCTGAAAAGTAAGAAAATTAAATTCAGTGTAGAATTAAGATGGCGGTGTGTATCAGTTTTGCGGCCGCAGTGACAAAGTTTTGGCGGCATATTCACTGTGTGTGGAACACAGAGTTTATGTTTCTAAGATGCGTCGCCCAGTAGTTGCCAACTGAGCACACAGATATTATAAAATACACCATATGTAACAAAGATTTACCCGTCAGCTGTGACAAACACAGATCTGGCAGGGTTATAACGTATTTTCAATTTGGGGTTAGGTTTGATTGTTTTTGTTGCGATTAGAGGGATAATAATTTATTGAATTGAAGTAAAATTAATAAATAAAGTAAAATACATAAATTGAAGGCATAAGAGCACAAATAATTGTTACATAGAAAGGAATATTTTTAAAAAAATGTAAAATCAACTTAAAAAAACTTGTCAAAATTCATTTTATTATTTTTTTTATTATTATTAATAAATTTGTTTTGTAAACGGCTTGCAAAGCAGCAGCACATTACAAAAATGGTGCCCGAACAGGGACCTTTGTAACAGCGAGCCGGCAGCACGTTACAATCATAACAAAAGAAGATAAACAAGAGTCTTAGAAATAATATAGGTTCAGATCTATTTCTTTTAATGATTTATATTTAAAAAAATAATAAAATGGTCTACTACAACTCTTGCTTCTAATTCCCATTAAAATTTCTTTCTATTCATGTGTTTTGGCTCTCTTAATAATTTTTATAAATATCTTTCTCTCACCTAAACTTCAACTCTTATTTTCTTCTTGAGCATAATAATTTCCTGAGAGCTGTCATCTTGGAAGTCAAATGATTTTTAACAATCAGAGTTATAATTTTGGTCCTATAGTCCTATTTATTTGAATAATATGTATTAGGTTAATTACCTTGTATATACTCCGTCAATCAATCCAAATTGGTATCCAGATAGATTATTGGTTCGATGCTGTCATCATCAGATCCATATTCAAAATAAAGTTGTTTAAGCCTACCAAGGTGTCGTCTTCTTATTGGCACATTAAACTTAGTTAAGTAGGTAAAAGGTATAATAAATTAGATTAAAAAACACTAACACACATAAACATGTTAAGATACCACGAATCGTTTTTCACTTAATTAAGTACGCGAACCGATTTTGACGTCGGTACACAAGAGTCAAATTTGTATGCCGGCCGGTCATCGATATTGTACTAAACGGTCTGCGTATTGTGTATTAGAGTTTGGAGGTACAACCCGGATGTTATTATTATTAAAAAAATGCTTTTTACAGGTACCGTAACTTTCGCACTTTCACATCTCCTCGACCTGTACAGTTTGTCAGCCTGGCTTTGGACTCGACAGGGGAGTTCCTAGCTGCTGGTGGGCAAGACGTTTTTGAAATATATTTGTGGTCTATGAAATTAGGCCGCTTAGTAGAGGTAAGTTTTTGTTTTTTTAAAATCTGTTTGGAACAAAATGTATTATGGAGAAGCCTATAGTTGAGAAAACTCTCGTTATGAAGCGATGGCTACATATTTCTAAAAGAGAGAAAATAAAAATAAAATAATATGTATAAAAAAAACTTGGGTTTAATTTGATTTTTTTAATAACATTTTGGATAATTTTAGCCTTAAGTTTTTAACCTCAAATTTGGAAAAAAATATCTTAATTATTTTCTGAAACTGTTTGCTCACCTTTGTTTCGAAGTAGAGAGGACCTCCTAAAACATTACCCAAATAAATCCCATAAAGAAATAGAATTGACAGTAGTTTGGAGGCAACATGACCAATACTGAAGTGTACTAGTAGTATTTGAAGTTGCTTCGTTTATATTTACAGGTATTAAGCGGTCACGAAGGGCCTGTTGTTTCAATAGCGTTCAGTCCAAACATGGCTAGCACAGCTTTAACCTCCGTCAGTTGGGATTCAACTTTGAGGATATGGAACGCTGTGGAAACTGGAAGCTCGTTTGAATCCATACGGCTTAATTCTGATGGCAAGTTAAATTTAAACAGTTGTTAATGTGTTTTGCACCTTATATGCGTATTAATACTTGTACTGGTATCTCCTGCAGTCGAAATTCGACCAATTGAGTTTGTAAAGTAACGAAATTCAATTATTTTCACAAAACTATTTGGAATTTGTTGGTTTGCAAATTGTTCATTTTTATCTTGACTCTCTGAGGAAAAGATTAGGAAAGGACAAAGAGGAAGCTAGCGTATGAAATACCCTAGAAGTAAACAATTCAACTATTAAACGGTAAAATAATTTAACAAATAAATAAAGATAATAAGTGATAATTCAATTTGAAAGAAATGGGATCAACACTAAATATTTGTTTGTATAAATAAAAATTAAATATTTTCCGTGCAGAGAAGGGAAAGGGATATTAGCTCATACAGCCATGATCAAAATGATTTCATTTAATTGTTTGAAGTGTTTTGTGTGGATAAATCGTGTGTGTATGAAAAATATAAAGCCATGATCTACAAAAATACACTTTTATATTCATTGTCATTGCATAAAACTGCATGACATAACAGATACAACAGCTGATTCGGATAACCAGCATAGCAATGCAATTTTAGGTTAGGCCTAGTTAATTTTATTTTACCAGGCTTAAGGGCAACATACTCACATGATTTTTTTTGTGCACGTCTGAATTTTTGCCATTTTTGACTTGTGTGCGGAGTGTTTGTCTGTTTGCTTGCTGTAGATACCATTATGCAATCTGTCTTTGTTTAAACGTTCTATTACGTGTTTAACCTTTGGAGGTCTCTTTAAAATATACCCAACTGCTCTCCCACGGTATCATTAGTTATCCTTTTAATCTGTTTAGTGATAAGTCACTATGTAATAATTATTCAATCTGTTCTGTTGATTATGAGACATTCAATTTTATTTTCTCTTGAAAATCGGTCGAACAAGCTTAAAAAAAAGTTAGTGCATTACACTTCCTTCAATCCGGCATCCTATGATCTGGCATGACTTTCAGAAACAAATTTAAACTATTGATCACAAAATGAGCAACCAAGTTCGTTGTAGAAGTTATTGTGCAAGTTCGTATGCGATTTGAAGACTTGAGTGGTAGACTTTGGTTTGGTAGTTCAGAAGTAACAGTATACGTGGATGCCCCAGTAGTGTTGTATTTGTGTGACATCGTATGGATTTTGGAAACACCTGCTCCTCACTGTGGCTTTCTTTAGTTCTTGTTCAGTTTCCGCCATTTTAATAAATTATTAAAATTATTATCTACTTAATCAGCTGTTTTAGTATTGTTTGTGTTACGCGATTCCTACGAATCTTTGTAGAGAGTGAAACAAAGAGAGGTTCATTTTAGATGGATCATCTTTCTTGCTCAATTTTCCATTAAAATAAATGTACCTACTAATTAAAATTGTTTGGATTAATTAGTTTTACTATAGTATTATGTCAATATTTATATTATATTTATATATATTTTTATCAATGATTCACCAAATGAAATTCCCCTCAGAGTGTGATATTTTAATTTTATAAGTATGTTTTGTGCACGCATTGATAGAAACTTTTTTTCCGATTACAGGATTATGTGTAGCTTTCAAACCCGATGGCAAAGAAGTGGCAGTTGCGACATTGAACGGCAAGATTACAACTTTTGATATAAAAACAGGTGATCAAATCAGCAGTACAGATGGTAGGAATGACTTGGGCAGTGGACGAGCTGATACAGATTTAATTACTGCAAAGAAAACTTTGGCCGGCAAGTAAGTTTAATAGTTTACTGTGATTTGCTTTTAAAGATTTAATTCAATAATTTGTTTACTCCAATGATTCTTTTAATGGTTCTTGTCAGAACTTTATATTAAGGAATGAAATTATTAAACACAATAAAATCAGCTGGCCTAATGGTAAAACATTAATTTGTAACTGGCGATATTAATTTTTAGTGTTTTAGGCTTAAAGTAGTATACAGGATGTCCCCGAACTCTCTGGACCCCTTTCGTGGATATGTTCCTCTGGGATCCAGACAAACATATTTCACAATATAAACATGGGTCTATGGTACTTATTTTTTCGTCTATCTGTCTGTATGTGTTTTTTACAAAATACTTAATATTTTTGGAAGTAAAAAAGATATTGAGATCAAACTTAGTATACCTATTTGCTGCATAACCTTTTATCACTGTACGAAAACTTAGAAAATAATTTTAAATATTTTCAAAATGGAGGCCGTTTATAATTTTTAATGTCAAATATCTCAAAAACCGCTAACTTTACAAAAACATTACAAGAAACAAAAAAGTTTACTTTTTTAATGACAAATACAATGTTTTTTTTTATTTTATCTGTAGCTCAAAGGATAACAGAGATATTGACAAAAAAAGGAAAAATGTATTTCTTGGTAGTTGTCAACAATTTCCAGAATTACTCTAGAAACAAAATATTTTAATGTTATTATGAGCTAAAATAATAGTTATTTGCATAATGTTCCGAGCACTTTCTGAGCTGATTCCACTAGTAAGAAATAATGAACAAAGTTCATATATTCATAGGTCCGGAAATGCTTCTTTAGAGAGTTACAGCTGGCGAAAGATTTCACTCGTGTTTCAGATTACTCACAGAAACGAATCCCTATTGAAATATGTCGGGCGTTAATTAAGGTGTAAAATTAATTTAACTTACCTAAGACGAGCAGATAAATCTTGTCAACGATCAATATAAATCTAAATCTGAATCGCAATCTCTCAGTTGATATCTCGATATCTCGATTGAGCTTCGATATCAAGTAGGCAGTTGCTACAAAGATAACGATGATTTTTGTTTTGCAAGATGCAAGATGAAAAGCTCTCTCTTCTATCAACCCTACAAGTGAACGCAAGTGTTACTTTTAATGGACCTAGTTTGTCAAACAATATCGATAATTTTAATAATTACGTACTTCAATCAACGCAATAATTTAACGAAGAGAAACTTCCTGACGTCAGGTAACCGCCGTAAATTAGCCTACGCTTCAAAACAACGTAAGTACTTTTACAATATCAAACATGGTCCCATCGTAAGCCGGATTGAATTGCAAGCTTTCAACAAACTACAATATACAGTCTACTATTTCAATTTCAATAAAACATTTTTAGTGGAAACTAGGTCTAGCTTCCAAGTTACCTACAAATAGGCTTAACTTTGTTCAAATCTTTTATAACCTATTTCAATCATAGCCTCAAATAGGCCTACACATTCAATCGTTAATTTCATTCTAAAACCTGCAAACAGGTTCAACTTCGTTTATCAAACAGGTCTGATCAACGTATTTAATTTGCATTTTGCAAATAGGCCTAATCATTAACTATTGAAGACTGTTGTGTCTTATATCTAACCTATAACTTTATGTTCATGTTTTTAAATGGCAAGCCTACTTTATACTGAATTATGCATACTTTGTAATTTTATTTGTGATTGAAAACTATTGTGTCTTATGTCTAACCTATAACTTTATGTTCATGTTTTTAAATATTAAGCCTACTTTATACTGAATTATGCATACCTTGTAATTATTGTATTTGTGATTGAATTCATTGTGTCTCAATAATATTGTCACAATCAAAACAATAGTTTGGCTAATTTATGAACTATTTTACTGCTATTAGGCTAGCACTTGGTTTTTTATTATTCTACTACTAAGCAAATTTTCAAAAATTGCCACCTACTCTCAGTTCTGTATAAATATATTTAAAAAAAACATGGAGACTAAGTTAAATCAAGATCTTCAATTAGTCATAAGTTCTCGCCAATTATATTTAAAACGTATAGAAACTATATACAATCTTAGTATAAATATGGTGATCAGTTCACCTGATATATTGCAATTTAAGGCAAGGTGTCTACAATTAGAAGAATCATACAATCATTTTTTGTCATTTCATTCAAAAGTAATTGAATTAAAGATTCAGACCGGGCAAGATTTTAGTGCAGACGAAACATTAGTCGCTGAGGTTGACGACAAGTATTATGTAGTCAAAGCGGCTCAAGAGAGTTTATTTCCTTGTGCTCCAACTGAGCAAAGTTCAATGAACCAACCTGTTGGTTCACCTTCAATAGGCCTACCTCGAGTTAATTTACCAAAACTAAATTTACCTTCCTTTTCAGGCCAAATCAAAGACTGGCCTAATTTCAAAGATATGTTCACTAATTTAATACATGAACATCCAACGATTTCTGATATTGAAAAATTTCAATATCTTATCTCATCATGTACTAATGAAGCACTGCAACTTGTTAAATCTTTACCAATTGTCTCTTCAAATTATTCAATAATATGGCAAAAACTTTTTGATCGGTATAACAATCGTCTTATTGCTGGGCAATATTTAGATCAAATATTGCAACTTAAACCATTACAAACTGAATCAGCATTTAAACTGCGACAGTTCCTTGATTCTTTAACAGAAGGGCTCGGCGCTATTAAAAATATTGAACTTCCGGTAGATCTCAGTGACTTTATCATGTCTCATATGACTTTGCAAAGGTTAGATCCACATACAAGACAACTTTTTGAAAGACAATTAGACCAATCAAAATTTCCAACATTTGCAAATGTCCTGACATTTTTACAAGACCATTGCAAATCATTGGAGGCTTCAGCGAGCCAGAATATTAGCAATTCTAAAGTGCCATTTCAGTCTCAAGCTTCAATTAAAACACCTGTTTGGAAGGCCTATAGTAATTCAAAATTATCTAAAGAAAACAAATCGGCTGGATTCAACTCGGCCCCTCGTGCATTTGTTGTTAGCCGATCTTCTAAATTGTGTTCTTACTGTCAAAAGGATCATCGCATATATGTTTGTGAAAACTTTATAAAGTTAACCTCCAATGATAAATTCAATTGGATAAAATCAAAAGCTGCATGCCTAAATTGTCTTAGTTTTCAGCATAAGGCACTTGAATGCACTTCAAAGAATCGCTGCCATAAATGTGGGAAACCTCATCATACTTATCTTCACTTAGACTCGTATAATTCTCAAACAAGATCAAATGCAGCAACACCAGAACAACAACCTGAAGGTTCCAGTATAGTCTCTGCCTCAGCTACTGTGATTACATCTACACTGCTTGGTACCGTACAGCTTTGTATCCAAACCACTCATGGTACGTTTCATACTGTGCGTGGCTTAATCGATCCTGGTTCACAGGCTTCATTCATAACAGAGCGATGTGTAAAGCGCCTAGCACTACCTCGAAACCGTATCCAAGTCCCTATCTTTGGCTTGGGTACTACTCCAATCAATTCAAACAAGGGTATTGTTAACTGCTTTGTTAAACCATGTTTCCAGAGTCAACAAACTTTATCCTTTCAAGCTATAATTCTATCTGAAATAACGCATTCACTTCCTAATGGGTATTTGGACGATCAAGTCAAACAATATTTCAACAACTTCAACTTAGCCGATCCTGACTATCACTCTCCTGGTGCAATTGATATTCTGCTTGGTTGTGATTCATATGAAGACATTTTTACTGGTAAACGACAGAATACACCAGATGGTTATCCTACTGCTTTTGATAGTATATTTGGTTGGGTACTGTTAGGTTCCACTACTCATATGGTAAACACTAAGTCTATTACTACTTGTCTGTCTCGTGTGGAAACATCACTAGAACATGTCTTAACAAAATTTTGGGTGACTGAAGAACCTCCTACTACTAGCCAAATAAGTCCAGCAGAACAACAGTGTGAAAACTTCTACGTAGCTACTCATCAGCATACCTCTTCAGGTAGATATATTACTTCTTTACCGTTTAAGGACAATCCTAAATTGCTTGGTGAATCTTTTAATTTGGCCTTTACTCGCTTTAAACATTTAGAACGAAAATTGCAGCGGGATCCAGAATTAAAAAACGCTTATAAAAATTTTATTCACGAGTATGAAGAACTTGGTCACATGCAACGAACAAATCCCCAACAAGATTTACATTATGTCATACCACACCATGCTGTTTTCAAAGAAAGTAGTTCTACCACAAAGCTACATGTGGTGTTTGATGCCACGGCCAAGACGTCTAATGGTGTTTCTCTAAATGATATTTTGTACTCAGGCCCTAAGCTGCAACGCAATATCACTGAAATAATATTTCAATTTCGCTTTCATAAAGTAGTTATTACAGCGGACATTTGTAAAATGTTCCGTCAAATTTTAGTTGATGATGAACATCAATTGTTTCAACAAATACTCTGGCGTGATTCTCCCGAATTACCTGTTCAATTATATAAATTAAAAACGGTCACTTATGGCATGACTTGCTCTTCTTATCAAGCAATTCGAACTCTACAACAATTAGCTAAAGATGAAGGTCATCAGTTTCCTCTTGCTGCACAATCTCTTTCCACCGACACTTATGTGGATGACATCGTGACGGGTACAACTTCAGTCGAGAAGGCTATCCTACTTCAACAACAACTCACATCTCTATTAAAAGCTGGCGGCTTCGAACTTCGTAAGTGGGCCAGTAATGATCCTTCTGCTTTAATAAACGTCAATCAAGACTTTTGTGAGACACCATTTCGCTTGGAAGATGATCAACAAACTCTTAAAATTCTTGGAGTCCAATGGCAATCTGCCCAAGACACCTTTACTTATTATGTAAACAATCAAACATTTGTATCTACTAAACGTGGCATACTATCTCTTATTGCTCGAATTTTTGATCCTATGGGTTGATTATCTCCGTTGGTATTATGGGCCAAGGCTCTAATTCAAGATTTGTGGACCCTAGGGTTGAAATGGGATGAACCCATTCCTCCCACATTAGAGTCTCGGTGCTATACCTTTTTTCAAGAACTGCCTTTAATTGAACAAGTTTCAATACCTCGTTATGTATTTGGCCCAAAACCAAGTCTGCAATTACATGGGTTCTGTGATGCGTCAGAGAGAGGATTCGCAGCAGTTATTTATCTGAGGGTGGAAATTGACCAAAACCCTACAACTTGTCATTTACTACTAGCAAAATCTAAGGTGGCTCCTACCAAAAAATTGTCAGTTCCACGTCTTGAGCTATGTGCAGCTCACCTACTCGCCAAATTATTAAACTTTGCTCAGCAACAACTACTTCGCAGCCCAGTTGATAAATTGCCTATCTATGCTTGGACCGACTGTGCTGTAACACTCAGCTGGCTTCACACGTCGTCACATTTGCTGAAGATCTTCGTAGGTAACAGAGTTGCAGATATTAGTCGACTCACTGATATTTCCTGGTGGCAACATACTCCAGGATGCTCAAATCCCGCTGACTGTGCTTCGCGTGGAATACTTCCTTCTCAATTACTTCATCATCCACTATGGTGGACAGGTCCAGAATGGTTAGTTCAAACACAGTCTAACTGGCCTCTTCAAAATATTTCTGACTCTACTTCAGAGAGCCAACTTGAACAACGTCATATAACTGTGGTGTGCTCCGCTGTTGCTCAAATTGAAGCAGCCGTAATAGATTTTAAAATATTTTCAAATTACCTCAGACTACTGCGAGTAGTCGCTTGGTGTCTTCGTTTTGTTAACAATTGTCGAAACCCACATCAATCTTCAAAACTAGCATTACAGGCCACTGAACTAGAAAGTGGACTACATTTCTGCTGTAAAATAGTGCAACAAGAATGCTTTGTAACGTTAAAAGGGCAACTCACAAGTTCAAAGAATGCTTCTACATTCCAACAATTGAATCCTTTCATGGACACCCATGGTATAGTTAGGGTGGGCGGTCGCCT
The DNA here is from genome assembly GCA_018207615.1 of Philaenus spumarius. Taxonomy (NCBI): domain Eukaryota; kingdom Metazoa; phylum Arthropoda; class Insecta; order Hemiptera; family Aphrophoridae; genus Philaenus; species Philaenus spumarius. The sequence continues at coordinate 102,684 of JAGFPH010001350.1, forward strand.
CACTAATGCCGACATTGCATATGCTTCAAAACATCCAATATTATTACCTAAGACTCATCACTTCACTGATTTACTTATTGATCACTTTCACATTGATAACCTACATATTGGTCCTCGTGCTCTGCAAGCGATACTTTCCAGGCAATTTTGGATTTTGTCTGCACATCAAGCAATTAGAAAACGTCTCCATCGTTGTGTGCGTTGCATTCGCTTCAACCCAACGGTTTATCAGCCTCAAATGGCAACATTACCTCGATCAAGAGTAACCATATCAAGACCTTTTTTGAATTCTGGAGTTGATTTTGGAGGTCCATATACAATCAAATCGGATCATAGACGCAAGCCTCAGCACCTCAAAGTTTATATCTGTCTATTTGTCTGTTTCACTACCAAGGCAGTACATATCGAATTAGTATCAGCATTGTCTACCGATGCTTTTCTTGCAGCATATACTAGATTTATGAGACGAGGAAGCTGCTCGCATATCTTCAGCGACTGTGGCACTAACTTTATTGGTGCTAAAAGACATCTCAACTCGCTCCACGAACTTTTACAAACTCCATCTGCCAGTAATCAAATTATCGACAAACTTTCTCAACGGGGTACCCAATGGCATCTTAATCCTCCATCCGCACCACACTTTGGTGGTATTTGGGAAGCAGGTATTAAGTCAACTAAATATCATCTAACTCGAGCATTAGGTCAGCAAATCCTCACCTTTGAAGAGTTTTCTACTGTTTTGTGTTCAGTCGAAGCCGTACTTAATTCTCGACCACTGTGTCCACTATCTACATCTCCTGAGGAGATTAATGTCTTGACTCCTGGTCATTTCTTAGTTGGAACTCCACTCAACTCATATCCTGGTATTGACTATACAGAATATACACTGCCATTATCTTCTCGTTGGCGTCTAACACAACAAATCATCAGCAGTTTCTGGCATCAATGGAGCTGTGAGTACCTAAATACTTTACAGCAAAGAACTAAATGGCTTAGATCCACCCCAAATTGTCAGGTCGGGGACATAGTTCTGTTAAAGGAACCCAATCTACCTTATCTTACTTGGCCTCTCGGCAAAATAGAAGCAGTAACAACCGGGGAGGATAAAACTGTACGTGTCGCTCAAGTTCGTACCCAACAGGGACTACTTACTAGACCAGTTGTAAAACTGTGTCCTATTTTACAAGATTAATAACATTCAGACCATATTAAGTCGGATGCCTTACCTCAAGAGTACTTTTAGTTGATTTTTTCTTTAACCACAACGGTATATTTTTGTTTAGACAGGATTGTCTCCTTATTATTTATTATTGTAACATAACCAGTATGCATAATTCAGTTAACTTCTACATAATTCAGTTAAATTCTACATAATTCAGTTAAATTCTACATATTCCAGTTTCTACCCTTTAGGGAATAGCTACTGCGTCAATTCGTACCTGTCAGCTGCTCGCCATGGTATGCTGCAGGTTCGTTGTCCAAGGCTACGGGGCCTAGGACCACATTCTTTGTTCTGTGCCATATGAGGTCATCCTGATCTTATATGTCACCCCTTCCTTAGCTAGGAATTAAAACAACCGTTTTAGGTGGGCGGTATGTCAACGATCAATATAAATCTAAATCTGAATCGCAATCTCTCAGTTGATATCTCGATATCTCGATTGAGCTTCGATATCAAGTAGGCAGTTGCTACAAAGATAACGATGATTTTTGTTTTGCAAGATGCAAGATGAAAAGCTCTCTCTTCTATCAACCCTACAAGTGAACGCAAGTGTTACTTTTAATGGACCTAGTTTGTCAAACAATATCGATAATTTTAATAATTACGTACTTCAATCAACGCAATAATTTAACAAAGAGAAACTTCCTGACGTCAGGTAACCGCCGTAAATTAGCCTACGCTTCAAAACAACGTAAGTACTTTTACAATATCAAACAAATCTAATAAAATAGGTCCCAGTTCTGTAACTGCAGTAATGGTTGCAATATTTGACCCAAAACGCAAAATTCGGTCTAAAAAAACATGATTTACAGGGGTCCTCATGATTTTTAGCTCATAATAACATTAAAATATTTTGTTTCTAGAGTAATTCTGGAAATTGTTGACAACTACCAAGAAATACATTTTTCCTTTTTTTGTCAATATCTCTGTTATTCTTTGAGCTACAGATAAAATAGGAAAAAACATTGTATTTGTCATTAAAAAAGTAAACTTTTCGTTTCTTGTAATTTTTTTGTAAAGTTAGCGGTTTTTGAGATATTTGACATTAAAAATAATAAACGGCTGCCATTTTGAAAATATTTAAAATTATTTTCTAATTTTTCGCACAGTGATAAAAGGTTACACGGCAAATAGGTATACTAAGTTTGATCTCAATATCTTTTTTACTTCCAAAAATATTAAGTATTTTGTAAAAAACACATACAGACAGACAGACGAAAAATAAGCACCATAGACCCATGTTTATATTGTGAAATATGTTTGTCTGGATCCCAGGAACATATCCACGAAAGGGGTCCAGAGAGTTCGGGGACACCCTGTATATTAAACAAACTTCAAAAATCTATAATTAACGTATTTGTAAAACACGAATACAGTTGAACTTGGTTATAGCGTCAACGAAGGGATCTAACAAATGTTGACGCTACGTTCGAGTGAGGTTATAAAGATATTTTTGATACGTTAAGTAAAAGGACAAACAACTATACAGTATTATTATTATTGGCAACATTATTCACGTTTATTAAAAAGAAAAACACTATACTTTAATTTTAAAGTACAATATTGTCCCGATAATTGGAGATGAGGTCACCTACAATTATAAGTTAGGTAACATTGGTTACATTGGTTGTGTATAGTTTTAATGAGTAAATACATAAACACTAAAAACACTTAAATTACAGTACGTATTAAAACATTAACTTACTGTGTTAAAAAACTTGCAACAATTTTAAAGTGTCAACATTACTGTGGGGGACAACTGTCTGTTCACAACTACGTAAATGTCTCACCAGGCTATACGATTCAGTCTCGCAAAACTTTTCTATTGTCCGAACACTTTCTCATCAAGGTCATGGGTTTAGTTACACACAACTGACACTTTATAACGTGTGAATTGTTCCTTAGGAGGGGTGAGAGAGTTAGCAGTGTTGCTTGCAGTGGAACCCCGTCTCTCTCTAACGACTTAGATGGGACCCGCAGGAGGTTTTACTTGTGAAAAAAATACGTAGATTACTTATTTCACGGTTTGATTCTGAGGAGGGAGAAATTAGGCGGCCCGAAATCAAAGGAAAGGGGAATAGTTCTAAGAAAACTGAATTCAAAGTTTGACATTGACATTTTGTAGATTTACGACGTTACAACCGAGTGGTTAAAATATTTATTGACGCTAAAACTGGAGTTTATAATAATGTAAAAGATAACCATTTGACCGGACGTAAAAAAATGACGCTATGTCCGAGTTGACACATTAGCCAAGGCCGTTAAACCAAGTTCAACTGTATAACAGCCAAATATTGAATTTCACAGACATCTGCCTGTTTGATGTTTACTTGTATGATAACTTACTTGTCTGTCAAAGTTAAATTTCTCGGAAACGCATAAATTATCAAGTAGAAATTTGATATAGTTATAAAGTATGCTAACCCGTGTGTTTTCCAATAAACAAAACTAAAAAAAATATTTTATGATTTTGTCATGTGAGGTATTATTTTAGCGGGCTTTATTTAAGGATTTTAAGGTTTGGCAGATCCAGCCACCATCTTGAATTTCAACTCCCATAAGAGCAATGTGAAACGCGTAACAAGATTACTGGAGTAATAATGAACAGAAAATTATTACTCCAGTAATCTTGAGTTTGAATGTGGATATTATTTAGTTTTTTTTTTTAAATTCGTTTTGAACTAAATTTGTTCTTGGACTTAACTCAAAATCAAACTGATTTGAATAAAAACCCCGAACCACTAAACAAGGAGCAGAAACAATAACTAAACAACTAAATTGTAAGTTATGTTTAATACCCTCGCACAATGAGGGTACAATTTAATTCTATATTTTATAATAATAATAATTTATAATTTTACAGAGCTTTCACCAGTATTTGTTACTCAGCAGATGGCCAGTACATACTTGCGGCAGGACAGAGCAAGAATATCTGTATCTACAATGTCTATGAAGCATTGCTAGTGAAGAAGTTTGAAATAACACAGAACAAATCGTTTGATGCTGTTGATGTAAGTACATTTTTACAAGACTGAAGCTTTATACATTTTATAGTTATTCAGAATTTTTTTTTAAATTTCACAACTTAAGTAAAGTTGTATTAACATAATATATTTTTTAAATTTTTACATGTAAATAACCTTATCATGTTGTAATGTATGCAAATTCCATGCAAGCATTATGCAAAATAATAATGCTAGATTACATTGTACTACAGTCATCAAACTTCTATAATTCGAACTTCTTTAATTCAAAATTTTGGATAGTTCGAATTTCTTCCCTTGTCCCTTCAACTTCGAACTATCCAATTTTGACTGTATAATATATAATACAAAATCTTATTTGAATCTCTAACAAACATAACTTTGCAGGACATCATAGATCGAAGGCAGATGTCCGAGTTTGGCAACACTGCTTTGGTAGAAGAGAGGGAAGATTTTGAAGGCGGTAACAAAGTTATAAGACTCCCTGGAGTAAAGAAAGGCGACATGGCGGCGAGAGCTTTTAAACCCGAAGTCAGAGTGTTTGCTCTACAGTTTTCACCAACAGGTTAGTTATATATATTGACTTAACATAGAGAGGTCACTCAGATTTATGTATTAGGGGCCATTAGGTTTATTTTGAGGCAAGAGAATGGTGAGTCTTTTTTACCTGTTACATGTTTTATTCTAGATTGAAACATAAGTTTCCTTGGTTACAATCCTTGTTATAAGGGTTCTATTCAGATCATTTTACTATAAATATTTTTTTTTTTTTTTTTGTGATTATCCTTGCTAAGTTTTCTTCAACTAATTAATAATTAATCTCTCAATAATTACAGGCTTGTTTAGTAAATAGGAGCCTTCTACTTCACAAAAGAGTCTTACATCTTGAAGCTCACTCTTCCTGTCATAAAACAAACTCTCTAATTAGATCAATGCAGTTATTTAACACATTTAACTCTTAACCCTACAACTTTTTTGAGTGATCAATTTGAGCAACTCAATTGACAGCTCAACTTGAATATTTCACCCACTAAAAATCATCCAATCACAATAAAACAAAAATCGTTGGAAAGGAAATGATTTAAACTTTAATTTTTGTATTTACAAATTTGTTCTAAAACGTATATTTGCAAATGTAATTGTCGTTTTAAAATTGTAGGTTTCTGTAAAGCTATTGTCGCGCGTGAAAAAACAACAAAATTACTCAACTTTGTCATTTCTCTAAAGCTGAATATCGCTCAACAGAACTGGTTTTGAAAATAATATAAAGATACCTTTGGATTCGTCAAGATTTGAATTTTCTAAAACTGCCTTCCAATCAGACATCTCTCATATAGTTTTGAAAATATAAAGTTTTCTGTAAACCCTTTCAATAGGACAGTTTTCGACCAATGAAATAGCACATTTTACATTCGAGACATCTCTTACAATTCAATATATTTGTATGGATTTGTTTGTATACACTTCAATCTTTCGTTTCGTGTAAAGCAATCGTACAGTCCTGGGAAATACAGAGAAGTGGGAAATTCAAAACTCGTCTTTCTCACACTCTGGCAGTGACCCTTGTAACTATCAGTCACACTGTATGTTGTATAGGATTCGTGCGCAAGAGGTTTCATTTATTTGATCTCATTTTGTGATTCAAGTAAAGCTAAGTCAAATACTTTTATGAAACAATAATTTACAATTATAAAGTTCAATTCTTTGATTTATTCTCTATACTTTGTTATAATAATATTTCATTTTAGGACAAAGCATGTATTCCTAAATTACTGTTTAAACTGTGCCTAGTTTTGATAGCAGTCTTGTAATAGAAACATAAAAACTAGTGTTTTCATAATAAGAAATTTAAAATTGATACGTTCTATTTAGAACTAAATTAAAAAACTTTTGTACATTTTGAAAAAAATTACAAAAAATGTTTACTACTTATTATGAATTTTTAAAGTTGAACTTTTTACTTTCGTTACTGAACATGTTTTGTTTCTCAAGCAAAATAACTTTGTAAATTTTACATCAATCAATTTTTTACTGGCATATATGAATTCTTTGAACCTTTATCTAAAAGAAAGGTATGGAACACTTTTGGATTGGTTTATAATGACTATATTTGGCAAATTTTTGGTAAAATATGCTTGCACACGCACCGAAATGGCAAAATTAGCATGGACAGTTGTAGGGTTAAAAACTTTATAGCTTTTTATCATGAACCTTATCATTTTAATCAGGATGATAAGGGGGAAGACAAAGAGCAGTGTGTCATATACTGTTTAAACTGACATATACAAGATTACATGCATCGACTGTCCCAGTTACTACCTAAGTCAGACAAGGCGTCCTTTCTATACGAGATTTAAGGAACACCTACCATCAAAAAAACTGTCTGCCACAAACTCCAGTTTTGCAGGCATCTCATAAACAACTCATTCTCGAGTTTCAATGACATCTTAGGAATCATGCATGTACGGAACACAGACCGAATTATGAACGCCATGGTAGAATTTGAAATCTATAAAGCTAAGAAATACGATTCCACAATGCTGTTAAATGACCAACTCTCCTTCAAGTCAAATATGATGGAAGTCACAAAAACCATCAGCGTCTAACAATACTGATAAGTATTGTGTGCAAGATCTTGAAACTCTAGAGCAGCCTTGATACGAAATTGTAATGTAAATACTTTTACTTAGGTATTTGTGGTTTATTTATGACAAACTGTTATAATACGATAAATTTTGTATTACTTCTGACGGCAGCGACACATTGTTGAGAAGCGAGGCACACACCTGCGCTTTACCAGACTTTGAGTTAGTCTGACCTTCTTCTTTTTGTTGTAGAAAAAAATCATGGTGGATCCTATTGCACTGTATCTCTAGACAATGATGTATTTTCCCACGGTCTATATGTCTGACCTATGCAATGCCTTCTATTTGCCAACAAACATAGACTTTTTATTAATACCTATTATTAGTTGTCTTCATCATACAATTTGAAAACAAATATTTGGTTTATTATTACAGTAGAGCGCCGATTATCCGAAAGCCGGTCTACCGAAATATTCAAAATTCATGCCACACTAACATTACACGAGTGCGTGCTTTAGTCCGGTCCGTTTCACTGTTCCATGTCCTGTACACCTAATCTCATTTGTGTCATTGACATCAGTGTTGTTTTAACTGTCCGTGCTGTTGTTTGTTGTGCTGTGTGACTTTTAGCAATGTCGGTGAAAAGTAAACGTGTTGTGCTTAGTCTTTCTGACGAACTTAAAATTGTAGAACGATTAAAAAAAGGTGCAAGTGGATCAAGCCTAGCTCGGGTGTTTGGTGTTGGAAATTCAACGATAACTGAAATTAAAAAGAACAGTGAATCTATCACAAAGTTTGCTTGTGTGCGGGACAGTGAAGACGGAAGCTGATGATGAAGAAGCCTTCCATTCCAAAGCTTTGAGACTGCTATTAAATGGTTGGAACAGCAAGACGAATGCGATGCTGTGCAGCTGCTGTCTTTGAAACGCCTACGAGACTTGGCGGCAATAAAACCAGTCTCAAAACTTAAGCAAATAAACATGTTCGACTAGGCTAATTTTGTACTGTTTTTATCACATCTAAGTCAGTAAACCAAAAAAATGTATGTACTGTATGTGCAATCCCTACTTTATATGTACAGTATACATAAACGTAAATCAAAGTATTATTTCTAGTCCAATAACGTGTTTTATTTGCATCCCACTACCCTCAACAAAGAACTAGACTTTTTTCCAGAAATGTTCGATTATCCAAACACCACCCTGCACCAATTGTTTTGGATAATCGTCGTATCATTTATTTGTCAAAATCTGTCTTAAATTTATTTTGTATGTTTTATTAACTTTTCTTATTCATGAAATTACATACTTTACAAGTGGAAATGCTAGAGTAGGCCTATATATTTTTCAGTTTTTGATACTTCCTGAGCATAGTTTGAATTCTGTTTAGTTGCATTAATTTCTAAATAAATATAAACTTTAATCAAATATAATTAAGTTTTGTCGTATGTTTAGGTCAAGCATGGGCAGCTGTAACTACAGAAGGGCTTCTGATTTACTCATTGGATCCTGGAAATTTATTTGATCCCTTTCAACTGGATATGACAATCACCCCCGACTCTATACGCAAAACCCTACAAGAGCAAGATTATCCCAAAGGTGTGTATAAAATTACATTTTCTCATTCTCATTATGGGATTTTCCGTTTATTTTTTGAAAGGTTAGATTCATTTGGAAATTGTAAAAAAACTTTGTGGTATTTTTAATCTTGAACTTACGGGCCTTATGCGATTGTGTATGATGTAAGCTTAAATAAGATATTAAACGGTAATGATTAACAAATTTTATTTGTGACATTTGTTTTGCTACTTATCATCTTCAGGCGGCTACAATTGACGCCTTTTTTTAAAAAGAACCTTACCTAATAGGAAAAGTCAGAAAAATGAAAAAATAGTCAGGGGAATTTATTTTATACCATTGAGCCCCCCCCCCCCCCCAATGATGCATAACTGAAGAGCCTTTCTTTTCTCCAGCATGCTGGAACACAACCTGTTGAAGCAGTTTTTCTCATGAGGATATCTCGCACAGTATGTTGAAAGTTCTAAAAAAGTAAGCTACTTTAAAATTTACTAAAAAATCCCACTCATGTTCCTTTTGTTAAAGAATATTTCAACCCTATTTTTAATTTATCAAATCGGTTCTAAATGTTTCACATTCAAGTGAGCTTAGTTTGTTCTGGTAAAATCTAAAACTAGAATTTTACGATTGAGCGAGGCTGCTGGTTAAACGTATTTGTAGTGTAAGTTCAGTTTAATGGTCTCGGGGAATTTAAACACTGAAAAGTGAATCTGTACTTTTTCCTCTCAATAGCACTGTATTCTGAGGAAATTGTTTATGTTAATTTTATATTATTAAAATTTAATATAAAAGATTAATTTACACCTTGCACTCAGCAAATAATGTTTATTTATATTAAATTAAATCTATTTGTATTGGGGCAATGTAGGCCTACTAAAATATACCTGTTCTCTTGTCGTTTGTGGATGGTGATTTGAGTACGGCTGTAGTGGAGAAAGCAGAAATGTTTGCGGTAGAATTTATTTTACTAAAATGTAATGCAGGTGTTGTAGCGAAATAATTTCAAAGTACGCCGTGAGGTGGTCAGGTAAGTTGAGAAAGAATAATTCGACCACGCAGCTGGACCGCTGGCGTGAGTTGAGCAAATTTCCAAAATTAAGTTTATATGCCTATGTTTTAGGGTTTCAACCAACAATTTGGGAAATAGTCTACTCACGAAGGCGTTGAACAGCTGTCTGCGTGTATGCAATTTATTAGTAGAATTTGTTTGCACCTAGTGGCCTCGCGAGTTTGCACCACTTGGCTTCAAACCGGGTACTTTTATGGTATTTTACGTTTTGGTCGATTTTGGGGGAACCAAGCGAGCTATAAGGTCGCGTAAAAAAAAATAGTGTGCTTAAGACCACACGTTGGAAGTGATAACTTCTATGACCAATTTATATTTTTTTGTCCGTACTAATATTAGAGGAGGAGGAATAAGGATAAAATAATTTAAAACATTAATGACTTTGCTGACTTTGGTATTTAATATACATATAACACAAATATCATATATATATATACATACATACTATATCTCGAGCGGTGACGGTCGCGAGTTTGATGCTTTTTCCTCTCCCAATAAGAAGTGCTATGTAGTATATTCGCGTTGCGTACATATATATATATATATATATATATATATAGATACATACTATATCTCGAGCGGTGACGGTCGCGAGTTTGATGCTTTTTCCTCTCCCAATAAGAAGTGCTATGTAGTATATTCGCGTTGCGTACATA
>JAGFPH010001350.1:112873-123244 GCA_018207615.1 Philaenus spumarius
ATATATATATATATATATATAATACATACTATATCTCGAGTGGTAACGGTCGCGAATTCAATGCTTTTTCCCCAAGCAAAAAGTGCCCAACGCCGCTAAAGAAGTTTTCACTTCAAAAACAAAATGTGCAGAATAACATCCTACATTTATAATTTTAGAAAAAACTCCAAACAAATTTCATTCTCGTAGTAAAAATCTCAAAAAATAGTTACTTCCGGTCAAAAAACGTACTTCCGGTTGTTGGATTTTTTTGGCTAACGAACTCGTCCGAGCTACGTAGACAACCAACATGTATACCAAATTTGAACCAAATCGGACTTAAAATGCGGCCGCTAGAGTGCGAACACATATATACATATATATATATATATATATATGAATTTTAATGACCCCCCCAAACTTGTTCTGGGGACCATGATCAGTGCTCATTTGCTACTCCCGACCTTGGTTGTCACCATAAGAGCCACTGCAATAGCTCATTTTTCCTATGGAAATTCGCTAATAACGGAAAGTCGGGGAAATAAATTACCAAAATTCCGTAGGAACCCTGAGTAAGAAAATAATGTTAGTAATTAACTAACTTCTAAATATATTGTTTTGATTGATATTTAACGGTTTGGACATGGTAAGGTGTAAAAACACCCAAACAGTGATTTATTCAATCATTGTACAGTCCATTTTTGAAAAAGCATGATGAATCCATAGATTGTGTTACATGTTTGACCCTGTAAAATGTTGTTTGCTTGTTAACGGTGCTGGCATCATAATATCTGCTTCATTTCTAATCGCTGAATTGCTAATTTTAAACTTATCGGTTTAAAAATATTTCAAGGAGGAAGGAAATACAAGTATTAAATTAACAAATGATATTTTGTATTGTATTATCTATAATAATATTATAAACAGATAAAATTTGTTTGTTTGTATGTAGGGTTGGCGAGCGAAGCAAGCAGGGGGTGGAACCCTCCCTCTAGTACTAGTATAATTTTAGACATTATTGTGATTTTGTTATCAAAAGTCCTCTCTGATGATTATTATTTTGTTTTTAGCTCTGATGATGTCTTTACGTCTTAACGAACAGCTGTTAGTGCAGGAAGTTGTGGAGTCAGTTCCCGCAGCAAGTAGTAAGTATTTATATGTGTAATAATGTAATATTATTGTAACTAACCCATTTACTAAGTCATTCACATAAACAAAGGACAAACAGCCTTTCTTAGACTCACCTGTTCATTCGGGATTCCTTTTTTCATAATTCATTAAATTTTAGGAGAATGTTAAGTCTTTGTCCTGGTGAACTTAAAGCACTAAACAAAGTTTATGATTGTTGTTCATAAATTATTACTACAGTCGCTGTAGTAGCCCCGCGACTGCCCATATGGCCTGTACTGCCAACTAAAGCCCGGACGCGCAATAAGTCCGGACAGATTGCCTAGAAAGATTGCACAGCAAGTCATAAACAGAAATGTTTTTTGTTGCCGGGATTGGAAAAAATGGGAAGAAATTCCTGAATTGAACCAGACTTCAAAACAGACTCCATCGATACTATACGGGCAAATCTCCTTAGTGTCGTGGAGGCTCTACAGGAGTTGGTTGGATGAATGTGTAGGCAGGGCCAGAACATCGGTATATCACCAGGCCTAACTCCTAACTTTAAGGCTCTTCTTTACCTTGAAGAAAACTCCCGAGTGTAGTATGATTTCAATGCAAAAGGCCTGACTCAAGACGCAAAATCGTTGAAATATGCATTCGTAATACCGTGTTTCGGATTATATTTATAAAGTAATAATCTGGGAAACTACTTTAAGTTATAAAGAAGGCTTTATATTTTTTACGTGTTAGCTTAAAATATGGAAAGTATTGCTTAAAACTCCCAAAAAATGCGTTAAAAATAATAGAATTTTACTCATTTAAACTGTTGATTAAAAGGAGTTGCCGACGATTTCTTTCAATTATAAGACAAAAGCACAAAGCCTTTAAGAACAATTTAAGATGTTTCACAACTTTTTAGGTTGAAAAACGGCGTCCGAAACACGGTAATACGAAGTGCATAATTTTGCTGTTTTACGCAAGGTATAGAAGACCCTCAACAACTGCAGTTATTTGACTGATGAATTAAACATTATCACCATCTAGTTGATAATTAAAGCTAGGACAGAGCTGTTTGGCCTAAATTACAAGCCGTGGTTAAAGGGACATAATTTCACTTTCTTGTTGTGCAATCTACTAGAGGATGAGACTGTTTTTAATTTTATTGCCAAATGCCACATTGATGTACACTAGAAGGGGTTGGTTAGGGAAATCTGTTTTAGATAGAGAGGAGTTTCTGAGTCTCATAAATGGAAAGGATTGGCTTGCACTTGTGAATTTAAAATGGGCTTGCACTCCATCCAAATTCCATGACAATGTTTTCAGTTTGGATTTGCCGTGGTTGGGTTCGGAAATATGGGCGAAAAAAAAGAACGCATCGCACCAATGGGAAGTGGTGAAGCAGCCGGCGATGGAGTGCCAAAGTGGTCGAGATTAGCAGAACGTTCTATAATGTTGTTGAATGTTCCAGGATTATAGAATCTTCACGAAGGTTCGAGAATGTTCTAGAGTATTCCAGACTGTTCTGGACCATCAAATGAACTTCTTGTTCGAGAACGTTCTGGAAACTGGAAACAGGCTATGAAGCTAAAGATCTAAACATTTTAGTTATATGTAAGGGAGAAACAACATTTTGCATTTCGATTATTTCTGTCTAAAGTGTATAAAATTGTTCGTAGAAAATATTTTAGATAAAATTAACTCATAGACGTGAAATTCACCTCTAACAAACTGATGGAAATCATGGTTTTTACGCTTACTGACGCAATGTAAGCCTAAATGGAAAATGCACACATGGCGAAATGGATGGTGCGTTTTGACGAAATTCCCTGTATGTTTTTGCGCCAGTGGACTCTCAAAATTTACCCGATATTTCTTTCATCCATTTATTCATATCTAGGTGTGTGGCCCCTCTGGTACGCAATAAATATAAAACATAAACAATTTAAAAAGATTTATAACAAGTATCTTATATATGTAACAGTTGGGTATTTAAGTACTGATAATTTTACTTTTTTTAAGAGGCGAAATATGATATGTTTTTCATGCTTATAGTTGAACTATGCATCGCTTCATTGCCAGAAGTCTACGCAGAGAAAGTATTGAGATATTTAGCCATAACTCTGGAGACAACAAGACACATAGAGTTCTACTTATTGTGGATACAGCATCTAGTTACATCTAAAAACAAACCTCCGATGACGACATTGTTGGCTTTACAGAAGAACCTGAGCACAAAGTATCATGATCTGTCGAAAATGTAAGTAGACGTATCCTGCATCGGTTTTTTGGTAGATGTCATTGTCGTAATAGCTGTTTTATAACATTTGTTTATATGAGTAACAGCATGTTTTAGTTTTCTTTTCCCCATACGAAAAATAACACAAGAAAATATATAATGTAAAATTTGTGCGGGATAATGACAGCTGATTATTGCTCATTAAATATAATCAAGTAGGTCTACCTATGAAATATTCGTTAAACTATTACTGAAAATAGTACCGAGTTAAAATAAATTCGGTTTAGTTAATTTTTATACTGTTAGAACTATGTGATGGTATTAAAATATACGTATATGGTACATACCACAGCGATTTTGGGAGTTTTTGTTTGGCATTTATGGTACAGACTAACATGATCAAAGGTTAAAGAAGGGAGGGAACATATTGCGCTTGGTAGGCAACTTGGTAAGAAGATGAAACTTTACAATCCTCCTTTTGTAATGGTGTGTAGTATAGGTCTCAGAAAGACAAATTTGATGTAATTTTCACATCTTCGGTGCTACGATCCTGTCAAAAAAGCGTTAATTATTGTCGTTTTTATAATAAAATAAATATACTAGGAAATAAATTTACTATGTTTAGGGTAAATTTGATATTGCTTAACGGCAAATATTACAGTAATTAATATGATGAAACTGTTTATCTTCAACAAAAGGTACAGTTTAAGAAATAATGGTACTGATTTAAAATGTAAAATTACAGATGTTGTGAGAAAATAGTTGTGCTGAGGGTCAACCGAATAGACGCGGGTATCAGCCTCGCTTTCTTTCCGTCTGTGATCTACAGTAGTTTGTTTCTTAGGAATGAACGGTGATTGAGTTATAGCAGTTTAAAATCTGATGAATCTTTTTGTTACAATGGATTTTTTTAGGATTGTAGTTTCATAAACTCAGAATCTAACCCAGATTTTTTTTTCTTTCACTATTAACCCTTTTCACTCCAATTACACTCCAGTAGTAATTAGTCTCCACCTAGTGTTGCTATCAGCTCCATTTAATTTTGAGCGAATATTGCACTTTAATTTGTTTACTCAAAAAAAGTATTTCTGTCAGTTCTAAAAGGCTGATTTTTTATTTGTAGTTTCTTCTGTGACTAAAGTATAGATTGGTATGAAATAAAACATATATTTTTATTTTTAAGTATATTTGTTAAATTTTTATTTACTGAAAAATAGAAATTCTTAACAAAAAACCGGAAAAAACAAGAATTTTGGACAAATTTTCAGTGGGAAGACCTATATTTGTTGCTTGTTTTTTGTTGTCTATGTCCTTACAAACAAAATTAAGTGGTTTACAAATGTTTTAGACACAATAATACATTATACAAAAATTATAATTGAAAAACAAGTTTTTTGTAAAAAATAAGTTTTTATGAAAAAAATGAGTTTTACAACAACTTGTACAAAATTGCCTCAACTATTTATTTTTTTGCTTAGCAACAGCATTATATAGGTCAAAACTAGTAAGGTACGTTTTGCCGTCATTTTGTAACAAACTGCCGTCGTCTTCGTTCATTTTATTTCACAACAATCATTATTAAAAAATAAACTGTGAAATTACATATGATAACCTAGTACAACAAAACTAAACAACGCGTAAACTCACTAAAATACTGTGTAGAAAGTAAGAAAAAAACCGGCGAGAGCAGACAGCTGTTTACAGAACGGCCACAGACAGCAAACATTATATTTTCTAAGATTAATTTACCACAGAAACTGAACTCAAATGGTTCTAAAAAAATTCCAAAGATAACAGCACATATTAAACTCCAACAATAGCGGTTATCAAAGAAACTACGTCCGTTCAAATGCAATCAAAGAACGTTGGCATAGCGAGTTTGGGGCTCGCACGACATAGGAGTTTGTGCAGATTAGTAGGGTGCGGGGCTGCCCCGACACTCGAGTGGAAAGGGATAAAGTTTTAGAAATTTGTTATCACTTTATCGTATAGTACTTCCGTTGCGCTGCAGTCTAGTGTAGTTCACTGCTGTTGGTAACTCCAGGCACAAGTTGAATTGTTTTGAGCCTGGTTTCTAGTGCTGGATTTGGTCACTTCTTTGTGATCTAATTGACAAAAAGTAAGTGAAAAAAATTATAAACTTCGGTAAAAATTGTATCTCAAACCCTTTTATACACACTTCATTATTATTCCCAATTTTGCTTTATCGTTTATTTTTACTTAAACTGGGTTCTTTCGGCCAGAGGAAATGAAAAATAATCAGGGAAAGTCACAGATTGTTTCATACCATTGAATCCCTGATGATGCAAAATCTGAGGAGTCTTTCTTGCTCCAGCTTTTTGTAACACAAGGTGTTGAAGCAGGTTTTTTTTTTTATGGAGCAGTTCTCCAGTAGTATGTTAAAAGTATAAAACAAGTAGCCTTCTTTTATAAAGTACAGTACAGTCTCGTTTATCCAGCCTTTGCTCATCCAACATTCCGTGTTATCCGACGTCTTTGAAGAAAAATACAAAATAAATAAAAAAGGAAAAAAAAACTAAAAAATCTATGATAAAATGAGCCGCAAGTGCCTATTTTATGCTGTCGCCAATTGTACCGCATCCAGTAGTTTATGCGACATACTGTACAATACTATAGCTGCACGCATCGTCTAGCTCTAACGATTGTCTCACGTCAGTCTTCGGCCTGTAATAAACTCCCCTATTCGCGCCATCATATTTAGGACTCGTCATTACATCCATTCCCACAAGTACGTTCTTCCCCCTGCTACTGTATTTTGTTCTTTTGTTTTTAATCTGAGTCGGTGTTGAACTTAGTGAAAGAAAGTGTCATTATGAGTTGAAAGCGAAAGCATGTTGTTTTATCTTTAAATCAAAATCGGTTTAGATAGATAAGTGGTTAGATAGAGCGGTTGATTCAATATCAAACCTTCTTTCTTTATTTAAAACTATATTATTTATGGCCAAATAATATTTTAGTAAGTATTTGTCCAGATCAGACTAAAACGATGTAAATGACGCGGGAACTCGCACCTCAATGGTTTTCTCATGGCCTACCGTATTATCCAAGGTCTGCCCAGTCCCAATTACCTCAAATAATTGAGGTTCTACCATATTACGTATCCTATAGTTATCGTTTTACTATTGAACACTACTGTAATGTGTGTATTATTACACCATTATGGCAACGAAAAGAAAGAAAGTCGTATCAATGCATTTAGGTTCATTTATCCTGTTATCTGTCATTTTACCTTAACCGACATCATGGTGGCCCGTTTGTCGAATAAACTTTCTTTTTTTTCCCGAAGCGAAGGTGAAAAGCATTTGCCTTCCAACACCAGGGAACGGTATCCCCAGAAGTGTGGAGCTTCACTCTACTGTATTCTAAACTGCCTGCTTTTGTAAAGCACAAAACTTTAGTCAAAACGTAATAAAAGTCCCGTTTTATTATTACACATAACTTAACTATTATCCTTCATCCGATTGTTTTGACTGTGAGACCATCCAATAAGGAATCAAAAGGTCTACAAAAAAGGTGTCTTGAATTTTTTTGTTAAAATGTACTGTTTTTGAGTAATTTAGGTTTGAAATTTTCAATCAACTGCCATTTTGAAAAGCATGATTGGATTTAATCGCTTATTTTTCTTGAGATATATCATTGTTAGGTTAAACTTCATGCCAAGTTTGAACTCAATCAGTCAAACATTTCTCGAGATATGAATTATTTTGTACAAAAAACAAATTTTCGGATATCTGGAAACGAATTGTTTTCGGGCCCATGTTTGTATGAACCGTTTTTCTTATTTTTAGCTATAGAATGAACTTCCGAGAGATTGCCACGTAGTTCTTAATCACCCTGTATAAATACATTGGTAGTTTCAATTATATATAACAAATGTATTTATATTTCAGATGTGACTATAACAAATACACACTTCAGTATCTGTCCAGGCTTGGACCTCTAAGAAGAAAGAAAACTGAAACAAGCGACGATGGCGTAGATGAAGACAGTTATATGGAAATGGATGTTACCTGATGTATTTTTATCTATGTATTGAAATAAATATAATTATTGTTTTATATTTTTGTAATTGATTCTGTACCAGGAAAAGTTAATAACCCTACAAGCGGCACACAACACTACATTGTCGTATCAGCGAGCCGAGACAGTAGTTTTGTAATGTCTGATTGTATTGAATATTTCACCCACTAAAAATCATCTAATCACAATAAAATAAAAACTGTTGTAAAGGAAATGATTTAAACTTTAATTTTTGTAATTACAAATTTGTTCTAAAACATATTTATGTATGTAATCATTATTTTAAAATTGTAGTTTTCTAAATCAATTAATGCCGTGTAAGAAAGCAATAGGAAATTACACAAATATGTCACTTCTCTTAGGCTCAATATCGCTCGACAGAAATATTTTGACAATAATATAAAGATACCTTTGGATTCGTCAAGATTTAAATTTTCTATAACTGCCTTCCAGGCGTCACTCTTATAGTTTCGAAATTATAAAGGTTTCTGTAAACTCTTGCAATTGGACAGTTTTCAACCAATGAAAACAGTACATTTTTAGATTCGATATATCTCTTACAATTCGATATATTTGTACAGATATGTTTATAATTATCATTTTGTAGACGAAACTTCAATCTTCAATAAAGCAAACTACATTTACTGTAATGGTTTTATTCGTACAGTCCTGGGAAATACAGTCTTTAGTTGAATTCAAAACTGTCTGTTCTCATGCTTTGACAGCCGTTACAACGGCCTGTCACATACTGTGCGTGAGAGGTTTCATTTCTTTGATCTCATTTTGTAGTAAAGCTAAGTCAAATACTTTTATGAAATAATAATTTACAAGTGTACAGTTTGATTCTTTGATTTATTCTCTACACTTTGCTATTGTAATATTTCATTTTTGGACAAAGCATGAACAGAACTTCTGAAAAAAGGAATTTTAATAATAAACATTTTGTACTAAAACAAAAATTGTGATTTCAGTCCACTACGCTCTTTAAATTAAAAGTTACTAGAAAGTCAACTAATTATAATAGCGTTTTATTGGTAGTAAATACCTACTTTAAGTAGTGATTTATTATAAAATAAAAAAAACTTTAACGTTGGTTGAGCTTCTTTATATTGGGTGGGAGATGGCCCCATGCGATTCATTTGCCACGGGCCTCGAACGGTATACTTACGCCACTGCATATTTTTTAGATATTTATGCAAATCTAAGATGCACTTTGCGACGAACCGCTCTCGTCGGCCTTACCACCACCAACGACCTATTACGCGACTATCCGCTCAGCTCACCTTTCCAATCGTCGCCGCAAGAAATTTGCCCACCCTCTTGTGGACAGATTTTCTTAAAATTTGAAAAGATTCTAATTTTAATTTTAATCTCTGGAGAACCTCGACTCTTTTCAGGGTCGTGCCATTTGGAGAACTGTTGTAACGTCCATCAACAACTTCTATCATTTGTCCTTATCAATCATCCAGTCTCCAAATAGTTATCCTTTTCTCCGCCAGATGTCGACTCCGTACGGTATCTGTAGTCGTACATAACTGAACCTGGTAATCCGACAACGATCAGCTGTTCTCTATCTACTCAGTTAAAATTTCGCTTTGTCATGAGTTTGTGTAAAGCGTCGGCCATTAGACCGTTACAAACGAAAACTTTCAGACGCTGCCAAGTGGTCGTAATGTTACTAAACTTTAAATAATTTGATCGGGGTAACGTGTGTCGCTGAAGAACATGAATTACTTCTAAACCTTTTGTTTTCCGCATACCAGGTAGAATATTTTAGCTTTACCTTAATAATTATAAAATATTACTTGTAAAACTTAATTAGGTTATTTCCACTTTTGCTTCATGTACAACTTCCTAACTCATTTTGTTCAATTTATTAGAGAAACCTATGTATTTCTTTTTTACAACAGCCTAAACTTAAATGTAATTCTTACAGCCTAAATTTTAAATGTAAATCTTACAGCCTACAAAAAACTATAATGCCGATATCATTTTGGTTATTGTTAAAGCCTAAAAATAATTCCACAAACAAGCCTAAAGTGTCATGCATTAATTAACTATAACTGTGTAGTATGTCTACAGTGTAACAGATATTGAAAACTTTTAATAAGCTATAAGCAAAATATATGGCTGATATGTAACTAAACGTTAACATTTCTTTTATGTTACCATGTGGCTTACCTAACATGTACAGACAGTGTTATGCAACATTACGCATGTTATATTAACAACCACAATCTATGTAGCAATTTGCTATTTGTGTTACAAAATTCAATAAAACAGCCAACTCAAAGAACTATCATTTTATGCTTATTTAAATAACTGCAAGTTTTCTAAAAAGGAAATTGTTATCTGTGTTATACAGTTAAACTGGTCCGACTGCAGGGGATGTTTAATGCAATGAGATAACCTGCAACTACTACAATTAGAAAAGGCCTACCTTGCAACTGAAAATTAAATACATAATTAAAATATTTCTACTGAGTTTTAATTAGAGACAAAAGTTAATTTAAAAATGAGAACTATCTGCATTTGTTCTTTTCTTATGTTAAGTGTTAAATAGGCTGTACTTTGAAAATAATTTTTGCACATGTGTACTATTTAGGATATGTTAGTATTAAATAAATTGGGAGGAGCAAGCTAGCACATTTCGGACCTTAGCCCCTAAGGGCTACACATTAGAAATTTTACACCTTTTTTTTTATATATATAGAGAGACGTCTCATAATTAATTTTGTCTATTTATTTAATTATATAATTACCTTTTAGAGTTGGCCAACGACAAATATATATTTTTTTTCTTAAAACAAATCCATGGTACTTCATGTTAAAACTTTGTAACTTGTAAAATTTTTGTATAATTTCTGTAATTATTATTAAAAGGGAGGGTTTTTGAATTTTATTTTTGGGAAGGGTTTTTAAATTAAATTTAATAAAATATATATGTTTTCTTTTTTAAATCTCAATCTTTTTTGTATTAAGGGCATATTAATTATCTTTTTGTA
>JAGFPH010001350.1:148244-165322 GCA_018207615.1 Philaenus spumarius
AAAACATACAAATAATGTTCATATAAATTTAAAAATAATACCTTGTGGTATAAAAGTTAACAAATATACTTTTCCTTGTTCAGAATCGTGTGTTAATAAACAGGAACTCCTAGATTAATAATTACATACTGTAAGTGAGGTTATTAAAATAATAACAAATTTCTCACAGCTGACAAATATTAAACAGCTGACGATTAATTTATGACTACAACGAAATTTTATTCATCAATAAAAATTGTATTGACTCGATTTTTGAAGGGCTGTAGGTCGTATCCCTTAAAAAGACGTAAATTCTAAGGAAATTCGGCAAACCTACGCATTATCCCCTTTAATTTGACACATAAGTCTTGAAGATTGGTTCAGTAGTCACTGAGAACTCAGACTTTCAACTGTGTATTAAATATATAGATATGTACCTAACAACTGATGTTTGAATTATAATGCAGTAAGTTTTTAAATTGTGTTTGTTTTCATTTTACTAATAAAACCTAAAAAAGTTGTTGGTTGTGAAAGTAATTTCATTATAAATTTGCTAAGTTGAATGCTAAGATAATTAATACAAATGCATTCAACAAACAGGTGTTGGCCACACTTAGAATTGTGTTGATAAGCTTTTGATTCAAATCAGCTTGTATCTTATCTTCTAAAGCGAGAGATAATTGTTTGTCTGCTAAATGGATCTGGAATCTCCGTCTAAGGATTTTTCATTTTTTGATTTTATATGGGGCTTTTGGCCACGAGAAATCGATTGGAAATGGTCACCAGCCTGGGAAAATTCGTTTTCAACGTCTTTTTATTAAATTAAAAAGTGAAATTTGTCCATTTTAAACAATACAAAGCACAGCTGATGCAAATGTATTCAATGCCATTACAATAATCATCTGCTTTCTTTTAAACTGTATATTTTATTAGAGGTAAGCCTAATGTTGTATCTATTTATAGTTAACATGGCAACGAATACTTCTGCTAAATAAACATACCTTTATTTAGTTGTTTAATGTTATAGGCCTAACCTAAACGATGTTCACGGAAATTTGCAATAATAGTTATTGACGTGAGCGAACTAGGCCCTAGGCCTAAATCGATATTGAAATATTAAACTTTAATTTAGGCCTGACTTATTTCTGAGGCATAGCGTTGAGATTATGGTTAATCCTTTAAACTGTATTTTTATTACAGGTAAGCCTAATGTTGTATATACCCTTTATTTATTTGTTTAATGTTATAGGCCTAACCTCAAAACTCAATAATCCAATATTTATTATTGAAATCATAGCCCTGCTTATAATCGAGCTTTAGCTCGGTCTCCTGGTACTATCTGTTAAAGGAGAGTGATCCCCCCACAATTTTGACTATTCTCAACCATTATGAAACAATTTTTTATAATTTGCAACTTGAGAAATTGCAAAATTTATAGTAATAAAAATGTGTATTGGCACATATATTTGCATGGAACTGTGCGCTTTACAGTTCCAGCTGCGTGAAATTTGAAGTTGTACACGCACACATAGGAAGCGAACTCGAGGCTACGTGGGTAACCATTACGGACCCCGGCGTGCTGGAGGAAGGTAGTTTTTTGTTTACTCCGTGTGTGTTAGGAGGCTATGATTTCATTTGTTTTTTTTTTATAAAAGTATAGTAAAAATAAGACTTTTGGGAAAGTAAATGAAGAAAATGTCAAATGAAGATCCTTTTGAAAATAATACACAATACATAAGATGGCACTTAACTCAAAAAACTATTTATTTCACACAGAAAATGTCGATACAAAAGTTTTAGAAAATCCAATTCTCTATAATTTTCATACGAAACGTTTATTTTAGGACGCACCCAACTGAAGTTATTTCGGAATTTGGCCTCCATTTTCCTAGATGGCGACATACACTCAAAGTGGTGGGGGTAGCAAACTTAGTATGTTTTTTAGGATGTCAAAATGTACTATATTACCAAGTTTAATCTCTCCCGCATTTTTTCCAGGTAACTCCATTTTTAACTCCCTGCTGCCTGGGCTAATTTATTAAGTAAGAAACACGACAAACAGCCTGTGTTTTTGGTATGCCTTTATACTTAGTGGCATAATGTGCTGTTTTCAAACTGATAATAAATAAGCTTGAATTTATAAAATTGTATAATGTTTGGGAGAAAGTGAAAAAGGCCGCTAAATATGATCTGCATAGAGCGCTAGATACCCTGAAATCGGGGCTTGATGTGTGTCTTAGTCGATTTAATGCAGAACTTATCGCAGCAAAACTTGGCCTAGTTAATAGCATAAAGCATATTCTAAAACCAATATTTGTTTTTCTTGTTGAGGTTATGTGAAAGAAGAGGATGTAAATAAATGAATTGCTGTTTATTATTGTACACAATTTTTGGGGATCTGACACTATCTCAAGCTTTTTTTTTATGTAATTAAAATTTGTTGGTATTGATGATTTATTTATATTATAATACCACAAAATAAAAAATCTCTGATGAATTTTTGAACTTTTTTTACACTTTTTTGGATTTTTGTTTTTTACTCTTATTTTTCAAGTTGAAATAACTTTTTTGTTAAAAAAAATATTTTTCACATATTTTTCGTAGTTGTATTTAGGATAAGGTAATAATGCTTTGTGAGTATCGAGTATCAAAAACAAGGTAACACATACAGGAAAACATATGTTAACTTTTTAGATATCTTTTTTTTTAAATAATTTCATTGTTTGTAAATATGTTTTAGTATTTTCGTTTTTGGTCCAAATGCATTTTACACACTCGCAAATTATCTTTACCGTGTCATGAACAAGTCCTAAAAATTATATTGCCCTAACTTTATTAGTAAAAAAGTTATTCAAACATTTGTGAAGAAAGGCAAGTAAAAAGCGGAAAACAGCATTTATTTACAAAGGCAAGCTTATAATTAAAAACACCAAGGTTTAGAATTCCCCTGCCCCATAAAATGTTCCTTCTCTTTTTCTTTTCTCTTCTTCCTCTTTCAGCTGAGCTTGTTTTAGTGATTTCCTATATTGTTCTTGAACATTTCAGTACACATTTTTGCCCGCAGACGAAGACGATGGGTATCACTTTGTCTTGCAATTGTGACAGAACTGTGTCCTACTCTTCTCGAACTTCGTAAATATCCCTGGTTGTAAATGCACACCCCTTCTGCACTCCCATTTCAACTCTTTTTTTTTTGCAAGTGAAGACCATTTCAGGGCACTTACTCCATATTAGGCCATGCAGCTCTTTGTTTGAATTCTGGGTCTTACCCAGAGTACATCGTTGAAGTAGTTCTTTTGAGCTGAGACGAGTATACAGAGGGATCATATGTTTCACAACATTTTCCCTGAGGCTGAACACCGTGTGCTTCATATCCATGTGTTTCCTAGGCTGAACACCGTTGGCCAAATCTCTTTGGTAGAAGCACCAACTGTTTTTGCCAACTGGGCATTTACCATGTAAAGGTGTAGCTTCGATCGACCGACAAAGGGTTGCGTAAATCGGTGTTTTCATTCGGGAAATGTCGTCTAAATTATTGATTCTGGCATTACCATAGTATTTTGTGAGCTTGTCAATGGTTGGGCCTTTTAGACTTCCAAAGGCCATACAACCTAAGGTACGCTTGCTTGCACCAGCTTTCGCAAGCCTGTCCCAAGGCGTTTGGAAACGTGATTCACGCATTCCTGCTTCTCTATCTTGACATTGCCGTAAAGTTTTAGGGAAGAGAATTGGTCATGAGTCTTAGAGTCGCCATCTGATGTGACACTCGTATACCGGAACGCTAACGTCTCTGAGCGCTTCCAAAGTCTTGTGGCTGCTTCAACCTCCATTGCTGGAGGGGATCCTTCATAGTTTGCTTGGAAAAAGGCTTGATGTGAAACACACCACTCCTTGAAGTCATCCGAATCTACATCAAGTTCACTCTTTTTGTCTTCGCAGATTCGACAGTACTTCGGTAATACTTCGTAGTCGATGACAAGACCGGAAATAGCTTCAATTACGCAGCCGATTCCATATTTGGACTTAAACCCGCGCTTCTGCCACAACCCCAACCCATTATAACTCACAACTATGTTTAGCCTATAGGTTTATGTAGATACTACCGCGCTTCTGCCACGACCCGTCATAACTCACAACTATGTTTAGCCTATAGGTTTATGTAGATACTACCGCGCTTCTGCCACGACCCGTCATAACTCACAACTATGTTTAGCCTATAGGTGTATGTAGATACTACCGCGCTTCTGCCACGACCCGTCATAACTCACAACTATGTTTAGCCTATAGGTTTATGTAGCTACTACCGCGCTTCTGCCACGACCAGTCATAACTCACAGCTATGTTTAGCCTATAGGTTTATGTAGATACTACCGCGCTTCTGCCACGACACGTCATAACTCACAACTATGTTTAGCCTATAGGTTTATGTAGATACTACCGCGCTTCTGCCACGACCCGTCATAACTCACAACTATTTTTATAGGTTTCTGTAGATATAAAGTGTTCTCAATCTCTGAATAAGCCTTTTCTACCTCACCTTGCATATTTTAGGGTTTGTTCTGCATGTTTTTCTGTTCAACACGTTGGGTGAGACATGGAAGGCATAGATAAGCCTCAACTGATGCTGTGGAAGCCACAACCCTAACCCGTCATAACTCACAGCTATGTTTATAGGTTTCTGTAGATACAAAGTGTTCTCTATCTCTGAATAAGCCTTTCTACCTCACCTTGCATATTTTAGGGTTTGTTCCGCATGTTTTTCTGTTCAACACGTTGGGTGAGACATGGAAGGCATAGATAAACCTCAACTGATGCTGTGGATTTATGCAGAGCTACATACCCAAGATAGAAGGGAGAAGACTGTCAGACCTGAATATTAATTTTCTATAATTATATTTGTATGATTTATTTTGTACTTAGCGTTTAAGGATTAGGCATAGGTAATTTAGATCGAATAGAGTTTAGAAAATGTGTGTATTTGTGTAAATGTGCGTGCGAATGAGTATGTATGTAACATTTATGCGCCCCAAAAACTATTCAAACGTTGGGACAACGTTTTGGGAGGTTGGATGATGTTACGAAACAGAATGAGTTGCTGACAACTTGACAATGACAGAGTTGCACAGTTATGTAATATAGAGCAGGTAGTTGTAGTTGTGAAAGTAGAACTTATGTAAAATTGCTGAATGGCTTTGATAAATAAGCCATCATACTAATACAAAGACAAAACGGGGAAAACTGAGAGGGGGGGGGGGGCAGAATTTTTAAATAGACAGAACACATTTGGAGGGCTTTTGGGAAAGGTTCTTGGGTGAGAAGAGAGGTCTTGGAAGACTGAGGGCTTCGGGGTGAAGAAGCTGAGCTGTCCGATTATCAGAACCACCAGGACAGAGTAAAGGTGAGGACACAGTTTGTGGATAGAATTGATAATTGTTTTATGTAAATTCTGGATTAGAATCAGTTTCTGCGTTTTGATCTATTGGGAGAGTTATGCATGTATATTAAAATGAATTTATATTTGGGGATAATAAATTTGTACTCAGTTTTGCCCGTTATGGAAGCATAAGTTTTAGACGGAGGTTTACAGTAATCATATTCTTATATAGTGTGTTGATTAAATGGATGTAGAGCTTTCGAATAAAATAGATATGTATGGTATATATGTTTGTGAACCTCTCACTAAATTTATAGCCAAGCGAGTAGCCGCTTCGTAATAAATGTTGACAGTCCCTTCGTAATAATAATGATTTAAGAAAAATTATAATCTTTAATCAAATATATGAAACGTGTCTGTACTTATTTCAACCTAAGAGTTTCAGTCACCTCTCATGCTAAGCGAAATCGATTAGAACATAGAATCTGTGTTGCCTAGCATCAGTGTTACGATTTGATAGGCCTACTACGCTCTACGTGGGTCAAAAATATAATTTAAAACAAATAGGCCAGCTCTGAATGTAATTGACTCTGTGTATAGTTTTGCTGAAAATAAAATGGAATTCCAATAAGTTTGAAAAATGCACTCTGTTTTAGCAGATTCAAGATGTATTTTTGTTTATGAACTTCTTAGACAGAGTTCCTATTCAACTTACTAAAATTTATATAAATTTGCCTCTTAACCCTAGAACCGGCAGATAACATCGGGGTACGATCACATCGAGCTGCGACAACACATTTGTAACGCGTGATTGTATCCAATATTTAACCCACTAAACATCTTCCAATCTCAAAAAGACAAAAACCGTTGGAAAAAAATGATTTAAACTTTAATTTTCGCTTTTAAATTTTTTTTCAAAAACGCATATTTACATATGTAATCATCGTTTTAAAATATTAGTTTTCTGAAAAGCCAACGCCGCGCTTTTAATAAATCAAATAGAAAGACTCAACTTTGTTATTTATTTAAAGCTCTCTACCGCTCGTCCGGGATATTTTGACAACAATATAGAGATACCTTTGGATTCGTCAAGATTTTAACTTTCTAAAACGGCCATCCAATCAAAAGTCACTTGTATAGTTCCAAAGATATGGAATTGTCTGTAAACCTTTGCAATTGGACAGATTTCAACCAATAAAACAGAAAATTTTTCATTCGAGATATCTCTTAGAATTCGAATTATTTCAATAGACTTGTTTCTATCTATTTACAGACCAAAGTTCAATCTTTCATTTGGTGTAAAGTAAACTAGATTTGACTGGTTAGATGCTATTCAAACAGGAGTTGAAAGTACAGATTTGCGTAGAAATCAAACTACCGCTTAAGATCGCAAAGCAAGGCTGTTTACAAGGTCTTCCAACGGTCATTTTTTGAATTTCCTTTGTCCGCACGTGGTTTTATTTGTTTCATCTCATTTTGTGATTAAAATAAAGCTAACTCAAATACTTTTATGAAATAATAATTTACAGGTATGCAGTTCAATTCTTTGATTTATTCTCTATACTTTCTTATAATAATATTTCATTTTTGGGAAAAAGGTACATTCTACAACGGATATTAGCCGTTGTAAGGCGGGAAAAATCGGTTTTAATATTAAATTATAAAATTCGATGTTTTCAAGGCCGGACTTCGGTGAGTGTCAATTGTTAGTCAAAAATACAAGTTAAATCAGAGCAAGGCTTATCTCCCAAAATGAACCTTGATCTAGGACACGTCAAGAAAGGAAATCTGACTTAGCCTGAAAGTAGCTGAGTTTTGGGGGAATAAAGGAATCCAGGAATTTTATGCATTTGCAATTTTCATGGTTTAATACGTAGCGCTAAACGCGTGAGTTACGGCCGTGAGAATTTCAAATCGTAAAAGGTAACACTACCAAAGTAAACAGGGGTTAAAGTTAAGGGAAAAGTTCAATTTAACTCGAAACTGAAAAATCAGACATTTTTGGAATCTACATAAGTAGACAAAAATAAAAGGTTAATTAAGAAAAAGTCAAATTATTGAAAATAAAAAAGTTAGCTTAAGTGTCAAATTTCACACACCCTAAAAAGGGAGAAATAATTAAAATCAAAGGTTTCCACTCACAAGAGTTATTAGAGAATAAATATTTCTGTGTAAAAAAGGGAACAAAAAGTAAAATTAAATTAAGATAAAATGGTGAGAGTTTTCACGCCTTTTAAAGTAATAAAAGTTGAATTTTTGAATTTTAAATAATAATAAAGTAAAGAGATTTAGGGTTAGATTAACATTGTATCGTTAGGAAACCAGTAACTTAAACATTTTTCGCGTAGTAAATAAAAAACCCCAAAGAACTTTTTTGCGATTGTAGGCTAAGTCCCAGAAGAGAAAAAATAAGTAAAAATGGTGAAAAGTGTTAGAACTGTACAGGTGTTAAAGACAATCGGCGTAAACAAACAAAAAAGACATTGAACGCGAAAGACAGTCGCGGAAGTCGCGGAAAAGCGTAGACTAGCCGCGCACGCGTAAAAATCACAGTACAGACACGATTCAAAAACGTACGGATAGCCAAAAACAATCTGGAAAATGTGAAAAAGGAAAATTAAGGAAAAATGAAAAGGAAAAAAAGATACAGCGAGAAATCAGAAACAAGTAAGATGCAATGGCCAAAGTGGAAGGGATGAAGTCGCGGTTACAGAAAGGGGCGTCAACTAACAACCAAATTAACCAGGGAAATTGGTGTTTTCCAGGAAAATGGAAGGAAAAGAAAAGAAGAAAATTAGATAAAATTAACCAGTGCGAATTTAGACATATTTCTAGACCAAAAAAGTTAATACAAGAGGAAAATTAGTATACTGAAAAAATGAGGGAAAGTTCATGTAAGAAATGACGTCACGAAGTGTATAAAGGCTTGAACGCGGAAAATCCAAGGACTCATTCGCTCTAAAACTCACTCTAGATTCAAATTGTTACGAATGTAGACTTCACGTCACTCTGCATCAAATATTATTCTACCAGTTCGTATACTACGTGTTATGCTAAAAAAAAAACTTTAGTATCACGAGCACTACTATTATATTTTTTCTTCGTTAACTTAAATAACTTTCAAATATAAACTACAAGTCAGAAGTAGTTCTTCAGGAGTAACTCTACGGCCTATCCAAATGAGTTAATGCAAAAATAACTCTATTTGGCGATACTGAGACGACATAGACAATCCTTCAGGACATGATCTTCTAAACGGAACTTCACTTCTCACGAACCAAGGAAGAAATAGGATCAACTGTAACTCTACTAGATTCTACCAGATCTGCTCTTCAAGTACATCTGTAGCCATCATATCAACCCAACAACTTTAAATCAGAAAATCCAGGCTACCAGACACAGCATCATATCAGCTCCAGCACCAGCCCATCAACATAGCGGCATCCATCACGGAAAACCGGAGGTGAAAAACGCTGAATTAAGGTCTGTGTAAACGAGAATACGTTGTCCCCCATTTTAATTAATTGCCTGAGTAAATTCAATAAAAATATTTAAAGTACTGGTTGAGATAGGTTAGTTTCAAATTAAATTCAAATCATAAATTAAATAAATGTAAATTCCATATTCCCTAAATTTAAATAATAAATGTAAATAAATTAAATTCAAATAAATTAAAATTAAATTGATTATAAAATTAGACTGTCTGCCAAGCCTATTAGAAATTAGAATTATAGGTTTAACATTAATATTGGATAGAAATTGTATGTACAAGCAGACGGTGAGAAGAGTGAGTTGTTTATGTTGAATTTTGAAAAAGTTTTGATTTTGAGTTTTTAATAAATTAATTATTAATTTTTATACTGAAATACTGAGAGTAATCAATTACCTGTTTATGGTTATCCATTCATGATAATTTCCTTTATTAGAAATAGTCTAATAAATGTGTTTAGCTGTAGAAATAATCAAAGCACAAATAAGGTAAGTTATAAGGGCTGTTCCACTGTTCTCATTTCCCTGAGATCAAAAATAATCAAGAGTTCTCGTAAATTAAATTCAAAGCTAGTAAACTTATTAATTTCTGGAAGCTATTTTAAAGTGTTAGAGTCAGTCGAAATACTTATAGAAATAGGTATCAGACACCCAGTTGCATCACCTAAGCTAAAGATAAAATTTTGGCTAAAGGCTTCCAGTAGGTGTTGTAACTTATTATTATTATACAACAAAAGAACACGTTGAATTGTTCCGTTGTATAATTGGAGCAGCCAACGAGGGGTTCGTTGTAATTCCTAAATTACTATTCAAACTAGGCCTGTTTTGTTAGCTGTCTTGTAGTAGGAACATAAGAACTGGTGTTTTCAAAATAAGAAATTGGAAATTGATAAATAGGCCTACTTGTATACAGTTCTATTTAGAACTAAATTACGAAACGTTTTTACACTTATGAAAAAAAAATGTTTAGTACTTTTCATGTATACCTAAAGTTGAACTTTTACCTTTTTTAACTGAACATTTTTTGTTTCTTGAGCTAATAACTTTGTAAATTTTACATCTATCATTTTTGTACTGGCATATATAAATTCTTTCAACCTTTCTCTACAAAAAAGCTATGGAAAACTTTTGGATTTGGGTTCATTTACTATTTTTGGCGAATTTTTGAAAAAATGCTTGCAAATGCCAAAAAATAAATTTTTGTTAACATTGCCGGTTCTAGGGTTAAATATATACTGTCAATTGTTATAATATAAAAGCAAACATTTTCCATTGATTGCTTTAAAAAAACTACAAAACTAGGTTTTATTGTGATAAATTGTATTCCAGGCTTTTGTTATGCAGCTCGGAGTAAAATAAGTAATATTTTATTGGAAACACGTGCTAAGCCCTGGAAGCTGCAATAACACAATTGTAAAATTCAACTAACTTCTTCTTACCTTTTATACGTTCAAAATCCATCAAAAAATGTCTGGGTTATCCATTCACAAATGATCAGGATGGTCTATTAAAACGTCTATCAATTGAAAATATCTTTTTTTATTACAATAAACAAATATTTCTTAAGAATCTTTATAAAAAAAACTAATTTGTTACATTTATATATGTACTAAGGGAGACCCCTGCGTGCTCCGCACGCCAACCCCTAACGTAACCTTCTAAAAACATATGTTATGTTTTATTTATAATGAAGGTGTATGATTAATAATAACCTCAAAACTAAGATGGTAAATAATGTTAAATGTTCAATTTAAATTATTTCTTATATTTTATAACAGCAGTTATAATAACGGTTAAAAGAACCAGCAAGGCTCAGGTCTACTCTTTAAAATCCTAACCTAAAAGCTAGAAATACAAAAATAATTGCTTCAAATTTTGAAATCACCTGTTAATGGAAATATTGGAGCAAATATATTACCTGTCATTTTATTAAATTGGATGCTATGGTAATAAATGTAAATACATGATGTGTTGGTTTATAATTCTAGGCCTAACCTAAGAATTTTTCCGATTAAATTTTATAAATATTGAAATAAAAAAAGGTTTTTATCGAAATGAATTATAGCCTATGTTACTCAGGGATAGTGTAGCTTTTTATTAGTAAAACTATTTTTTCAATCGGTTCAGTAGTGCCAGCGATTACCCCCTACATACAAACAAACAAACAAACAAACTTTACCTCTTTATAATATTAGTAGGCCTTTAATAGATTAGTATAGATTAGTATAGATAATCATTACAAGCCCTTAGTAAAATATATACTTGATACGCCCTTAGTTAAGAAATATAATGCAAATACAAAAACACACCCCTGAATTAGTAACAAAACCCACCCTTTTGTTTTAATTTAAATTGATTAACATTCACAAAATATTTTAACTATCACAGATCTGAAACACAACTTACATTATGGTATTATAACTATTTAGTTACATAGAACACTGCTTGTATAACTAAGGTAATATCGGATCTTAAATTAACAACAATTATTTATGTATATCGATATATTATAAAGAAAGGTATAATTTTGTTTACGACGTTGGACCAACTTTTATGTCATTTAATAAAAAAATTATTTAGAAAACAAAACAAATATAAATAAATGAATTAAATCCAAATTGCAAATCTTATTTTACAGATATTGAGTATTTTGCATAGATGAGTAAAGGAACAGTTTAATGCACTGTGCTAAATCTGCTTGTTTTAATAAAACATCGAGATCAAATTGCTACGCTTAAATATATTTCTGCATGGTTATTGTAAACGAAATTATTTTTAGCTTTTCATAGTTTAAACAAAAGGTTTACCAAACAATTACACAGTATTATTGATCGAATCTTTTCTTTCAGATCTCGATCATTAAACTGCTTCAAGTGTTTTCCGTTGTCGAATCGTTTGAAAAGGAAACACAAATTCAACGATCGTGGACAGAGCGTCGAATCAATTACAAAACTGTATTTTGTCACAACTATGGGATACCTCTGTTTATACGGTATCTTACTAATTGTATTAATTGAAGCTGAAGGCGATCGGGTGGGGTATTCAGCATCTAAAAGTAACGCATGGCATGTGCGCCAGTATTTTAAAAATCAATTTGAAACACAACATTATGCTGGAGATGGTCATGCGGAAATAGTCGGAGGAAAATATGTTAAATCCATCAAACAACATCCATATATGGCCTTCTTGTTCAGACAAACTGTAAAACCATGGGGATTCGGGGTTAGAGTAAGGTGTTTTTTATGTTACACTATTTATGCAGAATCTTATAATGAATATTCAATATAAATTCTTTACTATAGTCTATTCCACCAGCCGTGGCACCTGACGGATTAGGGACCCTTTACTCTCACACGCGCACTCTCAAGCGCCCGGGTATGATCGGCCAAGGCTACACTATACTACAGGCCGGACTGCTCCCCTCCACTTCGGACGAAACGTCACAGCAGTCGCTCAACTTCCCGCCTTCAGTTGCATCAAATGTTATATCCCAACGTGACAACTATTACTTTAACATCATTATCAGAGGATCTTTCAAGTATCCTTCTGATACTCTGTTAGAAGTAGTTGTTGTAGGATTCAAAGTGTTCAAAACTATAATATCTGAAAGGTATGAAGGAGAGTTTTTATCAGCATCTAACCAAAGAAAAGCATTGAAAGAAACTATTGCTGAGTTTTGTAATCTATATCAAAGCCCACTAAAGAATACCGTTGAGGGACGGGCTTGTGTACACCGAGACCTTGAACGCTCCAATCGCCCTAGTGCGACGTTGTCACGTTCTTCCCACGCTTCTAACTGACTGCGGCTGACTCAACGCATTTATAATTCTTTAAACTGTGCAAGATCAAGCCTCGAGCGCTAAATACCAGGAGTGTTCGAGGCTAGTAGATATGGCAACGCGGCGCGCCCATCCTATTGGCCGCATCGCAACGGTATTCTTTAGTGGGCTTTGATATAGGCCTAATGACACAGAGTAACTGTGATAGTTGTGGAGTGAGTTTTAAGAAACTTATTGATAAGTGTCTCTCTATACATTTAGTAACATATTACTAAATAACTATTCTAGAAGTGTTAGTGACACAATGAAAAAAGAAAGACAGTAAATGCTGATAAGGACAAAAACACACTGAAAAGAAAGGCAAACAAGTTTTGTAACTGACAGATTCATAAAGAATGCCCTAAACATTGTAATTTGTATCAAATAAACCAAATAAAATGACAGTTCTTGGTACATGTTTAATAAAACACCACAATGTATTTGAAATTGAAAAAAATCAACTTTTTGTTTAAGGATTCAATTTTATTGTAAATGTAGAAAAACATTAAAATAATAAATGTTAATCTAGGGTATTTATTTGTATATTACAGTACTTTCTTTTGGTTATAATAATTTTTTCTAGTACAGAATTCTTGTTTTGAGTTGGCAATGACCTTTAATTGTTATTGTTTAATAGAATAAAATGTTTATTGTAATTAGCAATTGGTAAATTTAAATAATATACTAAAATGATTTGAAATTTTCAATATAGAGGTGTCTTATTTTATTTGATAACTAATAAAATAACTTTGATAACGTTTGATAAACTTCATTAATAACAGATATGTAGGACACAACAATATTTTGAGATTTTAAAACACAATTATTGTGTTTTAATGAAGTATCTCTCTTAGAGAATCTTTGAAAAATAAATTTGACGTGTGCCAACTTTGATATTACACTGTCAAATATTGCATCAAAGAAATTTGATCAAAGATCTTTGACAAAGAATTTTGATAGTGTAATACAGGCCATATTAAGGGTCGGCTCTAGCTGTCGGCCATGTTGGTTGACACTCCATAAGACCAATGTTAAATTAAAATCCATATTTTTCCTTTATTTTTGATCGGATAATTATGAACGATATGTCATTTTAAAGCTATGGCCAATACGCATGCAAATGGCTTTTCCAAAATTAAGAAAAACGTTTTGTTTAATATTGATTAACAATTTAAAAAATTGATTTTTAATATTTTTTTATGTTGTCACTATTAGTTATAGCGAAAAAGTACCAAGCCATTTGCATGAAGAATTTCGTCCCCAAGAGTTTGGTATTTTTTTAAAAACGCTAGTTAAACAATTGCGGGTTTTAAATGGATTTAGGCTGAGCAATGTCCGTGTAACCTACCGCCGCTATAGGGTGATTTAAATATTTTTTTACATTGTAACTATTAATTATAGCGAAACATTACCAAGCCATTTGGATGAAGAATTTTGTCCCCAAGAGTTTGGTATTTTTTAAAAAACGCTATTTGAATAATTGCGGGTTTTAAATGGATTTAGGATGAGCAATGTCCGCGTAACCTACCACCGCTATAGGGAGTCGTAGGTTGCTTTCTGTTTTACTAGAGCCGACCCTTAAAGCAACACTGTCAGACTTTTTAACACTTGGAAACAATGTTTATGTTTAGTCCTTAAAAATGTGCTGTAAATTTACCTCAAAACACTATTTATGGACATCGTTGTGTTCGTCAGTTAATGTAGAATAATCAAATATAAGTTTTATACACAAAAACTTGGACTAGCGACGTAGGGTGCAGTAGTTTTGAGCTCGCGACATTGATGCGCCATAAGGTTGGACGACTACTGTGACGTCACAATCCGAGCAGTACGGCCTGTAGTATAGTGTGGCCTTGGATCGGCCCGACCAGGCAGATGACTCAACACTGGGGTGCACAGTAGTAAGCGATTGCCGATTTGATAAATCACAAATTTTAACAAATTTAAATGTCGTATTTGAAATTTTCGTTAAATTTAAGAGAAAACGACATCAAACACGACATGATTACGATAATAAATGCATAAACGTAATGCTTTGTTGATGACATTTTAACCCTTGAACCAACAAACAGAAAAATAACAGAAGGGACAAATGCACTAACAAGTACTTACCGTAGTTGTCGCCACCGCCACCATCTTGCGGTAGGCAAACCCGCTTACTGAAGATCCAAACACGGGTACATTTTTAGTGAGCACTTTTCAATCACACTTCGTTTTTTACAATACTTAGCGTAAAGATAAAAATTTGAAACTTAACACAGTTAAACTATACTAGGCGTGGATGCTAATGGTGTAATTGAAAGTATTAATTTTAACTTCAATACAGTTGTAATGCCTAAATTAAGTTGACAGTTTGCAGTGATTTTTAAATCGTGACATGAAAAGTTAGACAGTGGGGAAATTGCAGATTTTTAGGGCAGGTGAATTACCAAAGCGTATAAAAGTTGTCTTAATAGTAAAAACGTATGAAAATATATATTTTTTTAATTTGGCTTTTGTAGTTTGGTTAATACGGCAGGTTGATTGAGATAGCTGTATGCCCCTCGGCGGCGACTACCACTAAATGCGCTAGGCTGCCGCTTGGAGTTTACAATTACGGTTTTGAAAGGCATACTGGCATACTTTGGGTATATTTGTATATACAGCTAAATAAAACTTATTCGATTAGTTACCGACATGTATTTAATTTTTAAATAATTGTTTATTACTATATTGCAGAACTTATTTTAGATCCTTGAAAATATATTAGCTTTGTACACAAACTTTCAGCCTTAATATTCCGCCGTTTAAAATCTCCCTTAATATCTCCCACTATTAGTTTCTTTTAGTTTGGGAATGTAAATAAACAATAAAGTCAGAGTAAGGTTGTAACTGTATTTATTTAACAAACAATATTTTATGTACAGAAATTTGCTTTTATGATACCAAAATAGTAAATGCGTGTAAAGACATTTTACAAGCTGAATGTGAAAAAAAATAACTTATCCTATCTAAGCTGACAGTCTCATTGACCTAAAAATGTTGTGGTTTTGCAAAGGTGATTTCTTATTGGTCCAGGCGCGCGCTACTACAGTGACTCATCCGTAGGCGGACGCCATCTTGTGGTAGGCAGTGCTGTACGGGTGGCGACAGCTTTCGGCTCAAGTGACCCTTCTATTATTTTTCTGTGTTCGTTGCCTAGAACCGGCAATGTTAACGAAAATTAATTTCTTGTCGTTTGCAAGCATAATTTCAAAAATTCGCCAAATATAGTAATTATATACCAATCCAAAAGTGTTCTGTACCTTTTTTGTAGAGAAAGGTTCAAAGAATTCATGTACGAAATTAAAACATTTAGTGATGTAAAATTGTAAAAATTATTGACTCAAAAAACAAAACAAAAATGTTCAGTAACGAAAGGAAAAAGTTCAACTTTAGGCCTGCATAAAAAGTAGTAAACATTTTTTGTAATTTTTTTCATAAGTGTAAAAAAGTTTCGTAATTTAGTTCTAAATATATGTGTATAAAAATATTTATTTATTTTCAAATTTCGTATTTGAAAACAACTGTTTTTATGTTCCTACTAATATATGCTTTGCTGTTACTTTTAGGAATAAAAAGTCCGTTACTTTTGAATTGGAAAAGGTATGACAACATTTATTGTCCACATTTTGAAAACGTCTAAATGTTACCGAGTGTTAAGTCTCTCATATAAATATTGTAGATATACAATTTAATATTTGTTCTAATTATACTAGATTTTTATTTTTCAGATTTATTTATTAATAAAAAATAAACTTGTCTAAAATCACGTATAAATGTTACCAAGTGTTAAGTTTATCATCTAAGTATTGCAGATATACAATTTAATATAATTATGATACTTACGTCCGTCTTGTGACTAAATGTAACTTAATAAAGTTACGCGTTTCGGAAACTATGTTCCATCTTCAGAATATTCACGGTTGTTCAAACTATCCGTTTTGTCATCCCGCAGTCTCTCAGGTAGTAACCGCATCGTCTTGAAAAAAGACCGAGAAAAAAATAAAATTCGTTCGAGATAACGAAAACGGAAGAGAAAAACGGATGAACGCAACTGGCAGGTGGCAACAACACTACTAGTGCCTAGCTGTTGCAATGAATACTTGAATGTTTTTTAAGCACTTTTTAGTATTCGTTGGCTGTTGTATCTAATCCTTCTTTCTTTCTGAAGGACTCGGTATCCTTTTCACAGGATGCTCGTTGCGGTAACTTCCTTTCCGAAAAACGAATGGAAAACGCGAAGGAAACAAAACCCGCTTTTATTCCAATTTGGTTTCAGGCGTTTTCATCAAGCTCAGACTCTATGTATGTCTCTATTTAACTTATTTGTATAACAATAAACGTACTTTTTTCACGAACGTCTATTTAATTTCTCCTGTTTTTATGTTTAAAAAAAT
>JAGFPH010001350.1:165722-183977 GCA_018207615.1 Philaenus spumarius
GGAATGGCGGGGTTCGGAATAGCGGGGTGCGGAATGGCGGGGTGCGGAATGGCGGGACTCTACTGTATTATGCCATATAAAGTTTATTTTTACATTACGTAAGGCTTTTACACATGTGACTTTAACCAGCTGTTCAATTTCTATATAACGATATTCTAACCATATTATTTATTATACTGGCACAATAATTCTAAACTCCATTCTCTAATCATTTTCAACCTTAGGCCTGTTTTATTATATTTTAAATAATGGTATTTTATCTCAGTAACAAGTATTATAAGATTTTAATGTTTAAACAATTTGTGTCTTTGAACTTTTTCAAGACAACTCCTCAGTAATATTTACTTTACGATCCATTTTTGTATACAATATTTTAAACTTCCCACAATTTATGTGTCACAAAATGTTTCAAATGTATTGTATATGACTCGCGATTGTAGTACACTTGCGATCAAATTAACAACACTGATATATGTTTCATTCAGACTACTTCTGCATTTTGTGGAGCCACTATACTGACCAAGAAACACATACTGACAGCTGCACATTGTCTGAAGCGCTGCTCTATGGTTGATGTGAGAAATCACAAGCGTGGAGATCGTGTGAAGACAATTTGCGAAGAACGTAATAGAACCGATTTTACGGTGTTCGTAGGCAGTACAGTACCCAGACGTGCTCTGGAAACGAAAAATGTTAAACGATGGTTTATTCACAAACATTTTGACGCTTATGACAGAGAAAAAAAGTAAGTTTGTTTAACTTAGAGAACACGTTCGTTAATATAATACTAGCAATAGATACTAAAATATGTTCATCACATAAGTGGAAATACATTAAAGTCAAACTATAGACCTATGACTCATTCAAATAAATAATGTGCTGTTTTTTGCTTTGCCATGTTTAAAACCAATTGGTACGATATAAACAAAATATATAATTAAAAATAAACAGTAATGTATTCGTATAGTTTATAATAGCTTCAGTAAAGTCAGTAGAGTAACTAAATTACTCTGATCTTATGTGAAACCTTCACAAATACTTGTAAACTGTTACAGTTGGCAAAAGTTGACAATATCTGCATGGAAGTGAGAGCTAAAAGACAAGGAAACCATTAGAAATACTTGTAAACTTACAGTTGGCAGAAATTGACAATCACTGACTTAAATTAAAGCTAAAATTCAAACAAACAAAAAGAATTATGTATTTAAAATTTAAATTTTATCTACCAAAACGACTTCCCTAGATAATCATTTAGTGTTTTAGGAAAAATTACCTATTGCAGAGACCCTTATGGTAAGTAAGGTCGGGAGTAGCAAATGAGCGCCGATCATGGTCGCCAGATTACGTGTTGGGTTTGTTTAATGGGGTGTCATTAAAAATCATATATTTATAATATGTATATGTATATATTTATGTATATATGTGTTTGCACTCTAGCGGTAGCATTTTAAGTCCGATTTGGTACTCATGTTGGTTGTTTACGTCGCTCGGACAAGTTCGTTAGCCAAAAAAATCCATCAACCTTTTTTTGACCGGAAGTAAAAATTTTTTTGAGATTTTCATTACGAGAATGATTTTTTTTAGAGTTTTTTTCTGAAAATATAAATGTAGGAAGTTATTCTGCATGTTTTGTTTTTTTACGCGACCTTAAAGCTCGCTCGGTTTCCCCCAAAATCGATCAAAACACCATAAAAGTTCCTGGTTCAAAGCCACGTGGTGGAATTTACTTTGGGGGTATCGTCTCATCCGAGGCCGACGGGCGAGTTTTTTCCCTGCGAGCGAAGCCAAGCTCATCACCCGAGGCCACAAGATCGAGGTGTACACGCGCAAAGCGAGTTTTTCCACTTCGAGTGAAATGAGTCGAAGCTGGAGGCTAAGACGCAAACAAATTCTACTAATATATTTCGTACAAAAAGGCAGCTATTCAGCACCGTCGTGAGTAGACCCATTGACTATATAAGTACTAGACTAACCGAGCTAACGGGCGGTCTGTACCGCGGTCCAGGACCATGAGTAGACGTAGTACAGGACCCGGAGTAGTAGGAGCAGCACCGGTATTTGGTAAAAGACAAACTTGTACATCTGCACAAAATAGCAGAAAACGTACTTCTTTTCATTATTAGAGTGAACTAAAGATTGTTGTCACTGAAGCTGCCTACTTGATGTTGGCATTTATCAGTTTAAAAAAACTTCAGAATCGTTCCTTTACCTTGATCTTTATTGCGTTTATTACTCTACCACTCATCTTACTAATATAATAATTCTACTGAAACGTTCACCCTTTAACGTTTGGTAACCCTATTGATACCTATTTCTGAAGATCTACCGTGCCGATTTTAGTGCTGTTTGTTATAAATGACAGAAAATGTTGTCATTATTATAAAAAAATTATGAAATGTCAATTTTATTTCATGGGCATATTTAAAAGGGCACTTTCTAAGTTTTTGGGGTTTTGTATTAAAATCCTATTATTTCTGAAGATCTACTGGCCGATTTTAGTGCTGTTTGTTTTAAATGACAGAAAACGTTGTCATTACTATAAAAAAATTATGAAATATCAATTTTATTTCATGGGCATGATTAAAAGGGCACTTTTTGGGCCTTTTCTGTTATATCCCCGCATTTACAAACTACTTTTTAAAACTATTTTCTATTCTTAAACTATTTTTTATAGAATAAGGATTAATCGGGAATGTCCAAATAAATATTTATAACTACTCCATAACATAAAAGGAAGGAAGTTTCCAGTTTTTGTTGATATTATATAAGGGTTATCGCAAACGCGTAACTTTACTATTCGACTCTGGCCTAATATGTTTGCAGACAACGACGTTGTTTTACATTTTACTGTTAAATGTTGAATACAGGTAAACATACTGTAACTAAATAGGTTAGGTTAGAACGTTTTAGGTATTTTTTTATTATTATTTTTGCATTTCTGTTGCCATAGCAAAATAGTTTGTAAATGCGGGGATATAACAGAAAAGACCCCACTTTTTTAGTTTTACGTTAAAATCCTATTGATAGCTATTTCTGAAGATCTACCGGACCGATATTTGTTTTAAATGACAGACAATGTTGTCATTATTATAAAAAAATTATGAAATGTCAATATTATTTTATGGTTTAAAAAAAAATGGCACTTTTTGAGTTTTTTTTTTGTTTTATGTTAAAATCCTATAGATAGCTATTTCTGAAGATGTACCGGGCCGATTTTAGTGCTGTTTGTTTTAAATGACAGAAAATGTTGTCATTATTATAGAAAATTATGAAATGACAATTTTATTTCATGTGCATATTTAAAAGGGAACTTTTTGGCTTTTATGTTAAAATCCTATTGGTAGCTATTTCTGAAGATCTACCGTTCCGATTTTAGTGCTGTTTGTTTAAAATGACAG
This sequence comes from Philaenus spumarius, assembly GCA_018207615.1. Taxonomy (NCBI): domain Eukaryota; kingdom Metazoa; phylum Arthropoda; class Insecta; order Hemiptera; family Aphrophoridae; genus Philaenus; species Philaenus spumarius. The sequence continues at coordinate 169,121 of JAGFPH010001350.1, forward strand.
AAAATGTTATCATTATTATTAAAACATTATTGAATATCAATTTTATTTCATCGGTATATTTATAAGGGCACTTTTCGAGTTTTTTTTTTATTTAGTTTAAAACCTTTTCCTTTTGATATCGGTTTCTGGAGATCAACCTGGTCGATGGTGCTGTTTGATTTAAATGAAAGAAAATGTCATTATTATAATAAAATTAAGAAATGTCATTTTTATTTCATCAATATATTTATAAGGTCAATTTTAGATTTTTTTAGTTTTAGGTTTTTTATTGATAACTATTTCTGGAGTTCTGCTTGTCCGATTTTCGTGTCGTTGGTTTTAAATGAAAGAAAATCTCATTATTTTGAACAAATTATTAAATGTTATTTTTTCAATTATTTTGCACTTTTGAGTTTTTTGTTTTTAGGTTAAAACCCTATTTTTTACTATGATTTTAGTTTTTTTCCAGTGAAAACTTCATTAGGTTGGGCACTTTTTGCATGGAGAAAAATGATTGAACTCCCTTCACCGTCATCGTCATCGCACTTACACGACATTTTTTAAGGCTCCGTCACATCTCCGCAATTATTTAAGGTTCTGTTGCATCCCCGCAAATATTTAAGGCTACGCCGCATCTCCGCAATTATTTAAGACACAGTCGCATCCCCGAAATTTTTTAAGTCTATCGGATCTCTACAATTATTTAAGGCTCTGTTGCATCTCCGCAATTATTTAAGACACAGTTGCATTCCCGCAATTATTTAAGGCTTCATCGGATCTCCACAATTATGTAAGGCTCCTTCGCTTATCCACAATTATTCAAGGCTCCATCGCATCTCCGCAATTATTTAAGATCTCATTACAACATTATACATTATTAAAAAAATACTTCTTAATAACTCGAAAATAAAGTTAACTATATGAACCTAAAATATTTTCACTTCTGACGGCAGACCCACGACTGCCTGTTTTTAAAATGTCATTTTTATTTATAAGGGCACATTTTGAGTTTTGGTGGTTTTAGGTTAAAACCCTTTTGATTTTATACATATTTCTGGAGATCTATATGGCCAATTTTAGTGGTGTTTATTCAAAATAAAAGGCAATATTGTCTTTATTATCAAAATGTTATGAAAAGTAATTTGTATTTCATCGGTATTCTTATAAATTTACTTTTTGAGGTTTTTTGGTTCTAGATTAAAACACTTATACGGGTTATTTATGAAGATCTACCGGGCCCATTTTAGTTCTGTTTATTTGAAATAAAAAGAGAATATTATTGTTATTATTATAAAAAAGTTATGAAAAGTAATTTGTACTTTATCCTAATACTTCTAATAAGGACAATTTTTGAGGTTTTTTGGTTCTAGATTAAAACCCTATTGATACCTATTTCTGGAAATCTATGCAACCGATTTTCGTGCGGTTTGTTTTAAATGAAAGTAAATGTAATTATTATCAACAAAATAAGAATTGTCATTTTCACTTCATCGTTTATTTATTAATTACTTGTTAATTTATTTATTACTGTTATTTTTATAATTAATTATTATAATAATTTCCAGGAAAAAAACAGTTTATTAGGGGGTTTTCTTGCTATGGACATAACGGTTGGGAAGTAATGACGCACACGTTGTTTTGTAACTAAAAAAAGAGTTATTCTCATAAACACATTTCCATAGTTTTAGTTTGCTATTGACACTTTTCAAAAATATTTTTAATCTAAATTAATTTAATAACATAAATTTACTTTCTATTGGGGTAATGAACGCATTAAAATATACTGAGTTTTTTTAGTTGTTTTGCTCACCACATTAGGTGACCAAGTGACGTAGCCAGTATTTTGTAAAGGGAGGTGTCTGGCCTAAAGTGGCCTACCGGGGGCAGAGGGGGAACCGTGTTGGAAAGGGAAGGGATGGACCCTGAGGCCCTGAAAACAGTGTTTTGACACCATTTTTAACTGACAAATGCATATAAAAAATACGTTTTTATATAAAAAAATACAAACTTTTTACTAAATATTTCAAAAAGTACAAAATATAATTAACTAGACTGTAAAGAATTAATTAATTATCCAACTACGCTGATATTTTTCGCCAAGCATCTAATTTCATATTTTTGATCAAATGATAATTATTTAGAGGATCCCAAAGAATGGATTCGTTTCTAAAGGATTATTGACCGAGCGTAAGCGAGGTCTCCGTTTTACGCCCGGTACACACTTGCTGCAAATGGACGCGGGACGCTGCGTCCATTAAATTTGCGTCCATCTGTGCCTTATCTGCGTCCTATCTGCGTCCCAACGGCGTCCTATCTGCGTCCGTTCGGTGTCCCACGTTTATAAGCCACATTAACTCTTTCATTTGCCACCAACCGAGATGGATCGTACAAAGGTCAAATATTAAAAAAGAAAGTTGTTTTTTTCATACTTAGTGTACAAATACGTAAATCGTGAAAGTGCAATTAACAATAGCAAGTAATTACACAACAGCGCAAGTAGTAAGAGCAACAATTCATCCATACAACAGCGAGAGGTGCTTGAAGGGTGCTTTTAATGTATGTCTGATGGATCTAAGAGAAGATGATGACAAGTTTTAAAATTATTTTCGAATGTCAATTCGATCCTTTGACGAATCGACGAATGTGCCGATCGAATCAGCGACGCATTACAAGGAAAAGAAACCTGCATGAGATCTCCCATACCTCCCTTGGAGATGCTGGCAGTGGCATTGAGGTTTGTAAAATACTTTAATTTCAGATTTAGAACATATTTATTTATTTTCATTATTTTTGAAATTTACATAAGGCCATCAGTACTTTGCTATAACTCTCTGTTAATTTTTAAATAAATAATGTTATATTTAAATGTACAATAATTAAAAGTAAGAAAAGTATAAAATGATTAAAGTTAAAAAGTTTAATGTTTAAAAAAATTAGTTTAAAGTTTAAGTAAAAACTATAAAAAGTTTAAAGATCATGGAAATTTAAAAAAAAATCGTCAGACATAGTATGGACGCAGATAGGACGCGGCTGCAAGTGTGCACTGCCCGATAGCAAGTTGGGTACTGCTAGGTATCGGGAGTAGGGAAAAGTGACGCGCGTCCCACAGAAACCAGCGTCCATCTCGATGGCTATCGCAAGGGGCGCTAGGGTTAGATAGGTATCGGCGACCCGTGTGTAACGCACCATCAGTTCCTATGTACTTTTTCCTATCTTCCCACGTCCATTTGCAGCAAGTGTGTACCGGGCCTTAACTCGACCGTTCGGCATTTCGTCTGTGTGTCTGTCTCACGATTACGGCCAAACGCCTTGACCGATTTTGATGAATTTTTGCATGAATGTTCCTTATTCCTAGGCCGAGCCATGTATATATACGGTTTTTTCCCATTTTTCATTTTTAACCCCTTAAATAAAATAAAAATGGCGGCCGGACCGTTTCTCTCATTGTAAGGATTTTTCCAAAGTCAGTTTGTGGCTTAACCGTAAGTCGAATTTAAAAACTAATAACATTTTGCTAATAGCAAATTAAATTTTAAACAAAATTGTATTCTTGATTTTTTCCGTATCTCTAACGGTAAGCTCACAAAATTGCCGTAAACTTCGAATTTGTTAAAGATCGTCCAAGTTTTTGTATTTCAACCATGTTTTTATACGTTTATTCTAAACCAATTCAAAAGTGTTCCATAGCTTTTTTGTAGATAAAGGTTTAAAGAATTCATATATGCCAGTAAAAAAATTATTGAAGTAAAATTAAGAAAGTTATTAGCTCAAGAAACAATCACGTTCAGTAACGAAAGGAAAATGTTTATCTTTAGGCCTACATAAAAAGTAGTAAAATTATTGTAAATTTTTTCATAAATGTAAAAAAGTTTCATAATTTAGTTCTAAATAGAATTGTATGAAAATATTTATCAATTTCAAATTTCTTACTTTGAAAACACCAGTTTTTACGTTTCTACTACAAGACTGCTAACAAAACTAGGCCTGTTTTAAATAGTAATTTAGGAATATATCATTTGCCAAAAATGACATATTATTATAAGAAAGTGTAGAGGATAAATCAAAGAATTGAACTGTATACCTGTGAATTATCATTGTAAATTTCATAAAAGTATTTGACTTAGCTTTACTTGGATTACAAAATGAGATGAAACAAATGAAACCTCACGGCGATAAAGGACATACAAAAAATGACCGTAGGACACCGTGGGAAGTGTTGGGTACATGGGTTGAGATCACTATCACGACGTTTTAACATCGTTTGTTTTCATTATTTCTAATATTGGAATATGATATGGAACTTAAGTTAACTTATGAAACATTGTTAAGTTTAAGTTTTTATTTAAGTATGTGAATATTTAATTGTATGTTGTCCCTCTATAACGCGATATTTTTAGCTATCTTACGCATTATTAACCTAAATAAAACACAATGCCTCCAAAAGAAAATCTCTAGCAGTTAAAGCTCAAGAAAAGAAATGAAAACGAGAACTAGAAATCCCGGAATTGCGGGAATTGTAAATAATGTTTCACTGGCTAAACCTTGTGCTTACTTCCTTACTGGCACACTATTTTTAACCTAAGCTCAAAACCACATTTGTTATTTCAACGAGCGAGGTCTACTGTTCACAGAACTACTAGTATTAATTTGATTTGCTTCTGAGCAATTCATAGGCCTACTTAATCAATGAATACCGGTTTATTGGAAAACAATAATCAAACGCGCGCTAAAAACGACAAACCTATCACGCTCTCGTCCAAATATGTTCGGCGAACATTCAAAGTGTTCTTCGAAAATACCGACAGGAGATGGATCGCTGCGTCCGCGCGTGCGACCCGTATAAATATGACGAATTCAATGCGCACGAGCGGTGCGAGCGTGTGTGTGGGGACTGTCAAGGGTTAACTTTGTCGGTACAGCGTATAGATTTAATTTACTTTTTGTACAACTGGTAAAACATTTATCTTTAAAGTGCAGTTCACACACAACTTTGCGGTTTAGCGTTGTAGGAGCTAGGGATGACAGGGTCTCATTTGAACAGTTGACAATCCATTGTTCACAAATTTCTGGTCTTTTAATGGGAAAAGAAAAAAAAAATGAAGGGACGGATTACGACCTTTCGTGTTGCTGCAGCCAGTAAAACAACATTTGTGCTGCCTTTTACCTTTATTTGAACTTTCCATTGTTCTAGGTATAGCCGAATCATTTAATTACTGAATAATCTATATTATGATAAACTTATGACCTCAAAAAATAAATACACTAATATTACGTACGCACTATTCTTATTGAAGGTCTATGGTCTACCGTACCATGACCGTACACACACATACTCACGCAAATTCTCACACTTAAACTCACACTAACGACTCCAAACAAAAACTTAAAAAAACTCTCTATTGTACGATAAAATTAAAAACAAATCATGAAACTGATAAATTTTAGGTTAGGCACCTGCTGACAACGATCTCCATACTAGAACTGGCGTGATATCTACGCACCCGCTAAAAGCTGCTAAAAGGTTGGGATGAGGGAGGAAAATCACAAGCCTTATCAGTCAATACGTTGCCAAACGTTGCTACTTCACTTGTTTAACAGTCTTAGTTAGGCTTACAGTTTGGATTATACAGAGTGATACAAAAGTCCGGCCACCCCTTAATAATTAAAAACAAATTTACAGATCCCAAATGGACCATTTTTCACATAAAAAAATCGGAAATAGCCTATTTTAAAAAATTACAATTTTTTTTAAATATTCATATGTTTTTTATTTTTAAGTTTTAAGGGCAGATATTTCGGAAAATTATTGTTTATTATGTGTACTTGAAACAGGAGGAAGATCAAAATTTGTCACGTTATTAGTTTTTGCACAATTGCAGTGTAAATAATTTAGGCCAATATCTTTCAATTAATCTGAGTGGCCCGATTTAAATTTACAAAACGGATTCTGCAGTGGAGAAGTGCTACGCAGATGATCCGCTAAACTTACTTGAGGTTTATCTTTTTTTTTACTTATCTCACTTTTACTTATCTGAAGAATTTTGATTGGAAGTTAGTCAGAATAGATGTAAGAACAACGATGTTAAGGGTCTGCTCCAGTAAACGAGAAAGCAACCGGAAACGCAACCGCTTCTCACTGTATTCCTATCTAAACAGTGCAATTTCTTGCAGCTGAACGCTTTGACATTGCCTTATTTCAAACCATTTTGTAAGTCTATCTTTTGTAATTGAGTGTTGAAAAAAAAAACTGAATATTCTTTATAAAATTTCGGATCCGGCTTTACAAATTATTTTTCATTATTAATTTTTTATTGTGTTAGGAAAAAAATTCAAACTTTGTACTTACAAAATATCAATTACATAACAAATCAAAAGCATTTAAAAAAAATGTAAATTGCAAGACGGATGCGTATTGTGACTTTGCTTAAAATGACACCTTGCAAACAATTTTATGATAAAGAGTAAACGAAATAAATGGTTCGAAATTTAACATTGCTCTTATGGGATAAAAATCCAAGATGGCCGCCACTACAGCAGACCCTTAATTTACCGCAATGTGCAGAAAAATAATGCAAAAAGTAGTAAACGTTGCAATGCCTTGTTTATTTCCGCAAACATTTGTGAAGCTTCGTTCTGAGTGGGGTTCGTTTACTTCCGCCGACCTTCGATGTTATTTGTCCACTGAAAAATATTATATTATGTTTAAACCATTTTTATGTTTTATATGCCAAAAAGTGTAAAATATACAACTTTGTTGTAAAAATAAATAACGTTAATTTTTGAAGTTATAGTTCTTTGCGCCCATTGTAATCGGGGTGGGGTGTCGGTTGAGAAACCGCGTCACGCGTTAGGGGTAAAATCCAGAAAGTGCATTTTTATACCTTTCTTCGTATATTCGTATACTTTCCTATACTTCAAAACGTCGGATTGATTTGAAACTTAGCACTTATCAAGGACCGATGACAATGCAATATTAATTTTGTTGTGTGTAGTAAGTGTGATCATGGTCCCCTGAACACGTTTTCGGCAATCATTACAAATTTGATATGCAGGGTGATTCACGACGATATGCAGAAACTTCCGGAGCTCATTCATTTTGTTGGGTGTAGTAAGTGAGCACTGATCATGGTCCCCAGACTAACTGTGACCAACCAAACAGATGCAACGATAGTATTCATAAGCGTATGTAACAAAGAAGGAATTATCCACTTAGTTTTAAATTGTAGTCCCTTAAAATTTTGAATATATACATAGAATGTGTTTATTTTTCCAATAATTATAAAACAATACAGGCCTAAGTTAAACTTGAAAATATTTATTAGTCTTTGGAATAAATTGTGTTTAAATGTTCTTTAGAACAGATGAGGTACGATCCATATGGGACGAGACTATGTCAACGATGGTAATTTAAAAATTTAATTATCAACCCAAAAGCCCAAATATATATATTAATTATTAGTTCAGACCCCGAAAGAGGAGCGACTCGAAGGATCCTTGCCCGGGTGAAGATTTTTCCTTGAGCCTGCTCTGCCCACAACTACCACCATTGACTATAAACAAAATGGTCGCCATTTTGGTTATGGTTGTCCTAAAAAAGATTTTTTTACATCAAAATTCTTATTTCAACAGGACCTTTACAGTGATGTATCACATAACTATTGGTCTCATTTGAAAATGTTGAGTTACCCCCTTCCCCACCAACCCCATTTCGACCAAAACTGAACAATGGGTATTATGTTTCTTTAGCAGCCCCTCACTGTAACCAATGACTACATATCAAATATTGTAAGCTGTAACAAATATTGCCGCAAACCGCATTTAGCTATCTTAACAAATAACCAAGATAAAGGGGGTGCAAGTTACTCTACAGCCACCCTGTATAATATACTAACTGATAATTTCTAGTTGAAAATAGTGTCAAAAGTTTATTCTTGACAAGGTATTGAATAATTATAAGACAACTGTATGTCATATTATGAACAAACAAATCTATACATATAAAAGGCAAAGCCCTCACTCACTCATGTGAAATTTGGTACATGTATTTGCCACAGGGGAAATGATTTTAAAATATTTGGCCTGCAAGGGTTGAAACAACCCCTAAAACAATACATATTGTTTCTCTGTTTGAAGTTATTGTTTGTTAATGATGGATGTTGAATTTTATTATATTATTCCCGAAACGTCGTGTTTGATTATTTAACACACAAATGATGGCAAATGTCCGAACATATTGTTTGTTATATATTTCAAAAACCTTACCACCTAGGAACTTGAAATTTGGTACACATATTGCTCATAGGCACTAGAGGCGCACTAAGAAAGCATTTTAAAATAATTGGCCTTTAAGGGTTAAAACAATCCTTAAAACAATAAATATTGTTTGTTATATATCTAAAAAACCTTACCTCCTAGAACGTGAAATTGGGTATAAGTATTTGTCATAGGGGCAAGAGGCATAATAAGAAAGGATTTTAAAATATTTGGTCTGTAAGGGTTGAAACAACCCCTAAAACAATACATATTGTTTGTTATATATTTCAAAAACCTTACCATCTAGGAACTTGAAATTTGGTACACATATTGCTGTTAGGCACTAGAGGCGCACTAAGAAAGCATTTTAAAATATTTGGCCTTTAAGGGTTGAAACAATCCTTAAAACAATAAATATTGTTGGTTATATATCTCAAAAACCTTACCTCCTAGAAACGTGAAATTGGGTATAAGTATTTGTCATAGGAGCAAGAAGCATAATAAGAAAGGATTTTAAAATATTTGGTCTGTAAGGATTGAAACAACCCCTAAAACAATAAATATTGTTTGTTATATATCTCAAAAACCCTATCTCCTAGGAACGTGAAATTTGGTACATATTATATTTTTCATAGGACCTAAAGGCAAACTAAGTAATGATTTTAAAATATTTGGTCTTTATGAGTTGAAACAACCAATAACAAAATAAGTATTGTATGTTATAATTTCCTTAAAGCTAGAAAACAAAAATGTTTTACGTTTATTTCTTACACGATAGATATAAAAAGTAAACCAGTTTTACATTTTGTAACGTTCTGCTAATAGGTGAAAATGCATTAACAACCCCTAAAACTGTAAATATTAATTGAATACCGCCTAGGAACGTGAAATTTGGTACACATATTGCTCAAGAGGCGAACTTAGAAAGTATTTTTAAATATTTGGCCTTTAAGAGTTTAAACAACCCATAAAACAATAAACATTGTTTGTTATACTTTCCTTAAAGCAAAAAAGCTGAAATTTTATACATTTATTTCTTAGAAGATACATATAAAAAATAAAGCAGTTTTACCATTTTATCAAGTTCTGCTAAGGTGTGAACATTTAGTAACAACCCCTATAACTATAAATATTAATTTAATACCGTTAAGAAACGTGAAATATTTGGTTCACATATTGCTCATAGGCGCTATAGGCGCTCTAAAATAGGATTTTAAAATATTTGACCTTTAAGGGTTGAAACATCCCCTAAAACAATATAGCCTATGTTGTTTGTTTACTTTCCTTAAAGCTGAAATTTTTTACATATATTTCTTACAAAACACATATGAATACATTATTCATACATTCCTTAAAACTAGATAGCTGAAATTTTATGAAAAGTAAATGACTTTTACATTTTGTTACTTGCTGATAGGTGTGAAAATGTGTTAACAACCCCTAAAAACAATAATTATTAATATTCATACATTCCTTAAAACTAGAGAGCTGAAATTTTGCACATTTATTTCTTACACGATACACATAAAAAGTAAACCAGTTGTACATTTCATTATGTGCAGCTAAGAGTTGAAAATGTAATAACAAACCCTAAAAACAATTAACAATTTGTATTCTTTCCTTAAAGCTAGAGAGCTGAAATTTGGAACTTATTAACTTCAAGAAAATATTTAAGATGTAACCTAATCAAAACTAACCCGATAATGCATTCGCAATTAAAGACGCTGCAAATATCAAGCTAAGACTGTGATTTACCAGTCTGTAGATTTAGCGGTTGAAAAAAAAGACGCTCTTCACTCTGAATTTTTTATTTATTTAATTTATTTAGCACACATACCATGACGAAGACAATTTACGGGCAACCAGTGAACAATAAATACCAAAGTAATTGAATATAAATGTTATAATTTACTTTAATAATATTAGATGAAAGAAAATGAGAGAATACTATGACAATTAATTATAAATCATGGTGATGCAACAAAAAATTCCCTGTAGCGAAGCACGGGTATTCAGCTAGTAGATAATAAAGAGATGCATTAATGGTACAGTTTTCATTCAAATTAAATATAAAAAATTTCAAGAAATAAGTTCTTAAAGTTAAAAATTATGAAATCAAATAGAACCAAAAGTACATAATTTATGAAGTTTAATGCAAAAATATCAAAAATAATGTGTAGAATGTATATATATGTATGTGTAAAACCGAATCCAGTTTTGTAGGTTTTAGACGTAGAGTTTAGAAGAATAAAACCTCTACTTCAAATATATTTAATTAAGTGTAGACAACAACGCCATTTCTTTTTAGGTTGCAAGAGAACCTACTGCTCAAAGTTTAAATCAGAAGTCGGCTTTGTGTAAAGAGTTGTTTTCTAATTACACAAAGTAACAATGGGTCAACATTAACATTAATTTCTATAATAAAATATGATTTATATGCCTATAGTTACAATATTCTTTTAATATTCCCGTTAACATTGTTTTATTGTAATTGTATGTAAGTAATTTAATCATTGTATTATCTTTCAATAATAATAACGTGAGTGGACAGTGGACATTGTAAGGAACAGGGCTGGTGATACACAAATATTAGTCAAGAGAAAAGTGCCAGCCGTTGAGAAAAAACGAAAAACCTATGCAGGAAGCTGCTCGGCTTAGTTTGCCACATTACGGTAAAGTGACAAAGTGGTAGTGCGAGGGGGAAGGGGAAGTTGTGTGACCTCCCTCGAAACTATCTCCTTCTCTCTCGCACAGTACTCAAAATAGGTCTCCGTTTAATATAGTTCGTGATTTCACCACGGAGCGCTGGCCTACTGCTACGCCTAAGACTTGCTTCAGTTTACTGCCGATAGGTGCCCTTGCTGTGCCGTCGTTGTTCCTGGCTTCATTTATTACTATACTCTTGGGAAGTCTACTCATGCTTATATAGTCAATGGTAGACCTATTTCCCAAATTGTTGGTTCAAACCCTAAAACATAGGCCTATAAACTTAATTTTGGAAGTTTGCTCAACTCACGTCAGCGGTTCAGCTGCGTGGTCAAATTATTTTTATATACCAAAACGACTATCATACAAAAAATTTAAGATTTTAGTCAATCTTTCACACAACTATGTAGTAAAAAGTTAATAATGTTAAACGTTATAACTTTGAGTTGATTGTTTAACCCCGTAAAGTAATTACATAGTTTTATAAATATTTAGGTACATATTAATTTACCCAATTTGTGAAAACCATTTATAAAAGGCAAACATGTCTTACAAGTATTTTTTTAAACATAAGATTTGAAATAATTCGACCACGCAGCTGAACCGCTGACGTGAGTTGAGCAAATTTCCAAAATTAATTTTATAGGCCTATGTTTTAGGGTTTCAACCAACAATTTTGGAGATAGAACTATTCACGACGGTGATGAATAGTTGCAAAATGCTTCGCACGTCATTCCGCATATTGGGAGTATCTTCAATACACAAAGCATTATGTGCTTCGCACGCCATTCCGCTTATTAGGAGTATCTTCAATACACAAAGCATTGCGTGCTTCGCACGCCAACCCCATGGTAAAATCCACCAAATGGCTTTGAACCGGGTACTTTTATGGTATTTTACGTTTTGATGGATTTTGGGGGAACCAAGCGAGCTATAAGGTCGCTTAAAAAAAAAACAAATGTGCAGAATAACATCCTATAATAACATACATTTATTTTTGCAGAAAAACTCTAAAAAACATCTATTCTCGTAGGAAAAATCTAAAAAAATAGTTAATTCCGGTCAAAAAAAGTGCTTCCGGTTGTTGGATTTTTTTGCTAACGAACCCGTCCGAGCGACGTAGACAACCAACACGTGTACCAAATTCGAACCAAATCGGACTTAAAATGCGTCCGCTAGAGTGCAAACACATACATACATAAATATATGAGTTTTAATGACACCCAAAAACGTGTTCTGGGGACCAAGATCGGTGCTAATTTGCTGCTCTCAACCTTGGGTCTTACCATAAGGGCCGCTGCAATAGGTCATTTTTCCTATGGAAATTCGCTAATAAGTATAATATTATTTGGTTTAGCCTTTAATAACAATGTTATTTTTATACGCAGGTGCGATAGCAATTACGATATCGCTATTTGTTGAGTTAAAAACAGCGCTTTCCAAAAGAGATGAAGTATCCTTCGTTAGACTACCGCCACCTGGCTTTAAGAATAGAGCGCACATGAAGCGTCAAGTGATTGGTTGGGGTGACACAGTAGTGAAACTTACGTACTTGGTCTTGATTTGCGCTTGAAAATTGCACCTGTAAATGTAATCGATAATCGACGGTGTCTTAACAATCTCAAGTTTTTCTATGACAGTTTCAACAGTTCAAACGAAGATAAAAGATTATTTTTTGATTTATATCCAGATTATCCTCTTTGCAAGGATACCAAATTCTGTTCTATGAACAAAAAGAAAGGTACTTGCAAAGGGGACAGTGGAGGTCCCATAATTTGCAACGGAATGCAGGTTGGTATTTCAAATTCTGTATTTATAAATAAAGATAGGAAGTGCGTTGGTCCGAAACAACCGCACGTGTACTCCAGGGTTGCTGTATTCTTAAAGTGGATACATAACATCATCTCTTGAGTTACGCTATCAAGGTTTTACAAGAAAAATAATAAATGTTGAAATTTGAACCGATCATTTGTTCAGCACCTCAACACTACAGCAACAACGAAACATTATTTCAAAACAAAAATAAAACAGTACTGAAACAGTAACTGGCATTAAATAGGCGAATCGGAAATTATTAAAACACAAAGTACAAATAAATTTTCTTAAATAATTATTATCGATGTTTAGTTTAAATATAATTTAAAAACGTTTTTACAACACAAACACTAAACTTTATATTTATGATTTTTTAAATTAATTATCAATTTAAATATGAGTCGCCAAATGCAGAAAATGGACTTTTTTAGATTTTTCAGGAGACAAAAAAAAAAACATTTGTCTTTTGTTGAGATAGGCTTGGAAAGTTAATTTTTAGAATGTAAAAACTCGATCAACTTTAAGATTGAATGAATCTTTAAAAATACTCAAAATGAATATTTCTTACTTGTAAGTAGTATATTATAATGTGTAGTGCAGAAACCCTTCTTTGCAGAAACGCAAAAGAAATACAGCATATTCTTTACTGAAATGAGTTTATTTTATAATGAAATCTTGCAATATCAATAACAATTAAGGTGTATTATAATATATTTTTAGAAATTAGTCTTCATCTGCTTCCCCACTTAGCCCAGTCGGTGTAGGTTACAACTACCTGTAATTTGCAATACGGCAGATTTTTTTTATAAGTAGGCCTACCTTAAAGTATGTAGATTAACATAAAACACAGTTTACCAGTCTATCGATTTCTCAAAGTCGAAAAAATCGATTATCATTTTTTTCGATTATCCTTAATATTTCGAGCTGGGATGAAGATATAGAAAAATAAATACCACCGTGTAGGGGAAGTATTTTTCAATAAAAAAGGTCATATGTATTTATTTCATCCGAGCAATGGTTTGTCTGGAAAAAATTCGATAATGCAGGTATGTATTTTGCAGCAGGGAAAATCACTAAAAGTTGAAATCTCATTCATATATGAAGCGTTGGCTCATTCTAAATTGGCTGAATTTTAATATATCGAATTGAAACTTGACATAGGAGTTAAAATATATATTTTAAACATTTATGCTGAGTCTCAGCTTGTTATCTTGAAAATGACCCGATCTAGAGCCACTTGACTTATCAATGGGTTTCTCGATATTGGGAGTACTGGACCCACGAACTAATTTTAATCGGCTCCAGTTTAGAAAATTTTCAAAATATCAACCTAAACGTTTTTTTTTACAAGTTAAACATATAGATTTAAACAAGATCAAGGAGTATAAACCTTTTTTATTATTTACTTTTAAAAGCACAAGTAACTTAAAAAATTATAATTTTAGACTCTTTAGATTTTTCATTAAAACTCTTGAGTTGATCAGCTGCTGATTAGTCAATTTTTTAAATATAGTTTTTAAAATAAGTATAGCAAAAAACTACTACTAGTTAGTAGTATTGTATTTTTAACTTCTGTACCAATTTTTAAATCGATATGTTCAAAAATGTCTAAAATGGAGTCGTTGAATCCAAAAGTGTTATAGTTAAAACGAGATAGGTAAAACAGAAGACTATTTTCAAGCGCCTCGTTTTTAAAAATAACAAGAAAAAAATCGTTCATACTTACTAAGAATATTTATACTGGTGTATTCAACTTGTAAAACAACTTTTGTAAGACAAAAGCACAAAGACTTTAAGAACAATTTAAGATGTTTCACAACTTTTTAGGTTGAAAAACGGCGTCTGAAACACGGTAGTACGAAGTGCATATTTTTGCTGTTTTACGCAAGGGATAGAAGACCCTTACGTTCTTTCTTTTGGATGTAGTGAATTATTTAGCGTGTATTGGTTATAATTTTGTTATCATATTATCCAGAAATAGTTAATTTTAGTGTTAACACACGTGGTCGTGATGGCAGAAATAAAATGGAGGTTAAGGTGGGGGGGGGGAGGTATAAATAGCTCTGCTACAAACAAATTGTACTTCTAGCAGAGCTGGGCTAGA